>JAPZDW010000015.1:11395360-11406889 GCA_029814725.1 Acanthurus nigricauda
TGAGTGAAAAACCTTTCTCTTAAAATACAAATACATACAGTATTTTGCTTCACAGTCCAATAAGGGAATAAAATATTCACCCAGATTCAACTCAGTGTAATTCATTAAAAGACACTGTTTTGTGCTACGGGGGGCACATTATGTCTTTAAGTATGAAGCACGTTTTAAGCTACTGTATATGAGTGTCCAAAGCTAATCTAATCAATTAGCTATGGTGACATTAGAGCTGGAAACTATGGCATTAGTGTCAGTCATTAAGTGTCAATCAAAGCATATTAGCATTTCTGCAACCGGAGCTGCACTTTAATGACTGCACTGAACTTGGGCACACAAGGAAGGCATCAGGTGAGCTGTAAAGCATGACAAAAAGCTGCACGGCAGGTTCATCCATCACAACAAGGTGATTTTTTTAAACAACACAAGCCACAGGACCTGGTCTGGAGCCAGATATGCATGCTGTGCTGTCAACAGGAGCTTATATGATGAGCTGATAAGAAATAAAGTCAAGCTCTTTGAAAGGCTGATAATGTGCAGAGTGATATGATCACAAATATGATGAATGGGGATACCATCAGAATGAGCTATACATTATTAAAAGAGATGGTTTGACCTCATACAGGCATGATTATGGGATTACACAAGACGTGTACTGATGCCTTTGTACTCTGAAATTGCCAGCATGTGCACAACCCATCAGGACACACTCATCCTTATGGGGCTCTGGGGCCCTTTAATGTGCTCAGTATGGGAAGTGAAGGTTACGCTATTTCACGTTTTGCTAGGTGAAGACTATGCCAACAGGTGCTACGTTAAGAAGTGCAGCTTAGAGACGTAATTTACAGCTAGCAAGATGGTCTGGATGCAAATCTTTATAACTGACACTACATGTCAGGTGAGGGAAAGAAAAATGGATGTGGTATTCCCTTTAGCTCAAGATGCAGAAAACCTACAGCAACCAAAATACAATGTGTCACACTGCACCACCGCAAGTTGGGTGGTATTTTGTTTTGGCTTGTCCATTCTGAGACAGGACACAATAAATTTGAAAGACACGTCTTTCGCTGGCTGATGAGCCTGGATCACGGATTGGAGACACAGGTCTATGTATTTTAATAAAAGAAAAAACAACTTTTATACCTCTGTGGCCTTTCAAATACAGATGAGATTATTACAATGTGGTTCCCTTTTTGAAATTCCTACAATACCATTCTAGGTGGCATAAACTGGCACACTTTGTGGCCCTGGCCATGATCTAAACTCTTCCTGTCCTCCATCTTATTACTTTACAGCTGGCAATACCAATATCCCATGACAGCACTATGGTACAGAAAAATGATTAATGTATTTGCAACACAGCCCAGGAAACTTCCTCAATATTGGTGAGCGCTGTCTCTGGCAAGAGGAGCTGTAGGCACAATGCCCAGTCTGGTCCAGCCTCTCAGCGTTTGGCTCCTGAGAGGGACAGAGTGATGGGTCTGGGATTGTCAGCAAATGTGGCGCAGATTATCAAAGATGCACAGGGGTAATCTATGATTTCACACCGAGTTTCCATCACTGCTTTGGGAGAGGAGCTGTTGATCCATGGCACTGCTGACTGGTTGTGTCTTCAGTCACAGAGAGCTGATACTCGGATACAGAGTATCAATAAACTGTGTGTCAGCAATCTCCTCTTGTCGTGTGGTCCTTTGACATGTTTCCCTATAGGAAGCTGCATTGTTTTCTGGAGAAAAGCTCCGCCACTCACTTCAGTCTTGGCACTGAGTGTGTGATCTGTGTGCCATTTTAGACAACAGCTTTCTGCTCATATGAGAAAATATCCAGCAAGTCCATCAAAATCTGCCAAAATATGTCCTCCTACCCGAAAACATTAAGGACTCACTGGACTGAGAATCATTGGCTAAATAATTCCATCAAAAAGGAAAAGAGAGGAGAACTTACAACCCTTGTATCTCATGTGTAACACAAACATTATTTCTACAGTGCAGACTGAACATTTTTTAGGCTACAGAGCTTCCAGATTTTAATGGTATTTTTTAGAATTTTTGTTTCATATAGTTTTATTCTGTGTTGGAATTTTTGACAAACATATCTTGCTGTTCATCATCAAACTCTTATGTTTCAAATTTTGCAGCCTTTTTCCAGCATGCAAGAGTCTGTAGCAGACATTTCAAATAAGTCTGTGCTCTCTAATGTAACTTCAATAAGGTTCCTTTGATGAAAAATAAAACAAGACGTCACTGTGATGGATTACCAAGTCAAAGTAAGTTTAAAGTCTTTGTAAATCAGTATTTGGACCAAGAAGAAATTAATGGAAAAATGGATGTCTCAAACCAATAAAAGGCACAAAAATCTACAACAACATGCTTTGGAGAATGTTCGGCGAAACTCAATTCAATATAGCGCCATAGGTTATCTAAATGAAAGCTTCCTTCAAAAGCTATACGGCCCCAGCAAGTAACAATACAGCAACAAAAAAAAAAGCAAGGAAAAAAGAAAATCCAATCACCTTCAATGTTAACCAATGTACAAGGACATTGCTGGGCTATGACCATTTTCTCTTAAACTTAATGGAAATAGTTCTATGGTTCAACAAGCACAATCAACTACAGAGCGCTAACAACCTTGCTGACCAAGAATGTCCAATTTGTGCTTCCTCCCCTTCCTCTTTTTTTATTATATACGGGGCAGAAGTGTATATGCAGGCATACTGCACACATGCACACAACACACACACACACATACATACACACATGCATATACGCACACACCCTGGTCTAAGACTCCAGAGACCCAGAGCGCCCTTTCTCTCTCCCTCTTTTTCTAATCCTGGCAATTAGCGAGAAATAATTAATGATAAAAAATGAAAAAGTTGAGGGCAGAGAGCCTTGAAGATAGAGTTCTGCAGCGTAAGCATTCAATTTCCCCTCTCAAGGTCCTCAAGGTCCACTGCTCCCTGGCTCTGATCCTCACACAGCTACTGGAGAAGGCCTGAACAAAGGCCTCTTTGATATCAGCCCGCCCTCCATCACTCACTTTCACTGATTCCTCCCACATCTATGGACGCTTTCGCTTTTCTTTTTTATGTTTTCTAACTCTCTTTGCATGCACCTTACTTACTCTTATCTTTTTTCTCCCCCTCGCTCTCCCTCTCTCCCCTTGATTTCATCCTTCTAACACCAAGGTTGTGGTCTGCCTGCCTGGGTCCGTCTGAAAAAACCTGTGAAGGTTATACCAGACATCTGCTACACCCCCAGAGTAACGCTTTGTTTGATTGCCTCCCTGTGAAATTAATAAGGCTACCCATTAACAATCTGGTATAAATAGGAAGTCAATAGATGTGTAGCTGTGAAGGGATGTGTGATGCAGCTGAACCTTAATCATGCGGTGCAGCGATGGAGCTATCGGTGGTGAGGGAATGGAGAGGTCATGACCTCATGAAGTCACATCAGGGCCACATACAAGCATAATGTGGTCTCGTGATCCGGAAGAAACTGCAATGTCATCCTTGGCTTGGGAGTAACTGTGATGTGATTTCTCTACAGGCATTTTTTTTAATATGTACAACTGTGTGTAAACATCTAGATTTTCCCAAAGGAAATCAACATTCATATTCATTGGTAGTTCAGTGTATGTGTGCATTTGTGTGTCTGCATGCATGTGTGTGTCTACATTCACTCTGAGCAGACAGACAAACAGCTGAAGAGAAGGCATAAGGGAGAGAAGGAGGAAGGAAGGGAAAAAAACACTCCTTAGCACTCCTGCCCCCTGGTGGCAATTTGCAGTAGTACCGCTATGTGTGCGAGACCGGCTGCGGCTGAATTACAGCAGAAGAGGGACTGTTGTGTGAATAGTCTCGGGGTTTCTGCTTATTGCACCACCTCTTCCTCCTTAAGGGTGGCTTTGATCTCTGCATACATTTAAATTCCAAAGAGGCAGAAAAAAATACCAGCGAGTGGTAAAAACTCATTCATTCATAAATGCAGCAAGAGGGATTTAGATCTTGAATTACAGAGAGAGAAGACATCATTTCATAATACTCTTCAAGCTAATTGTGTTTCACTTGCTAGGTATTTCAAATGCTTGGTGTCAGATTCTGCAGACTGCCATCAGAGATTATTTTTCTTTCATTTTTTGAGCCTTTGGCAGCATCATTGAAGCACAAATTTAAATCATGCAGATACAACAGTCACATAAGAAGCATATAAGATGTCTTATCTCATCTTATCTTTTTGGACACATTCTGTGTGTTACATTTTAAACATCTGCACACAAGTCAAGCACC
This sequence comes from Acanthurus nigricauda, assembly GCA_029814725.1. Classification (NCBI taxonomy): domain Eukaryota; kingdom Metazoa; phylum Chordata; class Actinopteri; order Acanthuriformes; family Acanthuridae; genus Acanthurus; species Acanthurus nigricauda. The sequence continues at coordinate 11,399,643 of JAPZDW010000015.1, forward strand.
AAAATTTAGAGTGAGAAAATTCACTTGTAAATGGAAGAGTAAAATAGAGCAGAGGAGTCGAGAAAGGACTAACTATTGAATTTGTGATAGAAATGTTTGAAAAGGTGCCTAAAAAAGCCAATAGAAAGGCATTTGATTTGGTGGATCTGAGCTGACACTGTCTGCAGTTTATGCTTTTGGCCAGCAGATGGCATCAGTAGTTAGTGCAGCCAGTGTGTCGTGGTGCAGTGCTACCACCCTGATGCTGCTTGTCCCTTGGGTCAGTGTCTGTAGTGAGACAGGACATTTTGTCAATCTGCTTGTGAGCCAAAGAACAAGTCTTCTAATCCTGACCAGATGAACTAGGTTCCAGATTTCAAGAAAAAAATGAAAATCTGTGGCAACTGGATTCATTTCACTCACTTCCCTTCGCTCTCCTGCTTGATATTTCAAACCCTTCGACTGCTAACCCTCCCACACACTTCACACACACACATGCATCCCTGTCAAAGTGTCTTCGACCTAGCAGCACACCAGTTGCTTCTGTGTGTGAATGAAAGAAAGAGAGAGAAGGCAAGAGATCATTAATACACATGCTAAGGAGCATGGTAAACTTGTCTGGGTAATCGATAGAAACATCAGAAGGAGGAAGAGGAAGATTAGATATTGACTGAGGTAATGGGGTGAGGTGAGAAAAAAAGTGCATTCAGCTAAATGCTGTTTTCATCTAGTAGCGCTAATATGAATAGTCTAAATAGATGAATAAAAGCGTGCAATTTTTTCCCTAAACTGCAAAACACATAGACAGAATCATCATGGGAAATTAAGAGTGTAAGAGGTGTTCGAAAAGTAACAGCCACAAAAAAGATAGAAAAGTGTAAACACTGTTTTTAAATTGATTTATAAAAAAATGAAAATGCCACAATTAAAATGTACTATTTTTAAGAAAATACAAGTCATCACTTTCCAAAGGCCTGAAGTCCTAATTCTTTATGTGCTTGTACTTTGATGAAGCTGTTTTCATTTAAGACCATCATGGAGAAGACAGTAACATACTTAGTTCTTCATTTACTAATGAATTAACTACTTCTGCTTTCAGAAACAGAGATTATAGCTTATATGTTGCTTAAATTTTGTTCACATGGGCTCATGTAATATTGTTTCTAACGCCTCATATGAGCTCCTTTGCTAAAGAGCAGGGCCTCCATATAATAAATTTTATCTCTCGCTGGGCTAAGCAACAACAAATGGCCTCTAGCTTGAGGTCAGAAAGCCACACCAAAACAGAGAAGTTCAGAAAAACAACCAAAAATCATATTTTGTCCGTATGGGTTCTGACAGTTCTGACTCCCAAACAAAGAGAAGTCACAAGAACAAACACACACACACACACCAAGTATCTCATCGTGACACTGTGTTGACAGTCATCACCATTATCATCACTGTTACAAGCACAACACTCAAACTCTCCAATTGGCCTGGTATCAGCATTTCAAATGAAACAAAACAGCAGCAGTAAAAGGAAGCAGATAGAGAGGAAAAGCCCTTCATCATGGAAGTATGATTACCTCTGAAAAACATGACGATACAGATATGTACTGATGATGACTTATGTATTAGGGAAACTCTAGAGACATAAGAGGCAGCAACACAGACAGCAAGTGGCCTCATCCCATCAAACTTTTTCTATCATATTGTATCTCTCAATCATAATGCACATTAATGCATAACTATCTGCTTTCCTAATGCAATAATTGCATGAAAACTCAACGGCCTCAGTCTAAAAAACAGACTCCAGAGGGATTATGTAGGAGCAAACACTGAACCAAGCTTGCATGAGTCGGAAAAAAGTCAAGGAAAATTTTAAGACCATATATGTTGTAATGGACATAGCATTGATAAAATGTATTATCCTAGTCGTGACTAAATCACCCTGCATATGAACAACAATATAACTATAACAACAACTATTGTAACTTTGTTGAACATGTCCAAAGACAAATATTACAGCGCTACAGCAAGGATGAAAACTGCTTACAGCAGCCTAACTGCTATGTATTTCACTTAATGTATTGAAAATGTCATTGACCAACCAGGTCACATGAATCTAAACTAAAATAGGTCTACTCACAAAACAACATCTTCGCAAAACCTAGCCTTCTGTTATGATAATATTTCACTTAATGTATTGAAAATGTCACTGACCAACCAGGTCACATAAATCCTCAAAAATCACTACTAAAATCACTACAAAAATTCAAATTTAAGTATCATAAAGGAAGGGTTTATCATGGACAAAATAAATGGTCGCGCATCTTTCATTCCACTTTGTTGTCACTGCAATAACGGGACGAAACTACTAAAAATATACAAATGTCGTCAACATACCTCCAATGTCGTCTTTGCACGGCTTTTCTGTTGGACAATTCAGGCTCCATGTTTTACTCCAGGCTGCAGCCATGGTGAATAATCAATCCATTTCCACTGTTTCCCATGAAGGCAAACACGACACAGACCATCACCTAAAATAAACAATTAAGTTTAAAAAAAAACGATGTCATGTCAGTGGCAAAATGACCAAGATGGCCTTTGCACTGCAAAGATGTGAAACCTGTGTTTACTAACTTTAGCTCGTTTCTAGGAAATTATGTCAACTTACCCACCACAACGTTAGCATCATATGGCAACTTTTAGCTAATCGTTAGCTGGTGGCTAGTATTCATTTTTAGCCAATAACAAGCTAATAACTTTTTTTAACAGGATACAGTAGCTTACAGCAAATTTTTAATTAATATTAACACTTAAAACCATTGCTAGCTCGACCAAACAGTCTAGCCATAATTTAGTAGTATTATCAGTTTAAGCTAGCTAAAGCGTTACTTTATGCTAACGTTAATTAGCATTAGCATGTGGGAAAATTTTGGTAAAAGCTACAAGTTTAGGCGCTTTTCAAACGTTTTATGGCTCTTATAAATCTCTTATTACCATGACCGTTCTTCTTATTTTGACATTAAATTAACCACATTTTGTTTTCGTCATTTGCATTACTTGTCGAGGTGTTTTAGATGTTGCTAATGCTAATTGCAATGTAAAATTGAACTTACTCAGTTCACGGGGACCATGGCTTTCAGGGTGTTTTCACTCAGAAAAAAAAACTAAACTAAAAAAAGGATACATTTTGTCATAATGATACAGTGTAAGTCATGCAAACATAATTAGTTGATAAAAGAGAAGTCGGAATAAAAAGAAACCCTACAACTGAAGTTGCTAGCAAACAGGTGTACTGCATTAGACAATTAAGAAATGAGCACTTCAATTGGCTTTGCTTGTTGTAAGGTTGAATCACAATTTACACTTTCTACGTGATGCTTTTCTGGGTAGCTTTTCATTTTGACTTAAAAAGAGACACTTAGTCAAGGTTGTTAGTAAAGTATGTGGTCAGGTTTAATTTTCTTGTATATATATAATTTTCTACATAAAGTACATTTGTCCATACCTACTCTTATAACCTTAAGAACAGCCTGAAGTGTTAGCAGATAACTTACTTACACTGTGTTGTGGTTCTAAATGTAACATCACTGCATATTAAATTAAGTTTGTGGGAAATAAACCTACTGGCAACCATATATGTAGGGATTTTATTAGTGTCACTATCCGCAAACCTTATTGTTATACCTATCCTGTTTTGTTTCTGTACCTACACTGAAACACTGACCTAGGTATAAGTATCTGCACATTAAAGTACTGTTGCATGATCTAGTAGCACCATCTACATTGTTGATAATCTTGTTTGATAAAAAGTTTAAATTGTGAGTGAGGAGGACTAGAGAGTCTACCTCTTGATCATGACATGTGAGAAAGTGTCCTTGGCAGGTATTTGTTTAAGCTCAAGGTGAACCTAAAAGTTTGTGATCATTTTAGAGGCAGAGAAATGCATCCAAAGGCAACTGAGACTGACAAGATCTGGAGGATGATGACTGAAATTCTGGGCATCATCTGTGATTTCATCAGCAGAAGTGCGGAGGGCCTTGAGAGAGTACAGGCCTGACTCCACAGGTTCTCTACACAGCTATTATTAAAGGGAAGTCTCCAGTTCCTGCTGGTGTAACTTACCACAGTCTGGTTTTATGTCCATACAAAAAAAATCCTTACTGCTCAGAAGTGCTGAAGGACATGCATCATTGCATCAGTCTCCATCAGACTTGTGTGAACAACAACACTTGAGCCCAGCCAGAGCTATCACCTATTTTATTCATGTTGGTGCCCATCCAAAAGGGATAAATTCAGAAACAAAGAAAAAGTTTTACATGTGGGCATCCGAAGAGGCAAAAAGATTATTCAAATGATGAGCAGGTGTGATTCCTCTTTTGGTTGTCTTGGTAACCAGAAAATAGCAGGAACTGAGACTTTTCCTTTCTGTCTTTTGAAAGAATTACTTACATTGTCCCCTGGAGCAACAGCTCTTGTATGTTTCTAGAGATGGTGCTATGGTCCAAGGGGAGGACAGAGGGGTAGCTTTTACATTCACATAGGTGGATGGAACATGGCAGGTTCATGGGTAGTTAAATGAGCAATTTGAGCATGCAACATATTATTGCATTTAAGTACTTTCTTTTAAATTTAGGTAAAATAATCAAAGAAAGTGTGATGGCAACTTGGGACTGGATGCTCTCATGTTCAAAGCAACAGGTCATCAATTAATGTCAACAATAGCTAACTTTGTAGAAATCTGACCATAAGTAATATACATTTTTAGCAAAAAATAGCTAACCATATTAGTTCCAAGAATTACCTTTACTTACTTTCTTATGTATCTAAAAGGAACATACCATCTCAATAAATCATAAATAAAAAAAACATGTTTTGTTTGATGAAACCACCAGAGATATCATTTTGGCCCTTTTTTTTAATAAACCCAATATTTGCATGTGGCTTCAGGGCGTTTTATAATAATTAAATAAGTATATAATACAATAATGATTCGATTATTATTGTGGGTTGTTTTTTTATCAGCAGATATGAGCTTTGCCCAATTCTTTTTTGATTAGGCAGCATAGTTAAACTAAAAACTGTTGTATTGTGAATTTGGGCAACAATAAAAGCCCCCAGTAATGATCTAAACAAATAATAATCAACATGTGAAAACTGAACAGTCACACACTACTGCTGTGGGTGGTAGAATGGCGTGTAGATTGGAAATCACGTTGGCCACGGCTGGCAGTTTGCCATTGCGGTTCACTATCATCTAGCGATGCTGCTGATGTTGCCAGAGTTCTTTCCTGTCTCCAGCCCCCCCTCCATCCGCCCTCCACCCACCAGCCCCTTTCTTTCTTTCTTTCTTTAAGGCCACAGCGTGAATGCAGCATCACCATGTGCCGGTGCGCGTGCCTCCAGCCGGGTGTCACGAGGCTGGCGCGAGTGCACGCGAACACGTGGCTGTGTGTGAGTGGTGGTGCACGCGGGGGCGCATCGGAAAAGGGGAGGGGTGTGCACGCGGCGCCGTATGTCACTTGATCTCGAACATCAGAGCAGATAGATGAAGCTAAAGCGATTAAATGGGAGGAGGGCTTTGCGTCACTGGAAAGGTGGCTGCCCTGGATATGTGAATGGATTAAGAAGAAAAGTGCATGAATGACTGCATGAATGAAAGAACAATGAATGAATACTATGCAGCTATTTCCTACATACTGTTCGCATACTTTTAACAGCTCCATGAAATCTCATGAAAAGTTGTTAAATAAATTGCAGAAAGTCTCAAAATGGTGTAAATTATGTGAGGATGCTTTCAAGACAAAGCAGGAATTATTGGTCTCCTCATAATCATAGTCAGCATTTGAGGTAATGCTGTAGTTTAACAACTTTTTAAGTGTGGTATTTAAAGGAAAAAATATAAAAATGTTGACTTATAATTAATTTAATGTGGAATAATAAAAATAAAATCTTCAAGTTACTTTGTAAAAGCATAGCACCAACTTTTTGGCCTCACTGGGTATATTTGCATGTTATGATGTGATTGTTACGTTCAGATCATAATTTTATTATTAACTTATCTTTATTGTTGTGTTTTACCAATACGTTATTGGTGATATGACTAAGATGCTGTAAGAGCTAAAATATCAGTAGCCCAGCATGTTACATGTTTGAAGTAAACCCAGTGGAGGGTGGGACCTCTCATTTATCTTTTATGTTAAAAAATTCACTGTGATTTTACGTATGGATGTTTGGGAAATGATTCATGCTACTTTGATGTATCTGTAGCTCACAGTGACCAAAGTTTCCCTTTGGAAATAAACTTTGTTCAAAAAGTATAAACTCTGTCTGTATAGGTTAAGAAGGAATGCAACAATAGTATAGTTAATACTAAATGATAAAATGTAATGTAATGTTTTATGCAGGCTTTAGGGTTGATATTGTCTTAATCAACCTGTTGAAAATGTGCAGTTAAATCATTATATTTTAGGTTAAGCAAATCTTTCAATATTTTAATCAGTGTAGGCCAGTTTGTTGCATTTAATCCATCAAAACTTTATTCTTTTTCTTGTTTTCATAACCCTGGACACTTCTAAGCTTTTTATACCCCTGCTGCTGGTTTTGTCTTTGTCTTAAATAAACTTTATCCTTGTTATATATTTTTACGAATTTTGTCCTGTCATCATCCCAATGTTCAAACTCAAAAAATCTGTAATTTTGGTTGAGAAGACATTGCATTTAATTTGGCACCTGTTGCTAACTTCATGGATAAAACACCAGTCAGAGAGTGAGAAAGGAAGTCTGTGACTGTGACTAAACATGACATGATTAAAATCTAAACCTTATGCTTTAGTCAGTCAGATAGATTAGTTGTAATGATGCCAACTAAACAATAAAATGATCAAATTTCACAATTGTGTGGTATTTCGTGACATAAACTGTATTTGGGGTTCCTTGTTTTGATAGAGAGACCTCTAGTGGCAGAAAACACATTTTTGCGAAATGTCAACTTGTTTGTTATGATTGACCTAAAAAATTTGTTTCAAAATGTGCACTTTGATGACAAAATATCCACTTAATAAACTTGTTTTTGATCACCATACAGAAAGCCTTGAGAACCAGGGTTTTAAAGGGGCCCACAAGCTCTTTTTGCTCCTTGGCCCCTCTGGCAGGTCAATCTGAACATGAATTTATCAAAAAGTTTCAGCCATGATGCAAACCTAAAGAGACATACATGTACTGACTCTACAGAGGCCTCTTTGACAGGAAAGCATAGATTAAAGGTTAATAAATGACAG
>JAPZDW010000015.1:13613363-13623785 GCA_029814725.1 Acanthurus nigricauda
AAACCTAGTTTGATATGTAATAATTGCATAATTTTTTGCATGTTTTAAGTTGTGTTGTCTTTAATGTGTAAAGATGATTTTGCACCTGATGGCCAGTGGGGAGGGGGAGACCCGGACTGGCGTGTTGATCCCAGTGCCCTGTCCACACACTCTGCCAATGCTTCTGGATGATGTGGGAGTGGCATTGGTGCCATATCACCTTAAGGAGAACAGAGGCTGGGCTTTAGATTTGAGAGAGCTGCATCGAGTATCGATGACTGCAAGAGGGCACTGCAAGCACAGAGCCATCTACATCAGCAACCCAGGAAACCCTACAAGTAAACTACATACAGTAACTATGTTAACTAGTCTCCCATCTATAATCTTTTATACTCACTGTTATTTTTCCTGGTAGGTCATGTGCAAGACAGAAAAACAATAGAAGAAGTAATTCGGTTTGCTGCAGCTGAGGGCCTCGTCCTGATAGTTGAAGAGGTGATTACAAGCTGCACAAGAAAAGTGACACTTAAAAGACTTCTGTTTCCATCAGTTTTTTAGTTTCACTGGAGCTTCATTTTCAATGTTTTCTTGCCACCTCTAGATCTACCAGGACAGCATGTATGGACAAGACAAAGAGTTTCTGTCCTATAAAAAGGTCCTTTTTGAGATGGAAAAAAAGTACTCAGAGACAGTGGAATTGTTCTCCTTCAATTCAATATCCGCTGCCGGCATTGGAGAGTGAGTATTGCTAATGTTTCTTTAGGAACATATCTTTCGTGGCCAAAGGTGTCAAAGGTGCATCTCTTGTTACTTAGGGATTTGCCCACATAGACTACAAAGCCTACAGCTACCCTCAAATGAAAATATTGCAAATATATATATCTATAAAATATACTTACAAAGCCTTAAAAATGACATTATGGCAGGCAATAAAAACAGACTGCTGTCTTCTCATTCAAATAATGGTCTTTTAATTAGTTGCTTTGTCATGCTCAGATCAAAAAACATTAAAAACAGACTAAGCCTATTACCATCCTTTATTACTGTCATAGTACCATTTAATCATGTAATACCAATTACACCAATTTAAGTTGTTAGCACAGGCCAACTGTAACATTCTTGATCACATCATTATCACCTCATTCACCCAGAACCTTTATATTTTGGAAAGAAATTTCATATTTTCTTTCTATGTTAAAACAGACATTTCTGTAGGTTCATTAATAAATTGAAAAAGGACTTTACTACTTTTCACGGTGCTTTGATGAAATTTTGGGCTGCTCTGGCACCCATAAAGAAGGACAAAGTTGCCCATGATACATGCACATATCATTCAACAGAAGCTGATGGAAGAACTTGAAGCTTATGACATTCTTAACTTCAAAGATGGAAGTCTAGTTTAGTTTTTAAATGATGTTTTTACATTTTTTTGTTCTCCTATTATATTTATTTCTATGTACCTTTAAGTCTGTGTGACACTGCCAAGTTGCAACTGGGAGAATAAGACTACATTTGTCATACATGCCTTAAGAAAACATCCAAAGTAGGACATTTATTGAAAGGAATAAAATTAGTAATTAATCAATTAATTATTTTGGGACTAAGAGCATGAATGCAGTGATAAGGTGTAAACCTGACCAGATAAAAAGTACTCAGGTGAAATAACTAGTGGAAACATGGAAGAAAAAGTGGGTGAAATCAACTAAGATTTAACAGTGACATAAAGCTTGAGCATTTCGCATCGATAGAAGTCCTAATTTTTTATTTAAACATTTCTAAAATATTATTACCAGTACTGTTATTATTAATCTAGCACCCCTAGCATCAATTTAATAATCCCAAGAAAAGTGTTTGTTCACCAGTAGGTTTTAATGAGAAGGAGGAAGATTATCTGGAGTTGAGGAGGAAAACCACTCTGTGATCTAACCAGTTACATTACCTACCGACCTAAAGAGCAGAAGAGACGTAAACTCCCAGAGAGGCTTGATTTCCTCATCTTTGTCTTCATATATAACAGCCCCCCCCACAAAAAAAAAACTATCAAGGCCTAGTTCTTTTGTTCCATTTTCTGTTAAAAAAAAATATATAGACTTTTGTCTTTTGTTCAGGTGACTCACCACTGAGGTGACTGTAGAATAATTGTACTTTGTCTGCATCTTGTGTCAAGGTGCGGCCTGAGAGGAGCTTATTTGGAAGTGATCAACATGGACCAGCAGGTTGATACATGGTTCAAAAATTTGCAGGCCACTAGCAGCCCTCCAGTTTTAGGTCAGCTCACTCTGGAGATTATGGTCAATCCACCCAAACCTGGAGATCCTTCCTATGAAACATACTCAGAGGTATGTGGAAAATCTGCATTTCATTAAAAATTCTAAGTCCCTCAAAAAAAGAGCCGTTAAGTCCATCGTACCCTTACTCACAAGGGACTGCTTTAATATTAGACACTGTGGTTTTTCAGTTGTTAATATAAAATTTTAACTAGTGAAACATTAAGTTACTGTCAGTGGTTGTTTTAAGTGACTCCAGAGGCTTAACTTGTTTGCTTTTACCAGTTGAAACCAGTGTTTGTCCTTCCTTCTCAATCAAAGGAGATTCTTCACACTCGGACAACTCTGTCCAATAATGCTCAGCGTGCTTGTGTGTTCCTTAATGATGTACCAGGGATGACCTGCCAACCAGCAATGGCAGGAGTCTTTCTTTATCCCTGTCTGGAATTACCCCCTCAGATGATAGAGGAGGCCAAGGTTAGAAAATTGTGCAAAATCTAACTTCACTGACCCTCAGGTTTTACTCATGTTTAAAACTGATGTACCTTTATTTTAAGTTAGTAATATTCTATGATGCTGTAATGGAATTTTTCACATCAATAATATGAGTAAACCAAAAAGTAAAAAGCAAAACTGGCCATATTTATATATCTTTGTAAAAGGAGATTATATGTCCGTAAATTAAAAAGAGTTGTTGTTGATTTCAGATGTTAGGAGTGGGGGCAGATTTGCTTTACTGTCAAAGATTGCTGGAAGAGGAAGGTGTGTGTTTGGGAGCAGGCTGTGAGAATGGACAAGAAGATCAAAACTACCATATCAGGTGAGAAAAACAGCTGTGTGTTTGTGTTATTTGAGTTTCAGACCTCAAAGTGACGGCAACTTTTAAAAAATGATGACTTTTTTTCAAACATAAGGGCATTTTTTTACAAGTGACAACACCTTTTAAAAGTGAGGATATTTTGAGAAAAGCAACACTTTGTCAAAAGTAAGGACCTTTAGGGAATAGATGACTTTTATTAAATAATGTGGGGAAATCAGGGTTTTGGGAAAAAACATTTCAGGAAATCAGGCAAGTGTGTGAGGGGGTTTGTTACTAGAGGAAACCTTTGGAAAGAGAATATCTTAATGGAAAGTGAGAGCTGTTTGAAGCCTGAATACTTTTTTCATAAGTAATTTTTCCAAAGAGGTCACTTTTTGAAAAAATTTTTGTAAATCATTATATTTTGTGAAGCAGGAACATTCTAATAAATACTGTAAGGGCCTTTGGTAACCCGTGTTGCATTTAATCTCATTAATTTATTTGCTTAACATCTGTTTAATTTCTATTTTCTATTGGTGAGACTTATTAAGCACAACTAAAGATATTATCATGAATATAGTTTAGTTGAGCATTTTTGTGAACAATAAGGTGAAGAACATGTGACTGTGGGTCTTAAATTGCCTGCTGTCTTTAAAAGGCCTTCAGGTCTGGAGAATCGGGGCACCGATCTTATGTCAAGCGCCGGTCTTCTGGCAAATGAGTGGAGACTGTTCCCAGTTTTTGACCAAGTTCAGGAGGGTGGGAGTGGGTTGGTTTGTCCTTTGGTTCCATTTCATTCATATTTCAGTATCTGCTGGAGATAGGGGCATCTTATTGCCCTATTTAAGTGTATATAGAGACCATTTCTTCTTGCAGAAAAGGGTTTGTTCTGTCTTCAGCCATCGTCTTGTGAAGTATTTTTGCAAGGTGTTAAGAGAAAGCATTTGATGATATGTGCCTCAGAGCAGCTGGTGCTCCAGGCTCCGGCAGAAAACCCTCTGAGTCTCTGCAGTGCTTCATTCTTAAGGCTTTTTCATTCAAGACAGCTTTGCTGCTTGCTCTGCCCATGGTGTGTGTGTGATGTATGTGCCCTCTAACAGCAGTGCCACACTCAGACAGAGGCACTCCTTTTTCCTAGGAGCAAGATAGGTTCTTTTTAGATGAGTTTTGACCTTCACCTCCCTCAGGGGACAGAGAGGTAAGGCATTTTTTTATGCCCAGTATGTGCATTGGCATGTTATGTGAAATGCACAGCTCCAATCGAATACACAATGTAACTCTTTTTGTGTGTGTTAATGATGATGTACCCTGTCCAAGAAACAGCTTGCAGCATGACTTTAGGAGTGTGTCCACACACTCTCTGTGCTTAGCATGGCAGCGTCAACAGCCCTGATCATCTACTTTTCAAGGTCTGTGCTCACCGGGTGGTCAGAGAGCTGGTGAAACGTCAGTGTGAAATAAAATGCTGAATACTAAATAATGTTTCACAAATAAGAGTAAAGTCAGAGGAGGTCAGGTATTACTGCTTTAAGCACAAGTGTGTGCATGTATAAATATTAATTAAGTGTTCTGTGTGTTTTCTCTTCCTTTATAGGCTGTGTATCTTGGCTCCATTTGCCACACTGGAGGAGGTCTTGGCACGCCTTCATTCTTTCCACCTGCGCATGTGGGACAAATATCCCAGGCATAAATGTTGAGGACACAGACTTTTGAGAAACAAATTGGCAACCAAGGATCAAAAAGTCTGTTTAGAAAACATAGAACTCTAAATCTTCTTTTTGATTGAAATGCAGATGTACCTTTAAAAAGTGAAAAAACTCTGATACAATATTATCAGACACAGAGAAAAATAAAAGCATCTGGGATCTTAACTGAGGTTTTTGACCCACAGTCCTTTAGCATAGCAAATCAGTCAGTCACCCTTTTTAAGCTCTCTAAGGCACCGATTAAACCCCTAAAAAGTCATTTCTGTTAATAATTAAAAAAAAAATCCAGTCATGCCATAAAATGGTTAAGATGTAACTCTACACCTTTGCCTTCATCATGTAAGCACATATCTTTGAATATCACCATCAAACACTGCGGTTCCAAAGCAGAAATATACAGCCATTGCACTTTGTCTATTATTGACAAAGGAGAAATAATGTGATGGTAATGGATGCAGCTTATGCCCGGAGTTGCTTTTTCTTTATTTTGTGGAAACAAAAAAGCTTTGAAAAGAAACAAACGTCACTCGTAATTTTGAAAGCTGATTTTTGGCAATAAAGAGCAGTTCCTTTTTATGATAAAAGACCGACCTCTGGCTTTGTTTTGAAGTGTGTCATGTTGTACATGATGGCTTTCTCCTCACTGGGTGCAGCAGTATCACTTCCAATGCTGGTGACCGATGCAGGGTTATAAATACCAGGGCCACAAGTTCTCCTAACTGGGTTCAGGAGATGATACTAAGTATGGGTATGACTCAGAGTCTGTAGCTCTGCTTTATAGTGCAGCCCCTGGCATAATCTTGTATTTGGGCTATAGGTTGTGCCTCCATGTGAATCATGGACCTTCTGTCATTTGCAACATTAATCGTTACAAAAGGACCAATAAAAATGTACTCTTCTGTTGTCCCTTAGATGTGATTCATGATTAAGACCATTACAGGCACTCTTGCACATATGGACATTGTTAGGAATGAGGTTTTGAGAATTAACCAATGTTAATCTGTGACAGCTTTAGTTTTTTATACATGCAAGAACACCAGAGTGAAGAGCACGACAGGTTCGGTCCTTCAGAAATCACACTTCCATTTTTTGATGTCATTTAGGAGACAGATTGGTTCAACGAAACGCAGCGTGCATGAATTTTGGTGAACAATAAAGAGGGCGTAAAAACGAACGAGGGGCTCCAGTAGACAAGCAGAGATTCCAGGTCTCGTCGGCTAAACTCGTCTCAGAGGGTAGCATTCCAAGTCCTGTCGTCCTAGCCTTTGCATTCCTCACATGACAGTCGCTGGAAACCATGGCAAAGAGAGAGCAGAGCAGACATTCCTCAGCTGTCACCTAAACCCCTCCCCTACAGTCATTCTCTTTCTGTGGCCTGCCGCTCCCTATACAATGCCATCACCCAGCTGACTGTTGCTCACTGAGCTCTATCATGGCAATTAGCATTGAGTTAGCCAGGGCTTGTCGCTTCACTCAGGAAAATCTCCACACTGCCTGACCCACACCTGAACTTTGTTTCTTCAGTGTCCATGACCTTTCCTGATCCTCAGGAATAAGGTGACATGACTGAGCTCAACTGAACGTGTCAGAATTGGGCATTACAATGCCTTTGCTCTGTTGACATTACACACCCTCATTATGGCCCTAAAGTCTATGAACATTATCTTGCACTGTCTCCATGACAACGACTCAGGAAAGGTTGCTAGTCACTTGTGTTGGTGGATTTGCATGTACAGAGTGGGAGTTGCATAACCGACTGAACAGAGAAAGAGTCTTTGGCAGTACTCAGCAGTTTAAAATGAGAATCAACTTCATGAATCTTGTAATGGAACCATTACATTAGAGCATGTGGCTGAGGATGGTGAGGTGACTGTGTTTCATCCAGACCAGCATCAGTCATATTAGCACATTACATAATTGCTGTGGATGTCACTGCAGACCTAATCCTGAGATTCTCAGCTATGCCTAAGGCTCGCAGTTTGACAGTGAGAGTAGCAAAAAAGAAATGCCTTTCGCATGTCCCCGTCCTCTTGATACGGGCATCATGACATCCTCTTACAGATTCCAAGCCCCCTATCTTTCGGCTGGAGGGAAAAATCCCACTATCTTTTGAAAAAATGCCCCTTGGCCACGAAAGGCAAAGCATCATATTGCATTTCAGATCTTACCTGATACTGTCATCTGTTTTGCTAGAATTCACAACAGAGATACAGGTTAGTGACTTACTGAGAAAGGCTTAATCCACAAAATCTGTCAGGCCTCTGTCTTAATAATCTGCCCCCCAGATCTGATTACTAATACAGACTACCCAGAATTACATATTATGTGGTTGAGATGCAATACACAGTGCTGTCTTCATTTTTTAACAGCTCATGAGGTTTGTGAGGATGTACAGCATGAGCCCCAAAACATTCCACTGCCTTTTCATATGTATGTTAATGAAAATCATGTTTTTAGGTTTTCAGATTGCTTTAGGAGAGAGTGGATGTTTCAGTTCAGGGAAGCTTTTCTGAATGCAAATTTGCTGTACAGATTAACAACATTAGTACCATATATTAACTTATTGTTGAACATCAAGGTCCTGATAGTTTAGACATCACTAGGCTCGACTTTGAAGTCCAACCTTTACTTCAATATTTTGTCCATTGTTTTAGTGTCATTAATTAGTCGTCGTATACTAAAAATTACTTGTTCTGTAGACACATCTGTATTTGCAACTGGATCTGTTTTGCGTGACCGTAGCATTTAGTACAGTACATAATAGTGAAATAGTGTTTCTTAAGTGTGTAAAGTGAACTGACTGCCATGTGTAGAACCAACATTCTCTGTTTTCCTTTTGCTAGTGCTTCTGTGATATAACCAGCCGAAGAGTTTTTGACAGGTAGATAAGCATCATAGTTGACTTAATTAAGGTAAATTGAGTAAAGTACCTAATGAAATAAAAAAATGTATCATTGGGTTTTTTTGCTAAGTTACTCTTGTGTTCAGGCTGTCACAGGCAATCTGTGTCCAAGTGTAAATGTCCATACTTTCTTCAGGCATTTGATGTCTGTTCATTTAAGCGGAAGTCTGATTTCACATTACTTTTGTTGCAAAAGGTTGCAAAAGGTTTCCAGGTTCTTTGTTTTGACTTAAAGCCATCGTACAGTAGCAGCCAGTCACTCATGCATTTCTAACATGATGCAGAATACATTAAGATGCAACTTAATAATTCATGGACAGGAATCTAGACAGTCTAGTTTTTTTATTGTTCTTTGTCTAGCTCAAATAGTCAACATGCTTATCCTTCTTGAATATTATTATTTATGTTTTGGTGTTTTGTTTAGACTAATATTAACTAGATGCTGCTTTCCTTTTGAGTTGTTACTTGCTAATGGTACTTTGTTTGGTATCATAAAAACCTGGTCTAAAAGCATGAGTGTACAGTGACTAATGGGTGTCTTGGACCTAGTAATGATAAATATTTATATTTTTTACTGTTTTATTCTTTAGCCTCTTGGTGCCATTATGTTAGTAACTGATCAGTCTCTCAAACAATGTTGTCATCTTGAGGGCACAGAAAAAGGAAATAATTATTGCATTATGACATTATTAACTGCATGAAACAGAACAGGTCTTTCAGAAGTAAACTGAAGCCTAACTTTTGAGTTCAAACAGATGGCAGGAACAACATTAGAAATAAAAAAAGGAAGCAAGTCTGAATCAAAATGGATTAAAGCCAACCAAACCTTGACATTACGGCAGAAACAAAGGTAGATGGATAGTGCAGTTGGGTTGATTCAAGTAATGTTTGATTACATTTTCTGTCAATAACAACCGTCTCCCAGTTTAGAAACTGATCAGAAGCTGGTTTGTGTCAAGTTGTTGACCAGTTTGAAGGTGTTAAAATATGTATTGAACTTTACACAGCGGACATCAGTAGGTTTCATGTCTCTTTGTGCTGCTTTGAGTAGTTTGAATCAGGCTTGTTGTACTGTAGATGCACTAACATGGCAAAAATATGACAGCCCGATTCTAACTTCCTACATAGAAGTTTTTGTTATCAAATGCAATGCTGATTTCCAGTCTGCTGTTCAGTTGCTGTAGCAATATTGTAACATCAATGTGCTTGATGACTGAGAGTGATAATTTTAGAATTGGAGCCCCAGAACATGTATATTTTACCTGTGTATAATTGGCAGGTCTCTCCTTGTCAAGCTGGCCTCGCTCACTGTTTCTTTCAGCCTTTCTGCCAACCCCATAATCAACAGCAGGAAGTCCTTGTGGTGTTTGCGCGCCAATGCTTTGCAACATGCCACTTCATCTGCTGATTGTGACATGTCAGTGTTGTTTCCTTAAACACGGTGTCATGAAAACATGTGTGACTAAAGAAGTAGACGGCCACTGTGTAAGCTAAAAATTTGTCTCTACTGAAACAGAATATTTCTAACAGGGTATATGATTTGTAAAGAGAGTTATTTTATGGTATTATGGGTGGATTCTATTCATCCCAACTTTATTTATGACACTGCTGTAATAATGCACAGTATAAATAAAGTGCCAGAGGCAACTCTACCTCTGGGATGGTCTGGGTTTTCAGAAGTATTTCAGATGAGCGTTGCTGCAGGTTGAAACTGGTTCACCTGGGGTCGTCAGGAGATTCCTCAGTTGAGTGCCACGTATGTGAGCTGTGCTGACTGAATGGAAAGGCTAAAGACATGGACTTGACCTTGCTCAATAGCGCATTTCAGATGGTGCAAAGGTGGACTTTCAATATCCCACGTAACCTTTTAGGCGGATGTGGTTAGTGCATTACACTGAGGTACAGCCGCATATAAATTAAAAAAAAAGAGAAGTTGATTTCAAACCAAACCAGACGTTTTTCATTTCTGTTTAATGTGTTTTGATAGTGTAAGTTTAGCGTATCTTACTGCTGCATTGTGTAACAGTTTAAAAGCAACTTACCAGGTGCCTTAGCAGAGTATTGCCCACCCCTCGCTTTTATGTCAGCTCCCACTTTTCTAAGCCGTGCATAGTATTGAGCTGCTGTGAAATGTTTGTGCGATGACTTCAGCTTATTTTTTTTCCCACCCTGTGGCACATAGTGTCTGTCTTCTACTTAAGCCAGGTCTTCTTGAAGCCATCCTGCTGTTGTTTGCTTGGCAGCAGTCACATGCCTCACGCTGAGTGTTTTTTATGAGCTGTTTTTGAACTGAAAACACCTGGACGTGGAGACTGTGAATTCTTCATTGTCTTACAGATCAGCAAGTACAATTAAGGCAGGGAGTGCATGTCCATTTGTTGTCTGTTGAAGAGCGAGGTTACATTCTTTCCATTTAATCTCAAAATGGCTGCAGGGATAGAGGTGCACATGATGTTTGCCCAATTATACACAACTACACTCTGTTATTAAGCCAGGAGATAAAGAACCAGATACCCTTACGTTCTCCTCTGGGAAGGTTTTTGCTCATTGTTGCTTCCACCTGTCACAGAATACCTCACTGTATGTTTGAAAATACGTCATTTATAGAATGATGCTTTTTCTTCAATCTGGTATGTATTTGTATACCACTTAAAGCTAATATTAGCTGATAGAACAAAACGGTGAAGCTTTGCTGCCTCTGTAATTTATAAAACTCTTCCTTTCTACGTGATTTGCATTGATTTTTGTTAGCGCTGATCCATGAGTGGC
>JAPZDW010000015.1:16401372-16412166 GCA_029814725.1 Acanthurus nigricauda
CAAACTAGCACATGTTGCTGTTTTGATTTTAACAGAAAGAAATTTGCATTTGTATAAAAAAATAAGCACAACATGAAAACTTCGTACACAACTGATTTAACACCAGACTCAAAGTTACTGCATTAGAACCAAAAGAACTCATTAATGAAATATTTTCGCAGCCCAGTTCAGCTTCAGTACTCTCTGCTGAAACGCTTGTTGACTTTGCAAACAGGGATGAAGATGGTGAGGCTGATGAGGAAGAACTGCTTTTGCTCCTTCAACCAGACCAGCATCATCCTCACTCTACCCTCTGAGGTCTGGTGCTCCATCAGAAAGAACTCGCCACTGTAGTCGAAGGACAGCGTCCTCCTGGTCATTTCGATGCAAACGGGTGAGCTGATGCACCAGAAGGGCTTCTGGAACTAGTCAAGCAGAGTCAGCGTTATGATGCAGCAGTTCTACGCCACGCGAGAGAAAACCATCAGAGTGGGAAAAAAAAGGGATGTGACACCTTTTCCCCCAGATGATGAGCCAAAGTTTTTCCTTCTTTCTTTGCTGAGTCATCAGTTAAAACAGACATGTACAACCAGAAAGTGTCGACTTACTTCAGAGTACAGCTGTTATCAACTTGTCAAGTGTTTATATCTTTCTGTCAGTTCCACAAATTTAATGTTTAATAAGCCTACTTTTAAGTTTAAGTCTGGTTATGTACATGTGAGCAGTTGGAATATTCAGTTTTGGTAAAAGGACTTTAGAGCGCGGTGTTTAATTTGTGAAGAGCTGTTAAAAAGAGTAACTCAACATTACAAGGTTCAATCAAAACTTCAGAAACTGTTTCTGTTAAGCAGGAAGTCGTTTCATCTCATGATTATCATCAGCGCCTGAGCTACAAACGTTTTTGTGACCACGGATCCTGTCAAAAAATGAGTCATATAACCCACAGACGTGAGATTTTCGTCCATCCTCTCATCTCTCAGCAAAGAAGCAAATGAGTGTATTTCACAAATGTTGATCCATAACTTTAAATTTAGATAAAAATATATCTTTTTTTTCGGACGTCGGATGATGTAAACATTCAGAAACTGTTAGTTCATTCAGGAACTTTAGGAATAAAACAATTCTGATGAGCTTTGTTGTATCATAAGAGGGTTGTTTTGGATTGATTTTATCTGATCTGAGCTAATCACAGTCAAAGTGGATTTGTTGTTCTGTTGTTTTTCAGGTAGAGGGCTGTGTCGTACCTCCACTGAGCCCTCCAGAGCCTCGCTCTTCCAGGGCAGCTTGACGTTTCCAGACAGGGATCTGTGCTGGGATAAGTCGGTCCTGTCGATGACCCTCATCTCCAACAGCCCATGATGGATATGACCTGAATGCAGCAACACAATTAACATGATGTATTTACACCGTAACCAGAACATTTTATTCTGTCAGGACAGCTGCAGTCATTTTTACAACTGGATGTTGTTTGTCGAATAAAATGAGATAAAGAAATCAGATTACCTGACAGTCAGATTAAATTAAGTGTCTGCATCGCCTGTATATAAGACTGTATTGTGTAATCAGATTACCTGTGCAATAGGAGAGCTGGCGAAAGTTCCCTGACATGATCTCAGTGCCGGTATTGTGCAGGACAAAGTGCAGAGTGTAGCCATGCAGACCGAGCTTAGGATCTGAGTGATCCACAGGAGGAAGGTCCGGAGGTTCGGAGTACGGGCTGCAGGAAGGGACAAACAGGATGAACGCCAGAGCAAACACCTGAATACCAGCGAGAGGAATACAGCGGACGGGATTTTGAAAAGATGAGGAAGAAAGTTCCGTCCTTATGATCAAGTTCACAGCAGTGTTGACAAATCTGCAGTCATGTTTTGTGACCAGCAGAGGGAGCACTCACCTAACCAAACTGATCATGGACCAGCTGAGGCGACTGACTGACTGAACCGACAGAACTTTCTGGGTGAAATCAGAATAAAACGTTCCTGTTCTGGAGACATTCAGGACGTCCATCAGTCTAACGGTTTAAGCAGCAGAGTCTCTGACAGGTGAACTTACCAGGCTGGAGATCCCAGCAGGCTCTTCTCCACCAACTTGTGGAAATGCAGGCTGACCATGATGAAGGCAACATTTTGTTGACCCTACACACACACAAACACACACTTTAACTTGCTTTGTGCACTTCTTTACAAACTACTGATTAAGTTTTATATTTCTTATTGGCAAGTCTATGCCGCCCTCTGCTGGACAACAATGACGTGCACCTTTTCATTTATGTGATGTGATTTGATTTTAATTCTTGTTGTCAAGACGTAGCAGATATGTCAGGCTTTATGAATCGGTTCATGACTTAGGGGTTGAAGTCAGACATGCAAAACATTTCATAAAACAGTGCAGCCATTAACAAGTTTAAATATCACTTGATACTTTTTATGAACACCTACCCTCCAGATGCCGATGATGATGCAGGGCCTCAAGAGCATCAGTCTAACCAGTCTGTCTTTGCCAAAGAACTGACCGGATTCAGTCTTCAAGTCCATCTTTAAGACCAGAGAGCGCCAGCCAGGCCTGATGGAGAGGAAGAGGAGGAAGTGGTGAAGGTGCGGTGCTGGAAGGGATAAAGCTTACAAAAGGAGAAGTGCTTCTTACTTCCTGACTTCAGAGCTCTTCAGCATCTCTTTCCGGACTCCGTGCAGCTGGATGCTGCAGATGTCACAGTATCTCGGGAACCTGCTTTGACTCCAGCAGACGATCACAGAGGACTCGAAGAAGTACGCTCGACTCTGCTGCAGCGTGATCTCCAGGCCACGAACGTTGTACAGCGTCAGCTCCCAGCTCACATTCAGGTTCCTGGAGGGGAAAAAAAAAAACAAAACAAGGCTGAAAAAACGGGAATAAAAGCATTAGAGCAAGTTGCTCTACACTGACTGAATAAATTAGACTTTTGCATATGACAGAACCACACAAGCTGCCGTACCTGAGGACCCACTCGGTCTGCCTGGGCAGCCCCGTAAATGGGCTGATGTCTCTCAGCTCTTTCCTCCACTTGTTCATTTCTTTTCCAGCCACAGTCCTGAAGTAAAGCTTCTTCCAGTGACCTGCTGACCGATCCTCCTCACCTGTAGGCTCCACCTTTGATGCAGCATCATCCGCTGACTTCGGCCTCCACATTTGACTCCCAAACTCTATCATATAAATCCTACGCCAAATGGCACTGAAGTGAAAGAAGGCAAGCTACGTGTGAAACTTTGAGCACATCCTCAACATCACATCCATACAGCTGCTAACATTTAACAACAATAATGTGTTTGAAGAACTGAGAACTGTTGACTCACTTATCATTGGCCAGCTGGTGGAAGAGTTTGCTGACATGGCTGACGCAGAACAACGAGGAGGCGTCCAGGTACGACAGAATCCTTATCAAGATCTCAGACGGAAGCCTGAAGAGAAAGCAACACAATATTTTTACAAAGAACTGACACAACTGTTTTTATTTTACCCATCGTTTAGCCGGTCAACAGCATCCTGCTCTAAAGCTAAAGTTCAAATTTGAAAGACAGTTGTGATAGTAAACAAGGAAAGCAATTAATATTAGTTTACCTTTCCAAGAAGTTTTCATTGGATGGAGAAGGTTTGAAACAGAGAAAATCTGCTTTCTTTCGCTCAGTTCTTGGTTCTGGTTGACTGAATAAAAAGAAAAACAACCCAAGATTATTTTAGATCCTTCAAATGAATAAAAATAATAATACAAATTTTGAATATAGATTATTTTTGATCTTTAAAGTCTACACCGACAGGGGGCGCCAGTAAATTGTATTTGAAGTAAATTGAAAATGCTAACACAAAAAAACATTTTAAAAGATAAAATCAAATTAATTTAATATCATGAGTGAACACATATAATATTATCAACATTAACTGAAACATTTATTTACAGTGTCCTTCTAACTGTCTTCCAATCTGCTGCCATGAAGCTTCTTTGACCCTAAAATTTAGCTAGCTAGCGTGTGTGCTAGCATCTAGCTGGTTTGTGCTAACTCTTGAAACAGTCTAGTTTTGAAAAAGTTATTATTATCTTGGGAGGCTTAACGTGAAGAAGTTAGGTCTTGAGGTCTCCTGGATTTGCTCGGTGGAATCCACCGTAACCTGTGGTTGTTAACGCTCGGTGATGCTCTTGTCTGCCTCCTCTTCCTCCAGCCGCCCCTCCATCCTTCACCCTCATCCGACTGTCCTCCGCCAGGACTCGGCTGTTTTCTACTGATAACCGGCTGTAGTGCACCCGGAGGCAGCCTGTCTAAGCCCGCCAAGAAACTCTGGAAAAACTCCCCTCGACCCGCCGCCATCGCGGAGTTAATTGGAGCTTCGTGCGGCCATGTGGGGAGAAGATAAGACTTCAGGTTCAGTTTATTTTTTTACAATTAAAACCTAATTTGATGTGCAGTAGCGCAGCAGAACCGCTAGATGTCAGGAGAGCTTTGTCCTGATTGCAGTAGCTTTTTGTATCCTCATTAAAATGACAATAATTTAACCATTAAATTAACATTTATCTTTTTATCTGTTATTATGGATTTATTGTAAATTGATTCATGGGGGTTCCAGTGATTAAAGGATTTTAATATCCATATTAAGTATTGTTTAAAGAGTGGTAAATTGATTATAAAATAGAAAAAAAATGCTTAAGTGATTTCAAAGACCGATTGATTACCACTGACTGATCATTTTCATCATCATGTAGAAAATTTTAAATATTTCTTATATTTGCTCTCATCAGGCCACAGGTTTTACCTTCATAAATGCTGCATAAACAGCTGTTTGAGGTCTTTATTACATGTAATTTTGTTTGCTAGCATCTCTGCATGTTATTGGTTGCAAAACATAGCAATTCAATGTTATTTTTGTTGTTTATATTTCATACTGTTTATGTTTATTTATTGACTACAGTCTTTAAGCTGAATTGCTCCTCCAGGATACTCCACCCTAGAAGGGGTGAGTGTACAGTTTACAGTTGCAGTTATCAGTATTGACAGATTATCAGGCGGCAGAGCCCGACACACCGAACCTTAATCCTCTGAACCATGTGGCCTGGTGTTTCTCAGAGTCTTTTTCAGCATTTTAAAGCTCAACCATGACTCTGAAGTGTTGCTCATGATTAAAAACTGGCAGTTAATTGTTCACACTAAAGAGGACACTTCTCTCCACAGATATAATGCAAAATGTGATTGGAATAATCAAAGAATTTCCTTCATGTTTGATGTATGATACAGCTACTCAGTTGTCAGACATGTTTACGTTTGTTAACTTATTTTGTTTCAGTAGCAAAAGACCTACATTTGACTGGGCCAAGTCTTCTTTACACAAACCCTGACACTCTTTTTGGTTCTCTGTTCCACGTTTTCTCACTTTTAAGATCAATCTGAACTAAACAAGGGCACCTTTAGTTTGGATTTTTAACATGGAAGTAGGTTAGATGGTTAACTCAGTGAGCCTTCTTTGTGCTTCACCTGAAAAAAAACAGCTAAAAGAAGGTGTGGTGATGTTTTCTGCTTTTTCTGCTGAGTTAGTTGTTTTAGCTTGTTTGTGTGTGTTTTTGTGTGTGTGTGTCTAAGTCTTACATAAGTGCATTTGTAATTTAACCAAAAGCTGTGAAACCTGAGACCACACACACACACACAGAGCGACTGAACAAACTTTATTGTCAACACAACACTGCCCAGAGGCAGCACTAAGAAAGCTGTCTGTCTCTCTGATGTAAACAAGTTGTTAGTCTCCAAGCAGCCAAATAAACAATCACACACCGTGAGAGTGAGGATGTCCTCATATGGAAAATACAGCACGAGTCAGAGATGAAGAACACCACCCTCTTCTGCTTCACCTCAAGCATCATTTCTGTTCTCAGGGACTTGTAGAGGAGAGTCGACCTCACTGGTTTAAACATCTTCTGTAAAAGGTGAGGTGAGGTGAGTACTGCTGTGGTTTTACTGCTATTCAGTTTGACTGGTTTCTCAGTGTGAAGCATCAGTTTTTCTAATACTGCTTTTCTTCTGAGTCAACAATTAACTGTTAAACTACTCAGTGTAATGCTTATAGAACAAGTACAATTTTGTTGATTTACTTTTAATCATCTCTATGGTGGTTCTCTGGACAAAACCCTTTAATTTGCTTTCCTGCTTAAACCTTTCTTTAAAACACACTAAACAGTTTTTTTCTTAGTTATTTGTGATTCACTCTTTATAGATGTTTTTTTAAACAGAAACGACATCAGCCAGTACAAGGACATAGTGAACAGAAAAGAGAAATCATAATCAATAGACACAATACAAAGCATTAAAAACACAAATACACAGGGTAAACACTGGTATCATATTGCTAACACTGACTCGCCACTTTAACCACAATTAACATAATAAGAATCAAAATCATTCCTGTATCAACATGCCAGGGCAACTACAACAACATGCAGTGTAGCTGCGAGATATAACATATGGTACCGACATCAAATTACATCTTTTGTACCAAAATAACACAACAGTGGTGGAACTTGTCTGTATGGACTTTGATTTCAACCAAATCTTCGTGTCTCTTCAGCTCTGCAGAGGCTTTTTAGCCTCTTTTAGCTCATTGTTTCGATATGCAGCACATTCCCTGTGTTTTGTACAGTACTGACGCTTTTAGCTTGTTCTGCTGCCCCCAAGCGGCCAAAAGAATATTTAATGTGTTTTATATTGACAATCACAATTATATCAGTTGTATTTATTTTTTACATGTGCATGCTGTGTAACCTGTTCTCAGTTTTAATAAGAATATTATCACAGAACTGTTTGCTAGTTTTTACTTGTAAATAAATGTATAAATGTTACAATAAGAACTAATTATTTGTCCCCTTGAAGTAAATCTACAGCAGCACAAGAAACAGACTGCAGGGTTCAGACATAGAAAAGTAACAGTAATGATGAAATAAGTGAAATAACAAAATGAAATACCATAACCTACACCACGCTTAATATATAACTGATGATGTACACATGAGTCCAGTGGCACAACTCTTTATTTAGATTGTTACATAATATATGATGTATTTTTAACAATATAATAATAGAAATACAAAAGTAACTCATGATATAGTCTGTAAAGAAATATAAAGTGCAATAAATAATACCTGACATAACGAAATCCAACTACAACATTTATGTTTCATTCACGGTTATAATTTATCCGGTTGCTTTACAGATTTTATGTTTTAAAAGATAAATCTGAGGGAGTGTTGGGTGTGATGAAGAAGAGGAGAACTGAATGTTCTGAGTTATTCTGTCGTCTGAAGGAATTAAAAGAGAGATTAGGAGGAAGGGAAGAAAGAGGAGGAGTAGGGAGAAGGAAGAGGAGGAGCTGCAGATGGAGGAAGAGGAGGCGTCCTGTCCGTCTGTGTCCAGAGGAGAGGAGCGGCCGCCATGTTAACCAAGAAGCCCGGAACCTCGGTCCTCCCGACGGGTGA
The DNA here is from genome assembly GCA_029814725.1 of Acanthurus nigricauda. NCBI lineage: Eukaryota > Metazoa > Chordata > Actinopteri > Acanthuriformes > Acanthuridae > Acanthurus > Acanthurus nigricauda. Next base: position 16,408,835 of record JAPZDW010000015.1, read on the forward strand.
GCACAGCCGCCGTACGCGGCCTCAGGGCGCCTGAGCCCGGCCAGTGTTGCGGGGACACCTCGCTGATTCCCCGCCTCTGGTTGACTCTCTTTTATCGAGTGTAATTTAAAACGTATCGAGTCAGAAAAACGGAAGAAAACACTTGAGGGAAGGGCTGGAAACTCTGCTAGCTAACTGGCAGGAGCAGAAACAGACTCAGCCTCTCGTCTTTCTCTCTCCGCTCATTAAATTATCTGTAATCTTATAAAAAGGGAGACAGAGGTGAAGCTGTGATGTTAATGTGGGAACTAAGCGGATAAAAAGCAGCCATAGTGAGAGCTGCTCCAGACGTCTTCCTCTGCTGTCTGTGCGGTTTATTTTTAGCTAGCGTTAGCTTACACACAGATGAGAAGTGGGAGTTAAAAACAGCTTTCCTGGTGTGTTTTCCTGCCTCTTTATTTCCCATTCAGCTGCTTGCAAAGCCTGTAAAACAGCTCCACTGCTGTGTTTTGGTGCCTGTTAGGTGTTTGTCCGTGTCTTCTGTGTTTGTGTGTGTGATGTTAGATTTGCTATTTGGTGGTATTCAGTGTGTGTGTGTGTGTTTTTCGGTTGCTGGGTAATTTCTGGCCTCCAGCTCAGCAGACAGAAATAAAGCTTCGGTTCAGTTCAGTCAGAGGTCAGTTGGTTTCTCTTTGGACTTTTAATGTCGGTATCATAGATTTTTCTGTTGTTGTTGTTGTCAGTCTTAAAATATTCAACATTAAAACCTCACTGTCTCATTGAACTAGCTTAACAAAAACATGCTAATGCTTACGGACTGTTAGAGCTGTTTAAACGTTTATGTTCATTCTGTAGCTTTGTGTTAGCCCGAAACTGTCGGAGTCATTGTTAAACACCTTTGTACACGGCTAATATTTCTAGTTTAAACATTAACAGACTATATCTTTGCGGTCTAGAGGTCGCTGACATGTTTATTTAAAGATTTTTTCTTGATTTAAAAGCAATTATGTAATGTTTATTCAGTCTGAAGCCGTTTTCAGTTCAGCTCCAGCCTGACTGATATATTAGCATGGTCGATGCTATTGCTAGTTTTTTAAAATGCAGATCTGTGAGCTCTGATCTAATGTGTGTTTTTATTCCACATCATTAGACAACCATTTTTCTTTTACTAGCCCACTAATTTTACGCCTTTTTTACAGGTAGCCACATGCTGCTAGCCCATTGTTAGCTTGAAATCTAATTTACATCATTGTGTTGTTTTAAAAGCAAATTCAGTTATTCTAATGTAAACACAGGCTCTGATCAAAGCTTCTTAACTAGCCATGTGGCCACCACCGGCCTGCTGTCAGCTGCTCGGTAATATCAGTGCTGTTATAGTTTGGAGGCAGATTATTGTGATGTAAACACAGGATCCTCAGGTAGCTTTGTGGTTTCGGGTCGAGTGTTTGCTCAGCATTGTTTCTGGACATTGATACAAATGTAGTTACAAAATGTAAACACAGACAACAGCCTGTTATTAAGACAACTTTAAAGTAGCTCAGCGATTATTCATTCTTATACTTTCTTTACAGGCTGCTTTCAGAGATTTGTAGTTAGCCTAATGGTCACTGTCTGCTAACTGTTAGCTTGCTGTAAATTGCAATTTGGTTTGTGTACTTGCATTTAGTTTGCAAGTACTGACTTGTTATGGTGTATTTTGATGAAACATTGTCGTTCAAGTCTAAGCCATTATTAAGGTAATGTCAGGCTTTTTTAATCTCATCTTCACGTAATGAAATTACACCTCCATGTTGGTTATTAAACTGATGTTTGAAGCAATGAAGGTTTTCATTTCGTTGTCAGCTTTTCTTGAACTTTGTCTTTACATTCTTTTTTTTCTTGTTTTTAATTTGTCTGTGTTCCTCCAGGACATGTGGTGACAGTTTTTTGCTGTTTCAGGCTTCATTTGTAAAAATTTTTTTGCATTTTATTTCCCAGTTTCACACTAAACACCAACGCTTTAAAGCACAACATTTTATGTGCTACTGTTGACAAAACCTAGTTATTGACAAATGTCAATCAAACTGAGACTTTTTTTTTAGCCAAGAAGAGTTTTGCAGGTTCAAATCCTCTTATATTCAGGTTTTTTTCTTTCTCACAAAGATAATCTATTAATGAATGTTTTTGTCTCCAGAAGTGTCTCACCACAGTCTGAATTTTTTGACTTTAGTCCAGCTGTGAGCCGCTCCTCCATCACAGCAGTGGGAACAGTGACCAACATTACATTTTTCAGCAAGTCCAGCTATTTTAAGTCCTGAGATACATCAAATCAGCTAGTTTGCACAAAGTTTTGTGTCTGTTTAGTCTCACTGTGTAAAATCATGCTTTAGGACCGTCTTTTTAAAGGCATTCATGAACTTACACTTGGTTTAAGTTCAAATCCAGCTTACTGTCACACCTCTGTATATCTTGTTAATTGTGCATGAAGTAGAGACACAGAATTATCTAACTGACCATTTGTTAAAGTCTGTAACTTAACTGTGATTGTCAGATGTTAGCAACTGTAATAATTAAGTGTGACAGGCCTGCCAAGATGCTATATTTAACATTTTGGCACCAGTCAGCACATTTTCTATATAGAGATTAGTACTGTGCACTGTATACACATGGTTGGTGTCTAGTTTTAAACGTGCTAGTACAAAACTGAACGGCAGCGAATGTTGACTAAATGCATTAAATTGCTCCTGTACCAGGATTTGAACCCCAGCCGCCTGGGTGAAAACCAGAAATTTCTTACAGGACCTTTATGTTTTAAAAAACACTGCACTCCTTATTAATATACTTTAGAAACATGGGGGTCCAACATGGCGGACTCTGTAAGAGAGGACCCGCTCCTTCTGGAGACATGAAAAGCCCTTTCTGAAGTAGAAACACAACAGTTATGTTTTCAAACAATTACATGTAAGTGAAAACATGCATGAATACTTTGCCATTCCACAAACGGATCCCCTAAATCTTACACACTGGACCTTTGAGAGGTTCAGTGAAAATCAATGCTGCCGTCTAAAAGGGCATTTCAGACACTTTATTTGGAGCAGACAGAGGCTTTTAGAATAATTATACCTAATGTAGTTTTTATAGTGGACGCAACTCATGTTAAAAATGTTGCTAGAACCAGTAGTTTGTATGCAGATGGGGTCCTTAAAAAAGCCCCAGTGATTCATCTACAGGCGGCCATGAGTGGCTGAAATAAACAAATGTCAGCAGCTTGAGATGGAAAAAGCTTTTTTTTTTGTTTTGTTTCACATCTATAATTTCCAGGTCACTTTCTGCAGAACAGCTTTTTTTTTTTACTTTGCTCCTCTGATGGTTTC
>JAPZDW010000016.1:2619-18575 GCA_029814725.1 Acanthurus nigricauda
TAATGCCAGGAAGCAGCCAGCCAGCAAGGCTGTCTCTGCATATACTTAACTCTGTGTGTGTGTGTGCGCGCGCGCGTGTTTGTGTGTGTGTGTGTGTGTGCATGCGTGTGTGTGTGTGTGTTTTTAATGTGACTGTGTTTGTGTGTGTGTAAGAGAGAGACTGTAGTATGTGTGTATGTGAGTATGACTGTAGTGTGCATTTACCACAAGTACATATGATATGCATGAATTTATGTACCTATTTATGTTTTTGCATATGTTTTAATGCTCTAAGCGTGTGTTTGTGTATACATACATATGTGTGTGTCTCTCATCATGTCTTTATGTTTATGTATGTTTATTTTATGCCTTGTGATTTTTTAGTGAATTTAATGTTGTTGCTGCCTACCTAATATCTTCGCCCCATTTCTTTTTTCACTGCATTGTTTTTTTCTTCATTCATCGTTATGACTCTGTTTTATGCCTTGTGTCTCTTTCTTCTTTACTGACATTTTGTTGTAATGGTTTATTGCTACACTCTACTCACTGTTCTTACTCTTTTTGCGTTTACCCTTACTCTTGCATACAAAATGGATTCATCACAATGGTATGCTTAGCCACCTGATCTTGGTCTAGCTGAGATGCATCTCACTTGCTGAAGCCCTAGAAAAAAGCAAAAAGATGCTGAACCCTAAACAAAAATGCAGTTGTCTGTCATATCAGACATCTTTTGATTTCTGTCGACCATACATGTCAGGCATTCTTAAATGGTTATTTTAAATACTACATAGCCAGACAAAAAAAGGTGTATAATGTACAAAGAGCTAAACAAGCATTGCCAGATGTTACAAATCACATTCAGCATGAGAGACTATCACATATTGCTCAGTAGATTCAACATTTTGCCTAACGGGATGAGACATTAGTGTTTTTAAATAATATGTACTTCATTCAATCTAAAGAGTGCAAAGTAGTTATAAATAGTCAAAGGTAGTCTTCCCAAATTCAGCATTTACCCTAGAGGTAATGCTTTAAAAAAACACGAGTTCTGGTCTTTGTACACTTGTGAAGGGAATTGAGGCTCCTTTTCCAAGAGAACTTTACATGTAAAACTGATTGAATGTAGTTCTCTTCTTGAGCCAGTCTACCTTTCATGTAGTACATACTGATAAGTAGATTGTGTAATGTAGTAAAGCCTAAAGCACAATGACAGACTGCATTATCAAGTTGTTTTAAGGTAGAGCAAGCAGCATAAAAATAAGAGACAATATATAAAAAAGTAGTATAATAATATTCACTTTATTAATCTCCATAGGAAAAACTCATTTTAATGGGCTGATGTTGCACAGCTCGTTTACATACAATTGAAGCACTCAGAGGAAAACCGTGTAGACATGGGGAGAATGTACAAGCTCCACGCAGAAAGGTTCTGTTGTGGCCACAATATGATATCACTGTAGACAAACACAAACACTATGGTTAACTTTCCTGACCTCAAGACAGAATTTTGCATTTTCTGATAGTGACATTCATGTACATTCTTAGTGACTTCTTTCTATTTTTAGTTTCAATTTAATTTTAATTTTTTAAATACAGTTTCTTTGCCAGTTGCTCCATGTGCTGCTTTAAAGTGAGGCTGCTGTCTAGCCTAGATTTCTTAGGCTGGGCAACGTCAAGTACCATTAAATGTATGGATGGCAGGGAGATGTGAACTGGAATTATGGCTTTTGAGAAGAAAACACTTTTAGTGCAAGCTTATATTGATGTCGTTTAGTCTGAACACCAGAAGAACAGAAACAAACTTTAGTGATTTACACTGTGCTAAACACACAATAAACTGTAAATGAATATTGAGATGATCGAAATGTTAAATGTTGTAGTGTTTCTTGTTGTTTGTTCTTCTTTTAGTTATGTTGTTACTATGGACAGGACTGACTGTGAAGTTAATTGCGCCCTGGGACTAATAAAGTGTTCTGAATCTGAATATGAATATGAATTACAAGGGAGTAAAACCAACTAACAAAGCAAAACAACTTTTTAAACTGTTTTTCTGTGTTGACAGGTGTAATAAGAAACCCGACACCACCATCCCTGGTTGTGATGATGAAGAGCAGGAGCTGTATGAGAGCTCTGGCTACTGTGGTATTTTATTGGACAAAAACGGTCCCTTTGCTCTGTGCCATCCTAAAGTCAATCCAAATGTAATTCCATACACACATACACACTTACACCCACAGACAACACACACAAACACAAAAACAAACAAGTAATAATTACGCCTATGCATAAAAATAATGTTGGAGTACTAGCAATGTTGGTTTTCTGGATATCAAATATTTAACGACTCTGAACTGTCCCAACAGATCAGACTTTAAAGCCAAGCATGTGGTAGCCTTCATTTTAATGTGTGGAAAAAGGGCCATTGCTCCCTGGGGGGTGATTGTATAATTCTTTTTAAAATAAATATTTGCGTTTGACTAAATTTGCATCAACAGAGAAGAAACAAAGAAGCCAAAAAGAGCAAGACAGAAGTTTAACTTTCTGGTTCAGGACAAAGAACCAAATTTGAACACGGCAACTCAATAAACTCTGTTTTGCTCCTCATCAGAATGACTTCAGGGACTGTGTCTTTGATTTGTGTGAACTGGATGGAGTCAAACACATTCTGTGTGAAGCCATAGAAGCCTATGTAAATGAATGCCAGGATCGAGGAGTCGTCATCGGATCCTGGAGGAATGACACCTTCTGCCGTGAGTGTTGGGTGACTGAATGTTTGGAGAAATATTTGGCAGATGAAGAAATGCATGCAGGGTGAAATGAAATTAACAAAGGAGCTGCCTCCTAGGGGTCAGAAAGGATTTTTTTTTTGGTCTTGGCATGAATTTACCAAGCATCCAACAGAAGTCACTCCTAACTGGCCAAAAAACTCATGATGCACACTTACAGTAAAATTGAAATGGGAAACAAATTTAAATTTACAATTGGAATGACACTCAGCAATACAAACAAAAAACTGATTGCTCATTCTTTCGTAAAGATATTAAACGCAAACAAGGTCCTTAAGCAGAAGTAAATTCCACAGCACAATTTTTTTCAGCTGTCAATGCTGCATGTGGCTGTTTACTATGTACACAAAGCAGAGCATTATAGCACAATGTAGTTGTACAGTGTTTATAGAATGTCACACACACAGCTGAGTCAAATTATGTAGTATTGTAATTTGCACATAAGCTGCATTTTTTAAAATTATTATAACTCACAGTGTACTGTGTAATTTCTTTTTTTTTGCATTCATAATGAGTCTGAATTCATTTTGGCATCATATTTTTGCACACAACTTCAGTCAGATATTTGCCTGTAGCTTGTGGCCCGATGTGACTCTGGGTGTCATAAAACAGCAGCATAATACTCTCATATGATTTGATCTTCTCCTGCTCAGCATGCCCCTCTTTACTTGTATAGTCACTGACTTCAGTTTTCCACCCCTTAGCTCTGACCTGCCCGCCCAACAGCCACTATGAGCTTTGTGCAAGCCCCTGCCAGGAGACTTGTTCTGGAAAACCTCCCTCCTGTGAGGGGCCCTGTGCAGAGGCCTGTGTGTGTGATCCTGGCTACGTCCTAAGTGCGGGCAATTGTGTCAAGCAAAGCTCCTGTGGCTGCAACCACACCAACGGCCAGTATTATGAGGTACAGTGCAGTTGGTCTGATAAGCCACCAAGGAATTATGTGTGCTTGTGTGTGTGGGAGGGGGGTGTCCTTCATACATTCTTTGGCTCATTTTTCTGTTAACATCCGTCATCTTTATATTCCATTTGATCTGAGAAATTTTACTCATCAAACCATCAGCTGTGCTCAACATGATATTCTTAAATTTTCCGCTCTGTTGAACCAGTTTACTCCAGTGACCCTACTTCTCAGCCACATCAATCAGACATTTCATATTTATCATTTAGGATTTTTTTTATTTAAGCTTCCTCCTGTGTGGTAGAATATTTTCCTGTGTGTGTAAATGTGTGTGCATGTATGTTTCTGTCAGCCTGGAGAGGAGTTTTATGTCGAGGACTGTAAGCAGAAGTGTCGGTGTGATGCTTCCTCCATTTTATGTGTGAATTCTGAATGCCCCTCAAACCACGAGTGCAAGCTTCAGGGAGGAGAACTAGGATGCTATCCCACCAGTAAGGTTACACACACACACACACACCACAGGACTTACAAAGTGGTAACTATACTAGATGTAATTTATACTGTAGTTACAACAGCAGCATAACAGAATGAAATCCTACTGCTACAGCCTAACATGACATGTTTTAATCCCTAGATCCACAAATATTCAGAGCCTAAAACAAATACTGGCACATAATTATCATCTTTATAACTCTTTGATTACGTGGGTGGTTCCATTTTACCTTTCAAGTTTAACTTTTAAGTTCTTGTGTCACTTTTATGTCAAAAGCTTCTAACTCATTTAATCTCAAACACAATTTAGTATTTTTTATATTTGTTAAAAACAAAAACAATCTGCTAAAACATTCCAATAAGTATATTTAAAATCTAAATTGTGATTAACACAGGATTAAACAATGATTTTCCTTTCTTCTCCTGCTTTTGTTATAGTCTTGCCTTGAGTAACAGAGGCCATTAAAAGTGAAGGTTGTCTGTTCAGTATTGTTTTACCTGCACATTTTTCTAGCTTACTGCAAAATGCCTTTAAAGACACTAAAACCAAAACTTAACAACATTATGACATACATGACAACAACATATTTCTGAGATAGAACCTTGAATTTCTGCTTTGTCTCTGTTTCTGTTCTAGCTCTCTCTAAAGCTGAAACATGATCCTATTTTTTTATTGGAAAGTTGAGTTGAAGTTAACAACAAATAAATCTGAGTAACTTAGAAAAAAAACAGCTTTCTGTTGCGAGATAGATGATGTGTCACAACAACCAATGTTTTTCTTCATTAAAACGATGACGTGCTCAATTTTTATGCCAGTCCCTCAAAAATTACTCTTATTACTTCCAGAGATGACAAATCACATTAAGCCAAGAGGCATGCTCTACTTGACGAAGTCTACTTATCTCCATAAATTACCACTGAAACTGGATTTCCCTCTGAACAAATAGGCACAGAAAATGAGAGCAATTTCTTTGATATCAGTGTCTTGATTTATTTGGTTTTCAATTTCTTTATTTCTAAATCTACTGAAAGGGCTGGGTTTATGGGAATAACCTTTCCATAACAGTTCTTTCATGTTGAATTAAAATTGATGTAATCAATAAACAAAAATTAGTCGGGTGTGTGTCATAAAATGGAAGTGAAAGTCAACAGCAGAAGAGATCTGGGCTGCCATTCAATGACTGTTTTACTGACAAATTAAGGTTAATCAAAGCAGTCAGTCCGCTAGGAAAAATATTCAGGATTTGCTTAATTGTGTTGTAGTTTTAAGTTCTGGGGATTTTCACACTGATTGTCCCTCTCTCTCAGGCTCTGAGGACTGTGTGGTGTCTGGAGATCCTCACTACAACACATTTGATGAGAAGTTCTACACCTTCATGGGAACGTGTACCTACACACTGGCCAGAACCTGCAAGAACAGCACAGGTACAGACAGGTCGACATTTATGAGACCATTTTATTTCCGTTGTACCTTAAGAGATCAACAACCATTTAAATTGCTTTAAAACACTTAACCTCCAAATTCATCTTCACCAACCTGGGAAGATGAAAGTTGTTTTTGTTGTTTCTCTTAAATGTCTCCACCTAAAACTGTTGCATCATTCCAAAACTTGTCATAGCTCCTGTGCAAGGCAACCATGTTAAATGATGCATTAACATATTTACTTCAAGTAATCCAATAGGTATAAATATTGCTTCCCATGGGAGACATGATATTTACCCATATTTAGAATTTACCCATCTTACAAATGGTAGGAGAGAAATCTGATAATTAACTGATTGCATATGAATTTGGGTTTTACATTGACCACATTATCGCAATACATAAAAGCTACCAATCCAAACCTGCCCAAGAAGCACAGTGTTAAAGCCTCAGCCTTGCTGGACTTTGGGCTTGTACCAATGTTTGAATAAAGAAGAGAATCTGATAAAAAATATTCTAATAATAGACATTTTTTTATAAACCCACAAATTCTTTGGTTTTGTGTGATGTTGGCTGCCTGTGCAGGTCCTTGGTTCTCAGTGGAGGGAAAGAATGAAGAGAGAGGAGTCTCAGGAGTGTCCTACCTAAGAAAACTCTATGTCACTGTGGATGGAATCACTGTGACTCTGATGAAAAACAGAAAGACACTGGTCAGTATGGGCAACATTTACACAAATACACAAAGTATTCCATGCCTATAGTTAAATATTACAAACCATCACTACTATAAATCTACATGTAATCTACACGTACATTAGCATGTACCACACACACAACCAGCTTTATCAGTACCGCTATTTTTTTTTTGTGACTTCCTCAATTAAAATTCAAAGCTTTCCCTTGTTGTTTTCACCTGAGCTCAACCTCATTCCTTGAATTTGGTCTGTCTTCAATGCCATAATATCAGAAATCTTCTTACACTCTTCCTACTCATTGTCTGATGTTCTCATCTCTTTAATCCATCTTTAGATCAAACTGGTCTTTCAAAAGTCACTGCACTGTCATCTTAGTCTTCAAAAGCTTGAACACCAGACATTTACATGTTGGTGTGCTAGCTGTCTTTCCCTTGTCTTGTGATCTGTGATGTGTCAAATTTACAAAAGTTGACAAGAAAATGGAAATATGTAACACAATGAACTAGTTGCTTCTGTCTAACAACCCTCTTTGAATCCCTTCGGCGGGGGGTTTCTTCTGTTGTTTTTTGTCCTTCTCTCTGGCAGGTGAATGGACTGCGGGTTGCCCTTCCCCACTCCCCCTCTCCTCTTATCTCTCTCAGTCTTGCTGGTCAGTACGTCATCCTACAGACGCCCTTCGGTCTTCAGGTGCGCTGGGATGGAAACCATTACGCAAAGATCACAGTTCCCAGGTTAGTATAAAGGTTTGTTCAAATTTACAATCAAGTGGTAACGCCTTGTTGGCGGTAGAGGAGAGAAAGCTCGATAAAAGTATAGAACAAAATAGAAATAATGAATTTCAAAGGAATCTGTAATAACTCATAATACTAAAACAGAAACTGAGGAGAACTCTTGTAACAGGCCAAGATTGTAAAAAAAAAATGCCCCAAAGTCAATCATTTCTTCCCTACAACTTTTAGTTTATGGGCTTTGGGGGGAAAAGCCTCTGAACTGACTTTCTTTACTTAGTGGAAACAGTAAAAGAGTGGTACGACTGAACCCCCTTACTCTAAGGCAGATGTCAACACTGCATTATTAATCAGATTTGGACCACAACAGTGTTTATGCAGTTCATCTATATTTTCTGCAAAAAACCTATGCAATCTGACACCACTGTATTCTTCTGATCTCTTTACATTTATCAATGTGAGGTGTCAAAGTTTTTTATTAAAGTTCAAATATTTTTAATTTCTGGAGTGTCTAAACCTCAGTACATGGCAGTCACAAGAAATATATGTTATTTTTGCGTTTTTGAATTGACTGTGCACCCTGCAAATTATGCACCTCTTAAAACTGTTAATTTAGTTAAAACAAAAACAGTAAAAGGGCTGAGAAATCCTGAGAAATCCGCTGGGCATTTATGGAATTGTGGTCCAAGGTTATCTAAATCCTATACGTTTAAAAATCTGACATTCTCAGTGTTACCGTTATCTTCCACCGATAAAGCCCTGACTAGTAGTAAGAGGTGACAAGATCTCTGCATTTGAACGCTTTGTTTCCAGAAAAAGAAGGGGCAAACAGTAACTTCAAGTTCTTCTTAAGACATTCATTTCATCTCTTTATTCTGTGTTCTCTTTGTCTTTGTCCCTTCAGCTCATACTACGACCAAATGTGTGGTCTCTGTGGTGACTATGACGGAAACCCAGACAATGATTTCACCATACCAAATGGCACTTTGGCAGGAAATGTTAATAACTTTGGGAACAGCTGGCAGACAGAGGATGAGGATGATTCGTGAGTGTATATGCTTTCATCTTTGTGCAACAATCTGGGAATTTGATGATTTGTGAGTTTCCCTGAATTCTGAGAAATTAAGGATTTCTTCAAACTACGTAAAATTTCAAGCATGTGATCAAGCTTATTAAGGCAAGCCTCTTGAATGAAATATGGTCTGTACATGCATGTAGACGCTAATCTTCTGGAGATGCAAAAAAACCCTGCAATGTGTATTTGAAATTATGCCTGTGTTAATCTTGTGTCTCAGTGCACAATTGGACATACTGAGCATTAATATATGATTTTGCAAAAAAAAATCACCTGATATTGTAATTAAATTATTAATATTTTGCAAAAAAAAATCATTTAATGAAAACAAATGTAAAAAATTATTGTCTGTGATCAAAATGTCCCACTGCTGTGCTTGGAAATGAGACACCAAAATATTGACACAGTTATCTTCTATTACACACCTACTTATTGTCTGAACTTTTCCTGTCATAATCCTGTAGAGTTAATCAGATTCAATAGACTGCTGACTTAAGAAATGGAATGTAACTCTATATCTGTGTCTGTACTGATCAGGTGTACCCCAGAAATCAAGCCGGAGCTAGACTGTGACCCCAAACTTGAGGCTGAGGTGGTGAAACCAGACAAGTGTGGCAAAATCACAGACTCCGCTGGACCCTTCAGGTAAGAAAACAACCTTTTTATGTTGGTGCTGGGACGATATACCTATCTCTAAATCAAATTCTATCACAATATGGCGGTGTGGAATCCATCGGGGTTCTCGAAACAACATAATATACTAAGTGATGACTTCTGTGATTTGATGCTTCAACAGGTTTGAGTGCAACACTATTGTTTTAAGTATAAATCGGAGGTTTCTGTTGTAAAATAGTCGAATGTAACCACTGCCCCGTGTCAGTGTCATAATAATGTTACTTTTTTTAAATAAAAAAAACAGTCCTTGAGAAAGATGCGTTCCCACATTCTTTTGAAGTTTGTACATAATAGCAGCATGCCAAGCTAATGTTATCTGAAAAAAAGCCTATTGAAAACCTTGCTAACACAGCTTAACATCTGGCAAGCAAAAAAACGCCAAACATAATCTAGCAAGCCAGTCAGGCCGCACAAATAATCAAATGTCAATTGCAATCACAATAATGGCTTCCCACACTTAAACAAACATGACTGACTGCACTCTTAATGTTGAAAATGTGAACACAGCTTATAGAAACCTTCACTGCACAATCCACTAAAGCATTGTCTACATAAAAGGCCAGCCACCAGGAGGTAACTGTGATGCTTGGTCGTAGCTTTTGGATTCAAGCTGCTGTGTGCTAACCCTGCAGCAGTAGTTCACAATACAAGAGTAAGAACGGCAAACATACTGGCTCAACTTAAATTGAAAGTCTGCAGCTGAAAACGACCCAGATCAACACCTGTTATTTGGAAATATATTGGACTTACAGCAAGTGATTTTAGGCAAGAACAAATCACACGGAAGGAGTGCATAAGACTTGTCTGCATTGCAAGGCAACACAACCAAATTGGTCAGCCACATGAAAACACCACTAAGTTAAGTGCAATGATTGCAAGAAGGCCAAGAAGAAGAATACCTTCTGTGGGTTACATAACTCCACTGGTTTCTTGTTAATATCCAGCATCCACTCAGACATTGCCAACAGTAACAATGCACAGCATGTCACCTTGAGTAAAAGTAGTCTTAGACTTTTTGAATTTTGTTAGATCATTTTGGTTTATAAGTGTTGTGATCCTACAAGTATTGTCAGCAGCATCAGTGCTATACTACATATAAAAGTGGTAAAGGCGTTTTTGAATTAAACTGCTAGTTTGGCTGTGTCTGCTCATCAAGCTAGTCTTGAGAAAACAATACATAGAAAAAGTTCTGTAAAACCGATAAAGCCTTTCCTTTGCATGTTAATTTGAACTTCAAGTTTTACAATTCTAGACTTGTATGCATTTAAAAGCATGAAATGTAGATACTTAATGTCTGGCACACAGTAGATATTTGTCTTCTTTTTACCTTGTAGTGATCTTTTCAGTTTGTTGTACCGCCTGCCTCCTCTTCCAAATACTGAGAGAGCTTTTTCTCCTTTCCAGGGAGTGCATTAGTGTGGTGGATCCTACACCATTCTTCCAGAGCTGTGTGTATGACATGTGTCGGTTCAATGGCGAGCAGTATGTACTATGTGACCAGCTCCAGGCCTACACTGAAGCCTGCCAGAGTGCAAGAGCAACAGTTCACCAGTGGAGGACACCAGACTTCTGCCGTAAGTCATCAGCAATCTGATATACGATACGAATGACAACACGTCTTTTTTTCAAACAGGATCATTGTGTTTGCTGCAGCAAAGTTGCGGCAAAGGACTATGTGAGTGTAGGCAGGATCTTCATCAGGCATTCAATGAGGCAACCATCAGTAATAACTAGAGTGTTCCTCTGATTGGCACATGTAGAAGTGAATTTTGGCCCATATCATTGTCAGTATTAGGTACGATGTTTGAAATCCTAGTTTCTAAGATTGTAAACATAATAAAGAGTACAAGTCAAACATTGGCATGAACTGCATATTGTCGCCAAACTGCTATACAAGTGAATCGCCTTTGCAGAGAAGTTGGTGCTGGCCTAGGTTACACCTAGTTGCAGCCCTTTGTTATGTGCAAGAAAAAATTCCAACATCAACCATCACCCTACTCACAACCTTTCGTTCATCTTTTAATATGTTGTCCTAATCCCACCGCTCCATATTTTTTTTATCCCTGTATCTGTCCCTCATTTCTTCCCACTAACCCTACTTTATCCATCCATCCCTCCCTCATAACCTCATTTTGTCTGTCATCCCTCTATTTCTCCATGCAGCCCTGGTCTGTCCTCCGAACAGCTCCTACTCTCTGTGTATGAGTTCATGTCCAGAGACGTGTCTGGGTGTGGTCCGACATCCCGGCTGTGAGGACGCCTGTGTGGAGGGTTGTGAGTGCAACCCAGGCTTTATCCTCAGCGACAACAATTGTGTGTCACTGAAAGACTGTGGCTGTGTGGACACCAGTGGGTCTTATCACCCTGTAAGTCCTTTGGGTACTAACATATGTACAGAGTTTAAAACTAAACTAAGTTTGAGGATGCACGAAAAAATATTTCATTATAATCTAAATTGGCTGCAATGCTGGATTTATCTACTTAAAAATTAATAATGTGGATAACGCACAGACTACAGCAGATGCGTTTTCTTAACCTGGTTAATGTGCCACATAGGTGAAAATTACAATGGAGTTACTGCAGTAATCACAAAATCAAACAGCTAATTGCCTGTTGCAACCATTAACAGGCTTGTTCATTAATCTGTAAGATAGCCAGTGCACCATTGGGTGGCAGTAGCGTGGTGTAGTACTGTCTGGAAGTGTGGACAGTTCACAGCATGCCATCAGTCAATAAAAATATAAAATCCTCTGGCCACTGGAGGGTGCCGTGCACCCTTGGAGCCCTCCCAAACCCCTGTACTAACATGAACATTTGGTTTGGGTAAGCTATCCTTATTCTGAGATGTCATACTGGTCAGACTTTTGTAAAGGCCAACATGTCCATGACGTTTCTGTGAAGGCTTGATTAATCTAGGTCTCTGTATGCTAATTGTACATACTATATGTACATACATATTTTAATTTAATTGTCAGGTTGGTGATGACTGGTATCTGGAAGGTTGTGAGCGCAAGTGTGCGTGTCACAGTGGAGGCCTGATTGAGTGCGAAAAAAGCAGCTGTAATCCAACCATTGAGAGTTGCCAGCTACAAGATGGAGAGTATGAATGTCGCCCTCTTGGTATGCTAAACAGACACACACACATACAAGCCTACACACATTTCATCTTATTCAAGCAATCAAATTGAAAAAACACAGCAGAAGTTTGTATTAAGGACTTAGTCCTCGTCTTCCATTGCCATGTACCATTATGCACAATGATTAACTGCCACAGGGCACCAGGGAAGAGTAAAAGTATCTTTTGATTATTTAAAGTGCTTTTACAATACCAGTCAACATTAAACTATTCATGCACACATTTACACACTAATGCCAGATAGCTACTACAAAGTGCCAACCTGCTCATCCCGTTGCTGGCACAGCCGCCAGGAGCAATTTAAGGGTTTAGTATCTTGCCCAACATAGTTTGACAAAGCGTTTTTATATATTGTATTTTTTTCAACAGGAGGCTCAACAACTTATGGACCAACTGCTCCTAAGTCTACAACTCCTGGGTCAGGTACACCCAAACCAACAACTCCTCAAGTTAGTACACCGACACCAACAAAAACTGGACAGACTACACCAAAAGCAACAACTCATGGACCAACTGCTCCTAAGCCAACATCTTCTGGGTCAGGTACACCCAAACCAACAGTTCCTCAAGTTAGTACACCGACACCAACAAAAACTGGACAGACTACACCAAAAGTAACAACTCATGGACCAACTGCTCCTAAGCCTACAACTCCTGGAACAACAACAGCCGCAAGTATGAAATCATCTTATCAAAGTTTGAATTTTGCTTCTAATTACATTTTATCCATCTGTCCAAGTCCTTTTTTCTTTGTTTTTTTTGTCCCCATCTTTCTTTTTCCTTTTTATATTTTTTACTTCTTCTGCTTCTGCCTCTTTTCCTCTTCTTCTCCTTCTTTTTTTGTTTTTGTTATTGTCATTGTTGTCGTCATTGTTGTTGTTGTTTTCATTTTCTCAAATTTTATATCAACTAATTTTTTTCTTTCTACTGTACAGATCTGTGTCCTCCTGATGCAGATTATATAGAGTGTGGTCCAGCTTGTATTCCAACCTGTATGGAGCCCTCCACCAACTGTTCTGGCAGCTGTATCAGTGGCTGCTTCTGCAAACCTGGATTTGTCTTCAGGGGATCACGCTGTGTGCCGCTGGAGAAGTGTGGTTGTCTGGATGACCAGAATAACTATTATGAGGTCAGATGTCCTCATTAATGCATAGATTTTAATATGTCTGCAAGATATGATGGCAAGAGAGTTAAAAGCAAGGTTTAACTACTATTACTTCTAATGTTTTTCTACTGCATATGGCACACCCTGCCAGTGCTGATGGCTTGTTTAATTTTATTTCAGCCCGGAGAGATTGTATTTGGTGATGGGTGCTCAAAGCTATGTCGCTGTGTGGGAAACTACACTTTGGATTGTGTTGATAACACCTGTGACCCCACTGAAGAGTGCCGTGAGGTGAATGGCGTTCCAGGCTGTTATCCTAAAGGTAATTATGTCTAAATTGTTGAGGAATTAGAACAGGAACTGGAATTAGCAGCTTGAAACAATGCACTTAAAAAAATGTGTTACTCAAGGAAAACTAAAGGCAAAGATTTTAGAATGGTGCCCTTGAGAGAAGAAAGTCTGTTGTCATGGAAAGTAGGGACACAGGATGAGGTTTAGGGGCATTTAAATGGTAACAATTGTTCAGACTTTTGAAGAATCCTTCATATGTTGCACTTGATTGTACATACAAAATGTACAAGTAGTGTTAGTATTAGTAAAGCAATATAGATTAAAGAACATAAGTAGTCGCATAAAAAAAAATTTCACTCCACTTCACGTCCAAATAAAAACTGCAGTCATCTAATACAAAAAGATGACTGCTACAAAAATGAAGGCAAACTTTCATTTCCAGCATGCAGTGATGATATAGCTTTAACGTCCTGAGCTGGCCAGTTGGCTAATTTTTCAATGTTTCTTTGCCAAGGCATCGCTAATATAGAAACTCTGAGTAAAAGACAAAGTTATTAAAGAAAGTCCACTGGAGATCCATCTTTATCAATCCCCAACCAGATGCAGTCCAATCCAGCCTGGGGCATTCACTACACAGCACTTGGTTTTCTTTATTTTAGCTGAGGTGTTTGAAAAAAAGGTTGTTTTTTCAATTAAACGAAGGATCCATCCATTTAACTTGCCCCAGTAAAAGGATATGCCAGAAAACTTCCATGTTATACATAGCCAGTCAGTCATTGGTGCATGGCTCACCTCCATTCTAAGCTGTTCAAACTCCTTGTGATTTGTTGGTGACAATCACAAGGAGACAATCACAAGGTGACAAAATTGTTATCGCCTGCTGTAATCTGTAGAAATAAGGGTAAAGCAAAGGCTCTGTTAATCTTTTAGTTACTGGTAAGTCCACTGAAACATATTTGTGACAAAATTCTTGCTGAAATACAGTATTTAATTTGTTATTCAAATAGGTACATCCACATGCAAAGCGTCTGGTGATCCCCACTACACCACCTTTGATAAACACAAGTACAACTTCATGGGCAACTGCAGTTATTTGATGTCCAAACCCTGCAATGAAACGACTCTGCCATACTTCGAGGTCCATGCTGACAATGAAAATCGATATAACAAGCCTACTGTCTCCTATGTGAATGCTGTACATGTGTATGTACACACAGTAAAGATCTCAATCCTCAAAGGTGGCACTGTGCAGGTAAGTAATGAGGGGCAAATATAAACAATAGAGTGGCAGGGTGTGACTATCACACTTTTGTCATATCTAAAACATACAGTGTTGTTCAGATATATATCTTAACCTCTGCAGAAACTGTTACTTGAAAGTGTAATATTCTGTATGTAAATATATATATATATAGAGAGAGAGCAAAGTTCTAATAACTGAACACTTTGATCTCCACAACAATTACTCTTTAGGTTATGTGTACCTGCTTCTTCCATACAGGTGAATGGGACAAATGTGAACCTGCCAGTGAGTCCAGTCCCTGGTGTCTCCGTGTTCAAATCAGGAAAGCACTACACAGTATCCATGAGCTTTGGTGTAACTGTTCGCTATGATGGGAATCACTTTATGGACATCAAAGTGATCAAAGAGTAAGTGAAGTCTGGAAAGATATTGTAACTGGATATTTGTAATTTACGTACAATTTGACCTGCAACTGACTTGCAGATATTCTTTTAATCTGCAGCTATCAAGACAAGTTGTGTGGACTGTGTGGAGATTATAATGGAGATGCCAAAGATGACTTCCGTCAGCCAGATGGAGTGTTGACCAAGGATGCCAATCAATTTGGACACAGCTGGAACACTGACCCTGAGTGAGTCACATTAGCATTTTAATATTATACACATATGTGTGTGTGTGTGTGTGTGTGTGTGTGTGTGTGTGTATGCGTGTGTGTGTGTGTGTATATGTACATATTTAAATATTTGGCAGCATGGTGGTGCTGTGGTTAGCACTGCTCTCTCACAGCAGTAGGGGTTTGAGACCTGGCTGAGGCTGCGGTTGGGTTAAAACCAGGCTGGGTCAGGGAATGAATGAATAAATATTTTAATTGAACTATGTTGTGTTTGTTTTTTAAGGGTTACTGAAATTCATTGAAAACACTGAAAGTATTGTGAAGCGAGCGAACCAAAGAATTCATCTGCTGAGGAAACTCAACTCTTTTCGTATCAGCAGAAATATTTTATGTACCTTTTATCAAACTTTTATTGAGAGTCTTTTAACCTTTTCTTTTATTTGCTGGTTTGGTGGTCTATCCGTGAAGATAAGAAGTGTCTGAATGACATCACCAGAGTGTGCTCAAAAATTACTGGTGTCCAGCTAAAGGTCCTCTGCTATCTCTGGAAAGAACGGGTGGTCCAGAAAGCAGATAGAATATTGTCCCACCCTGATCATGTGCTTGGTGACGAGTTTGTAGCTATGCCCTCAGGTCGGCCGTTTTATGTGCCAGTGCGGAAAACAAACCGTTACGCAAACTCCTTTGTCCCATCTGCAATAAGGCTGCTAAACACAGAATAAACTGTAAATGAATGATGAGATGATCAAAATGTTAAATGTTGTAGTGTTTCTTGTTGTTTGTTATTCTTTTAGTTATGTTGTTGCTATGGACAGGA
>JAPZDW010000016.1:676203-686262 GCA_029814725.1 Acanthurus nigricauda
CTGCAGATCCAGCTGCAGAGTGCGCTCATCATCAGCCAGGAGTTGGGCGACGAGAAAATCCATGTCGTAACCCAGATGACAGAGCTTGTGTAGAACCGCTCACGCCAGATGGACTCCCACTCCCTTTGTCTTCAGGAGCCTAGTTAGGCTGAGCGTCTCACTACGGAACGACGCTCAAGTGTTCAAGAGGCCCCGGCCACTGAACGCACATCTGCCCGGCGCCCACGTCGCCAGCGCAACAGTGAGAGCCGTGACTCCAGCCATCCGTCAGCCAATGGCTCTTTGATCGATGACCCCGTGGAGGAGCTGTCTATTCCCCCACCAAGAGAGAAGAAATCCAAGTCTGCAAAGAAAAAGAAGCGCAAGGCCAAACAGGAGCGAGACGCCTCTCCGGTTGACTTTGCCATTGACCCCAATGAGCCCACCTACTGTCTCTGTGAGCAGGTATCATATGGTGAGATGATTGGCTGCGACAACGACCAGTGCCCCATAGAGTGGTTCCACTTCTCCTGTGTGGGGTTAACCTACAAGCCCAAGGGCAAGTGGTACTGCCCCAAATGCAGAGGGGACAACGAAAAGACCATGGACAAAAGCCTTGACAAAAACAGAAAAGACCGTAGATCCAGGTAGTGACCTGGCTTCAGTCAGCCCTCCCTGGGGTTAAGACTGTCCGCTGTAGTTGATAACAGTACTCGTGATGTTGTAAGAGCACAATCAAACACCTTTAGTTGCAGCGCAAATTAATAATCAAAGACAAGTTGTTATTGAACTTGTGCTGTTACATCACTGATTGTTCCCACTGGCTATGACTGTTGTGCAGTCTCTATGGAGTCCAGCTGCAGCAAGAATCATCAGCCTGAAGCTGCCATCTTCCTCCTGTGTTTTGCTTTGAGTGAGACTTTTGTTCTGACTTTCAAGAAAAAAATGAAACGTCCCAATACAGTCTGGGCAGTGTTCCAATAAAAATAAGGCATCTCTGCTAATGGTAATTATTTTCTTCAGTTTTTGCCAAACAGACATTTTTTTTCTTTATTTTGACCTCTTTAATTGTACTCAATTATTTGACATAAGTGTCTGTCTATTCAGTAATGGCTTGTAGAGAAAAACCTACAATGTTATATGTTTACAAGTGGTTGATATTTAATTGAGAAGATTATCGCTGATGGGACACTGGAAAAGGCTGCCACGTTCGTGGACATGTTTTCACTGGTTTCACTATCACTATTGTGTACATTTCTTTTTATATTCATTAAACAAAGTATAGTCATTCATTTACCATGCAGTTCTCTTTTCTCCCTCAACATTAACTGTGCAACAAGGTCTCTGTACAGCCTGACACAATCCAGTGCAGTCTGCCTAGCTCTAACCAAGATTTTCACTATATACATGAATATATTAATATAACATAACCATGTCTGGACTGGCATATAGTTTGCTGTAAAATTAAGAGAAAATTTTTGTGCTCTTTTGAGGATCGGAGGATTCGGAAATCCTTTGACTTTTCATATCGCATGTTATCAGGTTTTTATCAGGTTTAAGAGTTCATCGGTCCATCAGTTCCATGTATAGCAGGACATTAATGGCAGAAATCTATCAGCTGTATTTTTATTAGTGCCAACATGTTTATCAGTCATTCACAGTCCAATGTATTGTGGGTCGATCCCTGCAGCTGATGCAGTCCAGAGGAGTTCTTTATGGAAAAAAACTCCAGTTTAAAGTCTGTGCATTGGTTAAGGACACTGACAGAAAAATTTAACCTAATATTCATGTTTTAAATGGGGGTTCCCAGAGGAACCCACACAAGCATGAGGAGCCTGCTAAAACTCCACACACAAAGTAACGCTTCTTCTAGCCTTGCGAGTGCTGTTCTGCCCACAACATAGCAAAACATACTTCATGGTATAAGCAAGAGATAATGTTGGCATGCATTATGCAAACATTTAAAATGTTAGCATGTTTATGTTTACTCTTTAAGGTTACCAAACCTTTTCTACTTGAGACCCAAAAGAAAAAAGCTGGTGTCTCCAAGCCACCTGCATCTACAAAAAGTAGATTATGAACTGCTACAATTTCCACTTTCATACCTTGCTGAGAAAGAATACAAGAAACCATAAATTTCAAATGTCAAAGGATTTGGAATGAGTTTATTTCATTCTAAAATTATATCAGCAATAATTTGCCAAGTGTCACAAGTGATTCATCACTGCATAAAATGTAGAGACAAAGTTTTGTATGTACACTGTCTCGTCTTTTTGTAGGCAAAATTCTTCAGACTTGCCCCAATGCTGAGAATGTTTTCAGCTTAATGTACCTCTCTAAGTAAAAAATACTCACTTGATTAAAATGCCTCTGATTGAAATAATGTGTTTAACTTTAGATTGGTACCACAGATCTATTGAGCATCTTTTTACTGTCGTAGCTGCATGAGGTAGGGCAGGTGTGAACTACATCAGTTCCAAAAAAGCTGTGACTCTGTGTGAAGCCCAATAAAAAACAAAAATTTTCATTCGAGCTGTTTACCGACAACAGTTTTACATGTTGTATTGTTCCTAAGCTCATATAGTCATTACATAATCATATTTAACAAAGAGGTGAACCTTGTAAATAACTGAGCATTTAAAGGGTGCCCCTTTCCTGCCCATTCATGATACAGTTACCTGTTACTAATGTACCTGTTTAACAGGAAAATGTTACAAAAGGGTTTTTTAAAGAGCATTCTACAACTTTTCCAGTCTTTTGTGGCTCTTTTCCCAGCTTGCCTGAGCATGTTGATTATATCAAATCAGAATAAGCATATATTTAAAAGAGTCAACAAAGTTGGTGAGGTCAATTGAGTGTATGTCAAGAAAGATGAGCAAATTAGCATGTTCTGTGTTATTCTACACAGTGTCCAAAAGTTTTGGATGTAGGGTTGTACTTTGTGTGCAGTTGCCTATTTCAGTCTGGTGGTTCCAAACCAAGGGTTCAGGCCCCTACCAAGGGTCACTGGCCAAATCTTAGGGGTCATGAGCTAATTAACTGAAGGGCAGAGAAGTTCTGATACACCAATTTGTATTTATTTTTCAGACTTGACTCTCATTTTTGCATTTTTGTGAAATAACTGATAAATTGACCTTTGGACGGTTGCCACTAGATCACTATCACTTTTTGCTATTTGTTAGTTTGTTAGTTTTTTTTTCAGATCCAGTGAGCTGATGTCATGCACACATTTTAAGACATCAGAACTTCGTTTTCTTTCCTCTGGAGAAACTGTTTGCTGACATTTATGAGAAATCAGGGTCATGGATGAAATAAAATTTGTCACACATAAGGGTTTAGTTTTTAGGACATGTTCTTTCACCTCGAAATGCAATCTTTAACCTTTCATTAGAACAGAAATAACACATGTACACAGTATTCCTTGTAAAGTGGTTGAGGTAAAAGAGCTTAGGCTGTCACAGCAATATATAGCACAACACAAAGTACAGAGACCTGAGTCATTCTCTCATCATGTGCCATGTTAGAAATGTGGTTTGCTTCTGTTCTGTCATGCAGCTAACTAGAAAAAATGTGGTGTTTGTCCATCAAATGTCCCGAGGAATGTTGGGCACAGAGTGTTTCCTACATGTCCTCCTCTTCTTCACTGCTGCTGGACTCTCCAAACAGCTCTTTGTCTTTAGAGACTTGAATTGCTGAGCTGACAGTCCTCGATGATGACCTGATGCTGATGAGGGTGGGACTGTGACTGAGGCCAAGCAGGATGCATATCTCCTGTCCATGAAGCAGCCTCATACAGCGGACGTGTGCATCCAAGGAGAGCACAGATAAGACGCTGCATGCCTCCAGGTCCCACAGGCTCAACCGTCCTGCAGTTTTGTTAGCAACATAAAAAGTCAAATGTACATGTCCTTCTGTGTATAAAGCAGTGAGAGTAAATAGCTTTCAGGTAGTCATTTT
This sequence comes from Acanthurus nigricauda, assembly GCA_029814725.1. Classification (NCBI taxonomy): domain Eukaryota; kingdom Metazoa; phylum Chordata; class Actinopteri; order Acanthuriformes; family Acanthuridae; genus Acanthurus; species Acanthurus nigricauda. Next base: position 680,140 of record JAPZDW010000016.1, read on the forward strand.
GTTCTGAGGCTAAACTTTAGTGAACTGATTTTGGTTGATGTGTTATAATCAAAACTTAAGATGTTGTTCTTGGTGATTTACTGGCACCTAAGGCTTCTGGGTGCAACAGCAACAGCAGTCTGGGTGACAACACAGGGATACGCAGCGCAAGGTTGTCCCGCGAAAAAGTTAAACCTAACTTATGCTGCAACAGGATGCCAACCATTAAGGGGCTGTGTTCACCGCACCTGTGCTCACTCATTTTTCAACACAGCCGTGATGAAAAGCAGCATGCGCCTAAGTATCACTGCTAGTTTCAAATGATTGACTTGACATTTTTACACCCAGCAACAAGCAAAGCCCTGCTGTACACGCCCCCAACTGCATGCCAATGGATGTGTATGTTTTAAAATGAGGTGTGGTCAGGTGCGTTGTCAGGCCATTACTTTTTCGGGCTGCAGGAATTATTATGCCATTGACCAGATTATGCAGGATTTAACTAGCAAAATGGACACACCTTAAATGCACTTCTCTCATGCACTTACGGTCATGTTCCATGTGTTGATTAAATACAGCCCAGACTTACTGTTCTATATGCTCTCCTACAATGAGAACAATGACTTGGTAAGCCTGAAATGTGTTTTAAATTCCCAATGCTACAATATTAATAATTGTACTCAACAGTGTCACTTATTAAATTGTAGGAAATTGAAAGGCTAGGGGCTTCACTTATGTTCTACCCACAGGGATTTCCTTTCTAGACAGAGAGGATGTGAAATTGCATCCTCCCCCTCCGTCCTGTAGGCTTTGTTATGCCGGTTAATATGGAACAAAGCACACCTTAGTCAATCTTAATGATACATATGGTTTCATATACTCAAGCGATTCTTAGCTCTGTCCACCTTCCAGCTGAGCAAAGGGCTAATCAGGCAGACTAACTCTCAACACCTGTGTGGGTTTGCAGGGCCTTTAAGTTCCAGTTGGCATCAGGTGATTTTCAGTAATCAGCTTCAATGACAAAAGAAGTATGCAGATGTGCTCAGCTGTAGCTAATTAACACTGATTATGAGAGATGCCCAGTTGATCTCTTATAGGTTTCCAGACAGGTAGCCAGCAGCTCTATACTTACTGAGTGTACATGACAGAGATGTAAGAATATCTTGTTAAATACTAACACATCTCACATAACATCCCTGAACCATGAACACCAAGATTCAGAGATGTCAAGATGCAACCATCGATAATTTCCTAATTATCTCCATTACTGGTCAAATGTGTTAAATATACCACTTATGTGGTATCTTAATATGGATAATATTATTACAATTAATGGATCATAATATGGATAATATAATGGATAATATAATCAGTTATTCTATAGAAAACTAATGAAGTTAAGAAATTGATTTTGAACGTGCAACTCTATTATTTTGTCTGATTTTTTCACACAGAATCAAAATTTACTCACAAAAAGCTTGGAAGAAATGTGTCTTGTTTAAAACTATTTTAATCACAAATACTGATAAAGTTTGTCTTACATTGTTTTTTAAAATCTCAAATTATGGCATTTAGAATTCCCTGTGGGAGAGCTCGTAAAAAAATTAACTGATTACACATGGAGTGTGAAACCGCAGTAATATGGCACCTTAATGTGAAAGAGTCCAAACAGTTGGTTTTAAGCACCAACGTGTGAAGACACTTCAGTCACATGACTGAATACGTAACAAATCTTTCAGTTTTTATAAGGGCCTCTTAACAACTTCCAGTTCTGTTTCCCACCTGATAACAGAATGGCTTTGGCCCCTCCCTCTGCCATGTGCAGCCTACTGGTGACTTCTATAGTTAGGTTCCCATAGCCGCAGACGCTCCTACAGCTTTCCTTAAAGGGATCCCACACTTTCAGCCTGTCGGAGCAAACATGGACAAAACTAATAACTAAAAAGAATTACATGAAAGGGACAGTTCAGATTATTTGAAATTGGGTTACATGAGGTACTAATCCATAGTCTGTGTATTGCCTAAAGTAGATTGTGGATGAAGTTAAATAACAAATTGCTTCCAAAAATGTCCAACTAACAAAGGTTAATATCAGATTAGTGTGAACTTAACTCATGATATTTTCTGCACTTGACAATGCCATCAAGTAGCCCATTCAGATGGGAAACTGAAGCCATTTTATCCGTCTGGGTTTTATTTAAAGTCACTAGACACCTTTGAAAATTTTGGTAATTTAACCTCTTAGAACACAGGAGTTTCTAGTTTTAGTAAGTTAGTTTTCTTGTGTTATGTGTGTCTTCTGCCTTAAAAAAGAATAAATTAAAATACACATTAGTCACAAAACATCAAAAAGTAACTTACTGAACAAGGCAGGGGAACACCCACAACTCAGGCACTATTTGACATAAAGTAACTGCTGTATAAGAGGACTGCTGGCTTTTGACAGCCCTAAATTATGGCCTCAGTTGACTGTTAGAAAAGGCTCTTTGAAGCAAAGTTATCAAAATATTGCTCACACTCTAGCCTCGAAAATGTTTCAGTTGTGCCATTTTTGAAAAAATTTCCTCTGTTTCTGAGATATTAAAATATTTATATCAAAATATCCTCCTCATGGCTTACTGCTGACACAGAGGCATAAAAGGTTTGAGCACCACTGACTTACTTGTCTTGAAGATGGATAAAGTTTTCATCAGATGACTGTGATGAGATGTTGTTTACACAGTGTCAGCACTGTCAGCTCTCAGGAGCACCAGAGGACTCCACTCTCCCCACCTTTCACTTTGCTGCCTCTCGTATATAAAGCCTCTGACCTCTTTGAGTTTTGGTATGCTTGTGCTTGTGTTTATTATCTTTCAGCTGAAGCATCCTCTCTCTGTTTAAAACATCAAATGCAGTCCAAACCCACTGAGAAGCTGTAATGCTGGGAGTGTGTGGTAAGGAGGCATTATGCACACTGACTGGAGAGCAAACCCACAGTCTTATAAGGTTAAGCAACTGAAACAATCAAGAATATTGAACTCTAAGAGACAGAAGAGATTTTACTGACATCTCAAAATGGTGAGATTTAGAATTGCATTCATAACATTCAAAGTATACTGCATACTGTGCACACAGTGTAAACTCTAAAAGTTATACAAGTGCAAGTGCACTGTTATTTTACATAATATAATATATTATTGGAAACAAAAAATTAGACTAAACTGTATTATTGTGAGTAGACCTACTATCTCCTACTGCATTAGGGTACCCAGAGCAAAAAGATACAGTCAATATGTAGTCATATAAATTCCTGTTATAGCAGACACAGCAGAAGCACACTGCTTTTTCCTGCAGCTTCTACTTTCAGTCAGCAAATATGTGTTTTTTTGAATTAATCATTTAGGAAAGTCAAAGTTGCACCTGCTGGCATTAATTACATCTAAGTGATTTCTGCTTTTTAAGCAGATTATATGGAAGGCTAAGAGACTGCACTGTTTTTGTTAACTTTTTTTCTAAAAAAAGTTCTCCTGGGGAGTACACCACTAAACGATTCCACTTACACTTGCATGCATGAATACATTGCCACCAGTAATTTGGTGCCCCCCTGTGCTGTAAGCCCCATGCCCCCCTTAGATATTTGTTCTCATGCCAACAGTGTGGTCACATGATCCATTGAGGAAGTCTGTGAGATGCAGTCAAATGCCCATCAAAAGCCTTGGTTAACATTTTTTTAATTTTTTTACTTTTTACATGTACATTTCAAAATATATCTAATTTTGATGTTTGGTCATAACACCTCTGCTTTACCTGCAGCAGCTGTGAACACAAATCAGCTTTTGTTTCAAATTCATAATGAGTGAATATTGTTGAGCACAAATGAACTTTAATAACAAAGTGCAGCTGTTGGAAATCTTTCACCCAGACAAATGTTCAATAAAGATTACAGTTAAATATCAGTACCCTGGTTGATAATGTTGATTTTAGTTTTAGTTTAATGCTCACAGAGAGAAAAAAGTTTTGTGCAGCATGAGTTCTTATACTATTGATCTGTAGGCTCTTTTACACTCAGTGACATGAACAGCTGTACTACTGTAACTAAATTAGGGAGATACAATAGGCACAGGTTTCTAACCAAGGAGTCTATAACAAAGCATTCTATATAACATCAGTGTTTGAAACTTGTTAGCTGTTGAGACTGCATCTTCTCCCAGTATAGAGGGAATTCTGCTAATCAGTGTGAGCAACAGGTTTTCACACATCTCCAGTGAAATAAGGATCAGTGCTTCGGGCAGTGGTCATATGCATGACATTGTACAGAATGTTATAAAGCTCCACTTTTGAAGCAGGAGGCCACTAGGCCAAATCATAGGCTAAACTGCTGATAGGCTTCAGTCTGTCTTGTTTTGGTTACTGCGACAGGTGTGTGATGCATGCAGGTCTGAATGATAAACAGGCCAGTGGGTTCATTTGCTATTATCTGAAAGTTAAACTCCAATCAGATCCCTGTGAGACTCTGTAGATGGATAAGATGTTTGACAGAGCAGACAGTTATTTCACGGTTGCAAAGGTTTGGTGAAATTCAATTTTAAATAGATTCAATTGGCTGACAGTACTGACTAAGGGCATTTCCTGCATGACATAATCAGAGATGGAAAACCAAATTTAGTTTTCTGTTTTTGATTTAGCCAAACCTGGAAAATGATGGTGGAACTAATAACACAATCCCTTCAAAAGAAGCTCAATCAGAAAAAGATCCTCATTAAAAAAAGGGTCATAGATGCTTATTTGATGGTAAAGAGGAAAAATAAAGCCCTGACTTAGAGATGGGATAAACTCTGAGCCTGTGAATGCACCTGACCCATGATGGACACAGAGGTTATCTGTCAGGCACAACAATATGATCCATCTTTTGATCAATAAATATTGTACTAGAAGGCTGAACTGAAATAGAAAAGAATAAATATGAAAGACTGTCCTCTGTGCTCTCCCCCCAAAATGCATTGATATAAACAATTTTCATGTATCCCTCTTAGTGCTCGCTCAGTTGTTGTTTATTGATCCAAATTAAAGCACATATTCATTGTTAATGATCATTCAGACAGTGAGAGTGAACTGATGCCCTCAGAACCCTGTGATGCTCACAGTGCTTTAAAGGTCAATATTACAAAGAAATTTTGAAAAATGATGAAAATACATAATATACTAACTCTGGCAGCAGTGTTTTACTAAACATGTTATCTTTCTAATGTCAAATGTGTTTTAGTACTATTTCTACTTAAAAAAATGTTGTCATTAACAGATGCTTATACTACAATTCAATTACGATCCCAAAAAATTTTTTATGTTTCCATCCAAGTATTTGAAAATATCATTTAAAGTAGAAAAATAAAAGTACTCATACTCCTAAAAAGTAAAAAGAAAACAGAAAATAGAAACAAAGAATCTTTTAACTTTGAGTATTGGGACAACTCAACCTAAATATGTAGACTGGTAAGAGACATTTTGACGGCACTCAAATAAAAACTCACATATGGATCAGATATGATCAGGATTAGAACAAAACAAAAAGGAATTTTACATCAGTTTCCTTCCACTCGACACCCTCATCCACCTCCCCTAAACAGTTCTTCATTTCCTGTCATTTACATATACATGTAGTCTATACATACCTGTGCACATACATGCATGCACACACATGCATATATACTCATACACAGCAAATGCACTACACACAAATACATATCAGTGAAAGAAATAAAAAACTGATAGTCTTTATAATAAAACACATAGAAAGGGTTAGTTGAAGTCAGCCCAGGGAGAGACACATCCTTGTGGTTTGTATGCAAAGAGGGAAGAAGGGTAATTAAAGAAGCGTTTCTGAAAGGTTGAAGGTTTCTTCCTCACATTATATAAATATTTTTAGGTGTGCAGTAAGAAACAAGCTTGTTAATCCAGTGCCTTGGGGATAGTGAATCTTCTGAATTCCAGTTAATTAGGATGCTTTTTTCACTGCGGTGCTGGCAGGAGAGTTTCACATAGGCAGAATTTGTATCCTGCTCAATTTGGGTCCTATTATCTTTGAAGTAATTGCAACATTATGCAACTCTTCTATCTTTAGCCAGGACCAAAGCTTATGTTCCTATACATCACTGACACATGGGAGATTTG
>JAPZDW010000016.1:2681506-2693452 GCA_029814725.1 Acanthurus nigricauda
CACATTTCTAGCTAATAGCTTCTATTTCAGTCATTTGTCCAACCTTCACTCCAGACTTTCAAAGTGTAGTTGCTGATAGTTCATCTTTTGAGCAGATTTATGTAACACAAAGTGGTTAAGAGCACATTGTTAAAGTGTGGCTCTTTTCCTTCCTATCTCTGCTTGAGGCAGACATGAAAGCAACTTCTTTGTGTCAAACTCCATTCTCTCTTGGTAGGCTCTAATGTGTACATCAAAGTCTGCCACTTCCAAAGCTTGTATTCATGAGCACACAGCAGCTATCAGTACAGAGAGACCCAATAAATTCTTTGCTCACTACACTCTCTCAGTGTCTTGTCAATTTTAACTTTTCGTAATGTCGATGTTGGACTTCTCGTATATTTCTGTATTTGCTGTTATTAAAACTACATTTAATTTTCACTTTTTTAAAATTAAAGCGTATTTGTTGTGAAGCACAGTAAACATGAGCCATTGTCATTCATCTCTCAGAAATAATAGTTTGTTTACTCTGGGGATGATTCTCGAATTTAAATGCTTTTCAGAAGCTTTTCAACATATCACAGTGTGCCAGTTGCCATTTAGAGTGAATTTCATACAAAGTCAGTTTTGTCTCTCAACCATAAAATGTCATTAGAGTCACAAAACGCATGACTCTAATGTAAAGACTGTTATTTTTCCTTGTTTGTCACTGAACTAATGCTGAATGTTTTGACCAAATGTTAGGTTAGATAAAATAAAATAATATCGGATATTATATAGACTATTATCAAACAATATTTACATATCAGCATTCAGCTTCTCTTTTCTTCCTAAAAGCCTTTTCTATGGCTCATTTTGAAGTATGGGTACCTTTTGCTTTTTCAAATTCTATACTAAAGTAAAGCACAACAATTCCCTTAAAAAGATAAATAAATAACAAAAGTAGAGGCAAAAAAATAAAGTTTAAGAAACATACTCAACTGGTTATTAAATTGTTCAAGTTAAAACTATCTTTCAAACCATTTACATAACATCAAAGATGAAAAAAAAGTCTACACATTAAAAAAAAAATCCAGTAGTTGCCCTCTGTAATTTAAATGAGTGGGTAGGATCTCTATGTAAAATGTTTTAGAACAACTTGTTTTGCACACCACAAATGATTACTGATTTGACTGATTTAACTTGATAGAAATTCCTTCAGAAATGATCGACAATGATAAATGTTGTACTTCCATAAGAGGAACTACTTTTAACTAAAGAAATAAACCTACAGAATCAATCAATCAAACTGAAATCCATTATTGCCAACAATGGCCATCAAGCCAGAAGCATTCAATGTGATGGAACTATTCTTTGCCAAAATCTGTGAAGATAAGACAGATTTCTTATCACTCACCCCATCTCCATTGTACTGTCATTGAAACAGAAATCTTATAGGCCATTATCTAAAACATTTCCAAAATTATATTAACGGGTAGAAACCATTAGCTGTAAGGTGTAGTTGGTTGTATTTTTTTCTTTCAATAAAATGGTGATCCTACCCTGTACTATCAGATTTTTTAGTCTTGTATGGGCCACTAATTTAACTTTTGCTAACTTCATTGCACAACATATTTTGGAATTCAAGCTTACTCTACCAACTGCAAATCCTGATGAAGAACAACATCAACCTAAGATGCCTAAGTGATCAAGTAGCACATTATGAATCATGCTGAGCAGCAGACCTTTAAAATTTCTCTTCCCTTTAACATGTCCCCTTCACTACAGAGCCAATACAATGAGACATGGATTGGATTTGTTAGTACAGTCATCAAAAGTGCCTAAAAGACCAGCTAAAAGACTGGGGGAGAAAAAAAGAGATGATGAGAGACCTCCATATTTCCACCCACGTGTTAGATAAAAGGAGTAAATACACCGCTGCACTGGCAGTCAGCCATAATGACCCAATTAATAGTCCTAAAACCAAAAAACATCTGAAAATGAATTAACACTGAGCAAATGAATATCTTCATGCTGTCTTTCTTGATCTTACTCTGCTCGATAATTCTCAGTGTTGATCAACCTAATTTATACTTCTTCTGCTTCTCCCCTCTTAACCTCCATTTCTGTTCTTTTCCTCTGTCTTACTTTCACTCCATTTCAAAAGGACAAATGATTCCTGCAGTCACTGTAGCACGACATTGGTATTCTGCTCTCAATTTAGCCAAGAGCCAGCAGTATCTGCTTCCAGCAACCACACAGCAATCTGACACAGAGCACATAGAGAGAGGGAGAAAAGGCTTGAAGAAATAAGGGAAAAAAAGAAATACGAGCGATACAGCAAGAAAGAGAGAGTTAGACAGACCTGCATGGCTGTCCAGCAGTCACATCGTCCACTGTGCTATAGGGTCTCTAAACAGCAATAACTCAGCCACATGAAATGACAGATTTTGCTCTTGTTTGGCGTCTTTATAGTGCAAAAGACAAAATAACACAGCTTCTTGAGCTCTGATACACTTTTCCAGTCTTACTTTATAAAACACCTTAAGGGTTTTGATCTTAATCATGGCTGCATGCTGATTTTATTCTTATTAGTTCAGATCAACCAAAGGCAAAACTGCAACAAAATATTTGCTAAGGTTAATGTGCATTTTTTTTGTTTTTGTTTTTTTCAGCACTGTCAAAGTTATCTAAGAGTGCCACAAAAACGCAAGACTTCAAAAAATTGGCACATAACTGCTGGCAAAGTAGTTATCTACCTTTTGAAGACTCAGTAATTACAAGGCATTTCATCACACAGAACAAGGTGAAAGCTACTGAGTCCATTGATTATTATGGAGGGCGCCTTGCAATATTATTAGTACATATTATAACAGCAAAAACTAGAGATAATGGAGGGCGAAGGACTCCCCCCTGAATACAAATTACCAAAACAGTGTGCAAGCAATTTTTGATGGCTGCATAGGGAATAAGATAATTCACAAGCAAGGTGTGGAGATGCGAGAGAAGGGAGATAAGTGCTGAAGGAGGAGAGGCAAGAGTAGGAAGTGCTGACAGCGGGTAAAGGTGAAAGAGAGATAAGTGGCGTAAGGGAGTGAACTGGGGAGAGACAGAGAGAGGGAGGAAGGTGAAAAGAGATGGAAAGCCTGATAGCCTTGTGAAGGGAAGGTAGGAGGCAAATGGAGACAATGCTGTGGGATGAAAAAAGGGAGATGGAAAAATCTAAAAGAAAAGGAAAATCTGATATTAAAATTGGAAGTGCCTTGCAAGAAAAGAGCCAGAGGTGTAAAACAGAAGAGAATTTGACATGAGTTGACGGCACAGGAGCCCCTCCATTGAGCAAATGAAGACAGGAGAATGAGAGAGAAAAAGATAGATAGAGGGAGGGAGAGAGAGGGAGGGAGAGAAGGATTAAAAAAAAGAGAGAAGGGCAGAGGTAAGTAAGAAGTATACAAAAGAAAAAAGAAAAAGGTTGGAGAGTGAGTTGAAAAAGACACCTACAGTGTGTGATTTTGTATTTAAAATATTCTGTTGAGATATTCAGCACAATTTTTTTAATTCCTACTCACATTAAAGTAGGACCTATGTCATGTCTAAAACTTGTGTGAGCCTGTAATCCCTAAGGAAGTAGTTTTCCTTTAACAACGCAATTTTCAAAACCAACAAAATTTTTTACAAAGCAACTCACCCTCCTTACTCTTAGTCCTCACAGGGTATTCAGTTAACTATTGAACTTAGATCAAATTAAGATTAAATTGAAATGATATCACAAACATCTTTCTAACGCAGTAGAGAAAAGGTTAAAAAGAGGTTATTTTAAAACAATTTATACACACTACAACCACACAACTCATGTCACAATACAGGATGTCTTATGGCACTGACCCTTTAAAAGAATGATTTGCTACAAAATGACAAAAAAGAAAAGGCCGAATCTTTAACATCTCACGACCAGAAACAGATTTTTGGAAGGTAAGTCTACGGAGGATATCTTTCCCTATAACATAGCTGTGTTAGCTCTATTATTGAAGTATATCTCACAAACCTCAAGGACTGTGTAGGATCAACACCCGGCCAACAAAGCCAAGAATAAAGTAGGTAAAAATGAAAGTTTCTTACCTTCCTTGCAGTACTTTCCCTTGAAACGGGTGTGAGTGCAGTCACAGTGAACTTCTCCATACTGAATAGAGCAAAACCCTCCATTGAAGCATGGGTTCTGTTTGGTGCAGAGGTACTCCAGGTCGCTCTGAATTCCCTGGCTATTTAACAAAGTAGGAGGCATCTCCCCCACCTTCAGATTGGAGATCAAACCCTGGAAGGGTGGCTCATACTTCACCGTACTGGATGTTAGAGCAGAGAGGCGCACATCAGGTGGGATCCCACCCACAAACAAATCACTGACGACTGCCATCTCCTTCCTCTTGGACTTGACTTCAGCCACTTTTGTCTCACCATCAACCATCAGGAGGGTCTCACGGAAGTTGCGCGTGAGCAAGACCATGTGCCAGCGGTCATCATTCACCCGTGTCTCCATGTGCAAAGTGGCAGGCTCGGCACAATGGATGGCAAAGCGCAGCTGGAGGCGCCCACCAGCAATCAGCAGCTCCAAGAAGTCACAGTTGCCGCCATCATCCAGATAAAGTACCAAGGCTTTGCTGATGTTGGTCTTGAGACTGAAGCTAAGCTCGCCCACTGATCCAGCCTCCCAGCGTCCATAGCGGGCCCACTGGCCGGGTGCCCCACCAAATTCTAGCATCTTCACTGTACTGAGCAGGCTGAAGAGGGCCAGAGGCCACAGGGGCCAACACAGGAATCTTAACCCCCTTGTCATGCTCAAAGTTCCCAAGTTTCCCCTTTTCTATTGGATGTCTTGTAGGTCTAATGAACCACAGGCGTAAAGCCTAGCTTCACTGTCTATAACAGTTTTCAAGTGTAAACAACAAATGGTATGTATCAGTAAACTGGGATATAAAGCTTACTGAGTAAAGTAATCCTCAGATGGGCCTAGCCCAATTTTCCTGGCGAATCAGCAGTTTTTTCCTCTTCTCTCTGATGCTCTAATTCTTGTCCTTATCCTGACTCTCTCCTTCGTCTCTCCATCAGTTGGTGCCTCTGGGACTTGGAGGAAAGGAATGAGGAATAGTAGGAGAGTAAAAGAGGGGGGAATATGATAATTTCAACACAGCCGTTTCTTCAAAAGCCTTTTGGTCTATCCTGAACCGAAAATAGAATCTTCGTCTCTAGAATCCTGATCTCAGTGCAATTTCCAGGAAATTTGAGCTGCTGCCAAAAGCTTGAGGGAGACTTATTGGAGTGTGATCTTACTTTAAGGGGAGTGCAGGCGGTACAGAAAGAGCAAAAGAGTGAGGGATGTGTAGAACAGACGGGTTATCAGAGTTTTCTGGTGTCTGTTGGAGCCCACAATATGTTCATGGTTTCAGCATAAGTATACTCCTTTCCTGGAACTTACTGTCTAGTAAGCTTTATGCAGGTATGGGACCCATCATTGTGGTGGCAAGTGGGAATCTAAAAGAAAAACACACAAAGACAGCAACTGTTAATTACATACAAATATGTTCCAGGGCATTTTACATCTGATTCAAAACGAGACCCGAAGTAAATCAGTAATTACTCAGTTGAGAGTCTTGGAAGTCTTTATTTATTTATTTTTAACTTATTATAATTTATTCTGTCATCTACTTTGTTGATTTATTTTGCTTTTTACTTTGCAAAGTTTTTAGATAATTTCTACAATCCTTGCAGTTGAAAGATGACACTTCAAAAAAGGTTTGTCTTAATTGCCAATGCATAAGCTCTCTAAGTTTTCCATGGCTCCATACTACCCAAAGGGGCCAGAGCAATATGAATGTCTTATTTCATCTGCTCGCTCTCAGTCAGTTCAATAAATACAATATGTAAAGCAATGTCTGTTTTCATTTGTTTTGAAGAAATCTGTCATCTATACAAACTTTTTTTAGGCAGTCAGCAATATTGGATTATGTTTAATATCATCACCCTTCCAGTGTGGTACACACGCACTATGGACATGCATATTAAAATACACACATCATTAAATCAAATGTGATTCAGAGTGGAGTGCTGCAGAGTCAATAGCTGTCTGAATAGCAGGTCTTGACCCTGAGACTTGGCCTAATCCTTAGCCATTATTTCTCAAGTGCAATGTAATTTTCATCACAGATGGTCTACAATCAAAGCTGAGCTCAACACAACTCATGTTCCGTTATGCTATCCTGCCTGGCTTCAAGTGACAACAGCAATGACACTAGCATATATATATTAGTAGAGAAGGGAGTGCAAGAAATATGGAAGATTACAGACAAGAAGATAAAGAAAAAACAAACAAACTGAAAATCATTCAATTCAAAGGAAAGAGGCTCAAAGTTAATGGAGACAGATGAGGGACGACAGAAGGGGTAGACAGTTGTGAGAAACACAGGGGGGAGGAAGACAAACGATATAAGGGCTTCTTTTTCCCCTCCAGTTAATGTACATATATTGAAAAGCAATAGAAATTAATGTTGCATTTAGATAAAACCACCGAAGTTGTATTTTCAAAATCTGAGTCACAATTCACATTGTACAGACATTCAGGGGTTTTAAGTTGGGACAAAATTGGCTTGGGTAAATTACAGAAAAAAATGGAGCATTTTATTTTTCCAATAACTAATAGACAAAAAAACCCACCAAGGTAACATCTAAAAGCTATGTTTTTGATAGCAAAAGAAGGACTGGAGTCTTATCAGAAACAATTCAAGATTCCCAGACTTCAAAAGATCTTGTGTCACTTACAATAAGACACTGTGTTTTACTGTATATCAGAATTTGGTAAAAGTGATACTTTGTTAGACAAAATGTAATTTTTTGCAGCAAGCACAACATGCCTCTGCAAATTATTAATACAGGCCTGGTTTATTTAGTCTCTGACTGACAAACCTGGAGATCAATCTACACTTTTGCACACACTCATATAAACACTGTTCTGTTAATTTAGATTAATAGGTTGATATACAGGATTCATTAATGACAGTCGTGACAAGAGGGATGCTTCCTTGCTTCCTGTTCAGAAACAATGGGTATGCTCAGATGCAGCAAATGTAAATATACTACACCATAAGCAGAGTCTGCAGTTTTGGATGTATCTCCAACCTAACAGATCATGACATTGTTTGAACAGTCATTATAAACAAACAAAAATGTGATAAAACCCCTAATCACTTTGGGACCAAAAGCACTGCATTTTGAGACCAATTCAAGAGCTAATGCTTCTTTTATCAACCATTTGTTTAATCACATCTGTGTCCCTTATGGGTAAATAGATTTAGAATATTCCCAGGCAACATTGATTATTCATTGAGCTATTTCTGTTCGGTTGGGGACTTTTTACCATTACAAACAGAATCAGCATTTTCTGCTCCCTTAACAATATGTTCATGAAGCTTAACAATATTAACTTTCAGGGTATTCTCCATGTATTGTGATGCTAGTTATTAGGGAGTATTGGCAGACTTGCCTGATGGTACTATTAGATCCCAAGGACACTGAGGAAACATAACAAGCCTCAAGAGATAACTAGAGCCTGAGAGTTCTACTGTGCATGTGTGCCTGTAGTTGTGATCGATTCTGGATGCCTGTGCAGATGTCTGCATTCAGCAAAGGAACTGTCCTTGTGTGACAGTGCAATGCTCATCTGGACAGTGCATATTCAGTTTGAGTTTGTGTGTATCTATATTTATGCCTGCAACCTGGATTATGATTTTTGTCACAGTTGTGGTATACTACGTCTCCTTTACAGCATGTGGCTGCAACATTGTTATAAAAATGGAATGTGCAATTCAACTTAGGCCAAACTTTGGTCCAAACATAACACATTTGGCTTTTTTTTTCCCTTATCTTTTAGCGTGACAACCCTCTGGTTCAATTCTTTGAGAAAAACGACAGCTCTTTCACTCACACTCGCATGAGCTGCAGCAGGGCTGGGAAACTTGACTCAAATAGCTGTCTGTACACCCTGACCCGACTTCTTGTCTAAGCAATGCTCTGCAACCCTCGGGATAGTTGCATGGTCATGTGAGCCGCCACCGACCCATTTCCTCTCACATCATCCCATGGGGAACATTGACACGATCTTGACAGAAACTCTGCTCCAACTGTTTAAGAGTCTTTTGGCTACATTCCCATTGCAGTGGAAACTGTTCCATTTAATACATTTTATTTGCTCACTTGTGGATGTAAATGGATCTTCGGTAGCAACAAAAATCCCATAGAGTTTGCATTTTTTCTAATTTGAATAACATAATCTTATCCATGCCAAATACTCCAACTTGAAGTACTTTATGATTGCCCTGAAAATAAATTTAATGGTGATGGGCTAGTTTTCATAACATGCTTTCATAGCATTGGTATAAGAAGACTGTAACAAACAAAATCTTGTTTTTTTGCATTTACTTTTCTTTAAAAAAAAAATATATATATATATATATACACATATGTATAAACACATATGTGTGGTGCCCATAATGTCAGTTGCAGCATATTTACACTCATCCTCAGTTTGCCACTTGCCTGAACTCCTCTTCCATGAGGCCAAGAGATCTCCTTGGACAGTTATATTTGCTTTCCATGCGCGCACACATAAACACACATGTACACATGTACACACAAAAGTCACATGACCAGAAGGATTATCCCTCTTTAGTTCATTCTGCATCTTAGCAATCAGTCTTGGCTTAACGCGGGCAGAGTGACAGAGGGAGAGAAAGAGCAAGATACAAGGTGATATGTGGCTTGCTATCAGTGCTCCAGCACTCAGAAAGCCATTATATGGAAATCTTGTGTTGACGATGCATTGTGTGCATGTGTGTGAGTGTGTGTGTGTGTGTGTAGCTCCAGCTGCATTCTAATTGAGATTTATACCCTGTCGTGTTAGCGAAGGAGAAATTCACTCTTAAATCGGCTCTGTCACAGCTGCTGGGCCTGTCTGACTGCTGCATGCAACACACACAACACATATAACCTCAACAGACATCCGCCTGACTTAACCCCAGCCTTCATCTCACCATAATGAAGGCAGAAGTGAATCGAGCCAAATTGGGGAAACTGATTTTATCCCCAATTAGACAAACAGTTGGATTGAGATCCCAAACTTGTCTACAAAAACGCACATAGATACATGTCTTTGTGGCATTGCTTGATGTCAGCTGATAATTTCTCTCTCATTTTTATTACACACACACACCGCACACACACTTTCTCTCTCTCACTATCTCTATGTTTCTGTTCCTAGCGCTGGGATAATCATCCACGTTCTGAATTTCTCATATCCTCCCACGCCAGAATCTTTCTGCTCCCGTGAGCAGAAAACCAGAGCACCCCGTCTCCTCTCTTCTCATCTCCGCCTCTTACTCTGCAGTTGTCATGAATCCTCTGTATTTGTGTATGTTTGTGTGTTTGTGTGTGTGTGTTCATGTGTGTTTGTCACTCAGGGGCTGCCTGTAGGCTAAGTTTTGTAGGGTCTACCATTTTGACTTTCTGATGACTGTGAGTGATGCAGTGCCAAATGAAAACCATGTGTGTTTTAATAAACCAAAGTACCTGTACAGTATGTCTGCATGTAAACATGCTGCTGTTTGTGCTTTTCTGCAGGTATGCTAATGTGTGTTTTCAGGTGTTGTAAAGGTGTGTGTGTGTGCATTGGCATTTTGTGTGTGTGAGTGGCACCATTGCGGAGTTTGTGCACAATGTGCACTGTGACAAATAGCTGATCTGTCTGGAAACGTGTGGGCGGGATTCTACTTCAAGAGCATGTCGAAGCAATTAGAGTTGGCCTCAACCACATATACACACATGGTTGCACAAGTACACGCATCTGATTTACATGAGTTTGGATGAGCATCCATGCAGTTTATGTACAGTCAGATTTCTTGTAACAAAAGTTAAAGTAAACTCACTTTCTCAATATTTTCTGTAGCTTTCAAGTGTTAAATTTAGAAATGGTCTGCAAATGTACACAGTGTTTTAATCTCATTATGTGTAAAGTATTGTGTGAGTTTTACAAACTCTCAAAACAAAATAAAACATGGTTAACATTGTCGGGTTGGGAGTGGTTGGAATGAGGAATGCGAAATTAAATTAACCATCTTGTTAATACCATCAATAAAAAATGCACCATTACATACATTTTCATCACATTCTTAAAGACTGGAAGCACTAAAAGAGTAAAACTAAAACCAACAAGAAAAATTAAGTAAAGAACACAACAGGCTTAATTTGTTATGTCCTTCTGATGTTGGAGTGGGTGTGAAGGTAAAGGATTTTGGAGGTACAGTGCGTCAGTGATGTCCTTCCGAGGATCCTATCTTGTCAAAGGAAGCAGTTAGCAGCCAACCAGGGTCAATAAATGGATTTCAGGAGCCTGCAGCCTCACCAGGCATGAGCTCAACAGTGCGCACACTCCTCTCTCTGACACTTCTCTTGACTGTTATGTTTCAATCAATGGACTCCAGTGACTGGTTGTCTCTGGTCAGTGCAGCTTTCCCAGTGAATAAAGAGCCTATTAAGTTGCAGTGAGGTCACTGGCCCCTGCAACAATGATCATAAACAGAAGGGTCATATAAATGCTGCTCATGACAGTAGACAATAAACTGCTGTGTTATTTGAAATTAAATTAATGACCCTGATTAATGGTATAATGGAATTGATAAGTGACAAGAAAAACTTAGAATATAATAGGAACAAATTATTGAAAAAAGCCAGAGAGTAATTGCCAGTATAATAGGCTGTACAGGTTTTATTCCCTTTTATTGTTTCTCAGGGTAAAGCGTTTAAAGCAGTATGCAGATATTAAACAGTTACATTCATAATCCAATTTTGTCCTATTGGGATTCATCTTCCAGTACTTAATTTAAAGCTGTGCTCATTTAGATTTTTTATAATGAAGAACAAATGACCTGAAACAGACCACTATGCTTATTGTTTATTTGTTTTGTCAGTCTGCCCTCCCTTCGAGTCGGATTTTCACCTGGACCTTGCCCATGTTGGGCCAGTCACAGCAGTTTATTTAATTTTTTGGGCACGTTTGATATGTTTTACCAGTTCAGCTTTAAAAAGTCACATTTTGCACAGTTTGCTGCTCTGATTAATTGTCTGCTGGTTTGTCTAGCACAACTCAACAGGCTCTCAAAACTGAGATCACACTATCAAACCAGGCAGCGCTGATCGAATATGAATCATGATCCTATTATTGTATTGTCCATTTTTTCCCCAAAATATTTTCACAAACACATATTAGTGTTGAGACATTAGTTGAAATGTTTGTGAGCAGGCTGCCTTTTTTCTGCTTAAAATCAACACCAATTTTTCAAATAGCTGAATTGCGATTACAGCCAGTGAAATGAGAAAATAGCCTCTAGGAAGGAAAAGTGCTGTTACCAGAGCTGAAATACTACCTAATCCTATTCAAACACAGCTTCGCATAGTCCAAGTGACTGTTCAGACTCAGCTCTAACTGGGATTCAACCTCAAAAATGGACTTTACATACAGTACATTATATTTTACACAGAGTGAAAACAAGCCTTTTGTCCAATTAAAATCACATACTGATTTAAGTAATGTAACTGGAGATCACTTAAAAGTTTAAATGTAAGGAAACTGGAACTGTGTTGTTTAAAATGAGCTAGTTTACTAGCTAAATTAGCTGCCACAAGCAAAACACAACCAAATCTCAGACCAAACTGCTTCTTTTAATGTATAGATTTCCAAAAAAGACAACATCTCTAGTTCTGCTGCATTGGTGTTGATAATATTTCAGAATTAACTTTTTGTCAGTCAGACAATGTAAATGGAGTGCAATGCTGAACTCTGTTAAGCACTCTGTAACAAAACAGGGTGATTCATTACAGTTTTACATTTTGTATCAGGAAGTGACTGGTTGTATGGTCTGAGGAGTCTATAAATGTAGCTCTATGAAA
>JAPZDW010000016.1:3479610-3489748 GCA_029814725.1 Acanthurus nigricauda
CTCACCATCCACTCTACCATGCCCTCAAAATTACTTTGCGATCAACACGTCAAAAATGCTGTCATGAAGATAAAAGCACACACATCAGAGTTTTACAGAGAAACTTCAAGGAATGTTATATATTCTTTT
Source organism: Acanthurus nigricauda (assembly GCA_029814725.1). NCBI lineage: Eukaryota > Metazoa > Chordata > Actinopteri > Acanthuriformes > Acanthuridae > Acanthurus > Acanthurus nigricauda. The sequence goes on from JAPZDW010000016.1 coordinate 3,479,740, forward strand.
TTTAAAAAAAATATACTGATAAATGTGTTTGGACTCATATATAGAGACACATAGGCAGACACACACACACACACACACACAGACATACAGACATACCGGCACACATTGACTTTCTAATGTCCAATTTTCATGTCTCAGCCTTGATGAATTAATTAGAAAATGTGAAAACAAATGAGCTGTGCTGATTCAAATACTGTCAGCTTTTGAAAGCCTTGAGATGATAATGAGCGTAGTGTATTTGTGTGCGTGGGCGGATGTGTGTGTTCATTGCTAGGCTGCACATAGATACTGGCATGGTAAATGTACTCTACATATTTATGTAGATTAACGCAACGGCTTTTTGATTGGTCTTCATCCGTTGACCTCATCTGTCCAGCAACCTCACACACTGAATTCCAGCTAATAGTCTGCACCAGCAGCCTGGCAAAGTCAGGTTATTATCTATCATTAAGTTGAACCCAGTGCACTGAAAGACTGACTGGCAACACAACATGGAGGGAAAGGTGGCAAGCAATTACAGGAGAGGTCTTAGTGGTGATTCTGCAACTGTATTGGAGTAGAATTGGGTGGGATTGGTTTTGGTGGGAGAGTCGATAAGCGGTGTGGCAGAATGGTGATGGATTTGTTTCTGAGACAGTGATCTCCAGGCCGATTTGTCCACTACAGGAAAACTTGGGAAACTTTTGAGCAAAGAAGCTACATTAAACTTGTGGAGCCAAATTAACGGATGTGTGTGCTGAGAAAAACATCAAATAGACTAATTCACTTCCATCTTGTTTCCTCCATGCGGAACAGTAAGGTTCAGGAAGAGCACAGCGTAAAAAGTTTGGATCCTGCTTACCAAATTCGGTTCAGAGCACTGAATATTGGTAGGTAAGTTTATAGTACTGTTTTAAATGGTGCCTATTGGTTCCAAGTAGCTCAGTGACATGTTCTATTCTAGAATAGAAAAACTGAATAGAAAATTCATGTCCAAAATATGAGTTTCAGTAGAGTGTTCAAAAATGGAATGTTCTAATTAAGAAGGGTTTTTTTTTTAAACAAAGGATTTTAAGTCCAATTCCAAAATAGAACATTCTAGAATAGAAAACATGTGTTTGATGTGCTAGAAGTGCAGTGGGGTTTTGCTTGGGCACCAAAACAACTTGGTTAGGCACAGGACAGCAGAACTACTTGGCTGGGTTTTGGAAAACATTATTGGTTTTACACTTTCTGTTACAGTTTTGGTTTTGTATGGAATTCAGTCTCATTACTTGACACCGGCCTCCAACCCTCTTGGGTCTCTGTTGCTCTTTCTTCTATTTTAGGTCAGACAGTTGCTACAAACGTCTAATTTTAACATATTTGGGTTTACCTTTTACTTTTACCTTTAGTTTTTGATGGGCATGACAAAGCATCGGTATATGATGACCTTGGAAAAAAAGGGAGCTGAATATGAAGACTCAAGCCTTAAACCATGTTCCATTTTTGATGTATGCACAAGTCAATTACATAACCTTATCTAATCCAGATCCTTCCAAGCCTTTGGAAACATCAAGGAATAGTGTGTATTTCCTCTCAAATGAAGTGCAGTTTCAATCACACTCCCTGATTACACTTCAGTCACCATGAGCAGAGACATGACCTTCATATGGAAGATTAATGGCAGGTTAATTGGAGGAAGCCTCTCATAAAAGTGGTACCCAACACTCCTTACAGCAATTAAAGATAACAAAGTAGGCTTGCTGTGAAAAACAAGAAATCATAAGCACTTTGTGTAATTCTTGTCTTGATTTGAGCAGTAAAGCAGCTCTCCCCCTCATGGCAACAACATCAAAGTCTGGTGTCATTTTTGAAGTAGAGATCCGCAGAATAAAGGACGAATAATAATTTGTGGAATATGGTCTCTGGTGAGACTTATTATAATTAATGGTGGAGAAAATTGTTCACACATAGGCAAGAGAAAGACAAAATAATAAAACCACCTGCAAATTACATTGCATTCTAATGATCCATGCGGTAAATTATAAAGCTTTCAGGTTTTGCTGAAACTTTTGCCTACATGTTTCAAGTCATAGTTTGTTACGGTGTATTTGATGTTGTTACTCCATAATATTCTTATTTAATTCAATTCACTTCTTTTTCAGCAATATCTTTATTGGTTTTAACAATTTAACACAACATACACATACATTTGAAATATACATACTTGTAGCCAGGTATATATAAATGCAAATACCAAGTTTTCAGTACAACAGCCAAATATTTAACCCCCACAAACTGCCCAAACGGGCCTTGATAAAAATAACAGCGACAAAACAACAGAACAACAAAAAAGAAACACTTTGACTGAGGATCTAAATAGGGTAATGTATGTCAGTTCAAGTACTTCTTGTCAGGGTTAGAGTTCAGTTAAGATTGTAACATTTGACTGACTTGTAAGTTGCAGAGAGCTGTTCATGTAGCCACATACGTTTCATTAGTTTTTCCTCTCTAAATGACATAAAAAGACCATATAAGTTGTAAAAGAGAGACAGATTACCACTGATTGCATATGAAATTCGTATTTAAGGTGCAGAGACACAAATAGGTCAGATAGCCATTCACTTATTCTGAACCTACAAACCTGTTCCATGATATAGCAATTATTCTTCTGGCCATTTGTTAACCTATGTCTAAAAGTTGTTTTCGTGTCTGACTGTTATGTTTATCTGAAAAGAATTAGCATTTTATATCAAATGTAATCCATAAGTGTCACAAACACCTTCACAACATGGCAGAGTGTCAACACATCCCCTCACGGTGCTTGTGTGATCGATGCCACTGTAAAGAAAAATCACTTTCTCCTCTATTTTAATCAAGAGGTGGTTTCCCCCTAAAGAGGTTTGATGATCCTTATGCTGTGTCTCACTTTTGCCAAACTGTGTCAGATAAATCTAACCCTGCATAATTACCTCTCTGCAATAGGTTCCTCCGTTACAACAAAGGTTGGGTTAAACATGTATTTAATCGAGCAGTGTGCGTTTAGTGTTCTTTTACTTAAAGAAATAGTCAGACATTTTACAGATTATATTTATTGGCTTCCTCGCTGAGGGGTTGATGAGAAAATTGATCTGCAGTTCCCCTCAGATCTATATTGTTGTATTGCGTCCTTCGACTCATTGTTTCGGTTTTATGGCCCACGACTTTGCTATTATTGTTTACTCTTGCCTTTCTCAAGGCGATTTTTTGGGCACGACACAGAGCTGTTCTCACTTAAAAAGCCTTGATAAATGAGTGCACTCTACTTGCTCAGCACTAAACTGCAGACAGAGTTAGAGTCTGGCTAATGAATGTAGAGGAGTGTTTAGCTGCTAAAGAGCCAAATATTTCCCTAGGAAGTTATTGGACGCCATTTTTATTTTTGTCATTTCTGTACTATGACTGAGAGTGAAACTCTTAAAGTAGGTTTTCAAACTATTTCTCCACCTTAACATCATTTTGAAACACCTCTGTAATGAACTGTTTCTGTTATTTGCTTTTTTATGAGCATATGACTTGAGTTGTTTACCTGCTCTTTATTGCACATTGCTCTGTAAACATGCATTACCCTGCTGAGCTCGCTAGCTTATGAGACAATAATCTGCCTTATTTTCCCTTTAGTTTTTGTGTAGATGCTGGGAAATGGTGTGTGATGCTTTACTCTGCAATAGACTCCTGACAGAGCAACCGTTCTGCTTTCCTCTCTGACTTAATCAGAAGTATTTAGCTGTCCATTCTGCATCTTTTGCCCTGTATTCACTATTGACTTTCATCTTTTCATGGCACTCTTTTATTCTGCACCAAAAGGAATTTCAGCCAAACTGAGCGATGGTGACATTGTTACAGACAGGCGTAGGGTCTAATAATAGGAGTATTATTACACCATTTTTAGGAATTTGTTACACGGCGGGAGACATTTCAGGTCAACTAATTAAGCAACCAAATTGTATCACTTCCAGATTTGTGGGTCTGATTAAAATGTTTGACAGGCTGGCTCTGGTCCACAGCCTGTGGGCCTAGTTAAACCATCCTTTCACTAAATGATGAAGGGCATAGCAATCTGTGAAAGCCAAAAGGTTTCAAGTTTGAGACCTGTGACCATTAACAGGTCTGAAGCATAATACAAAACACCTTGCTACCTGCAGATTGCATGTTTCTCTGGATTGACTTGTCTACCAAAAGCCTGCTTTGTAACCAATTTGAATATTATTTAGTCATGGAAAAGACTGTTACCATTATTCTGCTTCTTTTTACGATCATCCACAATGATACAAAGTCACGAAGCCCTGAAGCAGTACGGCCTGCAGTAAACAGGCCGGTCAAGAATTGAAAATAGAATTTTTTTTGTATTGCATTGTGCTCCAGAGTTTTCTACAAGCAGAGCACATCTAGATAATACATACCAAGTGAGAGAGACTGGGAGATGAAGGCAAGGTGCAGAGAAAGATGAGGTTTATACAGATGGTCTGCCACTGAACGACCTGTGTGGTCCCCTCCTTCTCTCTGCCTCCCGGGGTTGATGAAAAATATTCTCCTGATGACATGAATCATGGATGAGTGTGCATCTCTGTGTGTGTGCGTGTGTACATGTCTCTGTGTGTGGATATCATGTTCCTTTAAATCTGTGTCTATAAGTGTGCAAGTGTGTGCTACATTTATTCCAAATACCACTTAAACACCAAAGGATTTCTCCTATACGGCTCTGTTGCTGAACTCCACTCCCCCCCGCATCAATTACTTAAACCCTTCCACTGCTCACTGCAAAGCTGGAGCTATTAGGCCCTCTAATTGAGCCAATTAGCAATTAAACACTCAGATGCACCCAAAAATTCTGAAGGTCCCTACAGTCCCTATGTCTGCCAGGTCTGCATTGGATTTTTACCAGGGGTTCTGGTTTGTGGGGCCTCCGTGCGCCTGCCCATGCATAAGCTGCAAGTTTAGGGCATGACAGACCCCCTCAGTGGGCCTTTAGATGTGGGTCTATTAGATGCCCACTTCTCTGACAGACTCCAGGGTCAGTGAAGCAGCATCTCATGTCCCTTTTGCTAAAGGACCCTGAAGGGTCTCTGCTGACCAAAAGAGAAGCTTTTCATTAACACCAGGATCTGTTTCCTCTCCATCTTCACTCTCACTTATCATTTCTCATTTGTCTCTTCCTATCCCTGCTCCTTTTTTTTCCCTACTCTCTCTTCATCTCTGCCTTTTCTATCTCCCAGTCTCTTTTATGTGTTTTGGAGAATAAAAATTGAATGGTGGATGTTGCTGTGTGTGTGTGTGTGGGTGGAGGGCTCGTCCCTACGTGCAGTGCAAAGAAGGCCGGCCTCTAGACTCTCCATGGTTTAATTAGAGCACACATCGCTGCCCACTTCTCCATGAGAGGATACGCTCCCAGATGCACACATGGGCGCGTGGGCAGAACAACAAAGTCCAGACTGAGAGGAACAAAGACAGGCATCAATACATATAAGCTGAAATGCACTTCAGCAAAAGACGACAAAGAGAAAAACAGACGCCACAGACCAATAACCACTCTCTGAAAGAGCAAAAATCTGTTTTCATCACAGTTTTTGAGTATATGCTTCCCTCAAAGAGCTTGTTGCATATAAGAAACTTTGTTATTACATGAATGACCCTCCTTAATTGTACGTCTTACATCAGTTTGAATGAGGCTGCTCTCTTGCTCCTCAGCCTGTATACTCTAATTATCTGCCGTTTTTTGCCTCAGGACACTTAACTCCCATACTTTCGAATTCAAATGGCTTTATTGGCAGTGGGAGAGGGCGAAAAAGACAACAAAAACACAGAGGCGCTTCAATGGGTGCAGGCGATGCAATAATACGCTTAATGATGACTTTAAAAGGGACAATTACAGCATGGTGATAAAGCAAGAGAAGAGTGTGAAAGAGAGAAAGAGGTAACGGTGAATTTTATAAAAATCAGATAAGACTTAAATAGAGTATGATTGTGTGTGTGTGTGTGTGTGTGTTAACATAAAAGAGATTTCTCTTTTTTTTGTACAGTGTACAGTCTTCATTACTGCTATGATTTGTGTCCTTATCCATTACATAACACCACCCAACAATGTTATGACTATAATCTCCTCCATGCTTCATGCATTTCTGACTGGGTCTGTTACATGAGGATTTGCACATTTGTGCAGTAGATTACATGAATGAGTGTACAGTGTGTGGGCACTCATTCATGTGTGGGTCATTTAAGGCTTATTGCAATGCATGTGTGTGTGTCTCTATGCTCTGCATGTAGCCCACAACTGTCCAGGGCTGTTATAAGCTGCTTACAGGCGCATATTACTGACCTTTGGCCTTACTGGGCAGTGAAAGGCTCCCCCCTAATCTTTCGCCCTTGACTCTACATCTGTGCGGTCTACTGTACTTGTATCTTCAAGAGCAGCACTGAAGCCTTTAAGAAATTAATAACCATAAATATTGAGGCATCAGTGGCAGTGTTGTCTGAGGAAGACTTGATGTGGTGGCATCACTACATCAGCTGTGCTACATTAGCTTTCTAAAGAGTTGTGAGCGCGTTAGGAGTAGACTAGCAGATTAAACACAGTTCACCAGCAGGGATGTGGTGCGTGTCCTCGCACAGGTCAGACATAAACAGAGTCAACAAATCCAATTTAGGGTTTTCATCCATGATGCAGCGGGAGAGTCATGTAGAAATGTGCACTCAACATGGATAAAACACGAGATTTCTACACAAACCAGGCCAAGTAAAATGTGATCACACTGTTTTTTACATGCTTTTAATTGTGTTTTATAGCCTCAGTTATAATCAAGTAAAGCGAAACAAGTAAATCACCACATGAATGCTCCCAAAATGACTTGGTCTTAACAATACTGTCTGTTGAGCTAGTTTCATTTCCACTGCTTTCATTTCAGGAAATGTTTCTTCGCTTGGCAACAGTTGAAAGTGTTGCACTGAGAACACTGAATGGAATATATTTCTGTTTCAGATAAGCTATAATCTCTCTTATCTTTCTCTCTCCCCTTTGCCTCTTTCTCTCTATTTCTGTTTCTGTCCTTTGCAGCTATACGGTACTGAGGATGAGCCTATAGAAAATATGAATTGTGGTGACCCCTAAGAATGGTTAAGTAGCCTGCTAAGCAAACATGTTTTTGTCCGTGATGTGTTTAACCCCTCCTGGCACTCAGGTGAGGCAGCCTGCATGACTGTTCTAAATACGATTCCTGCAAGGGAAATTAGTCTCCATCTGGATTACTCACAACAACCCACAATTAATCAGATGGTCATTTACAAACCAGTAAAACCTATTCTGCATGCTACCAGACTAAAACCACATTGATCACAAGCTTGTGTTATTTTACAAATGACTTGCCTACTTGTTCATCATCGTCTGGCTCAAATTCTGCAAAAAGAAACCAGTGTGAAATCAAAATGGAAACTTTGCCTAACAGTCACCAGTTATTAACTGTTGCTGATCTACATCTGTACTAAACATTTCCATTAATGGCAGCTTTAAACATCAAATTCCATATGTCAAAATGTCATGAAGTTTTTGATGTTTTCTTTTTAAACTAGACAATATGTAATTTGACTGAGAAAATTACCACCTGATCATCCCTAATGAGAGTAACTGTTAGTTGCAGCCCTACTTTGTATCTCTTTAATAAGCATACTTTAGACATTTAGCTGGTTGTCTTTTGCAGCTTATAATACTTTTAAAGTACAAAACATCTGACATCTAAATATTTTCTCTCCTTTTTAATAAACTTTTGTGAGATTGTAGATATTTTTTGAGAGTCCCCTTCCATTTTTTTTCCCTTTTTTCTTCAAAGATCTCTCATATCCCCAACTTTCTCCTTTCTCTGTCACTCTCCTATGTCCCTGTCTGTCTCTTAATGTGTCTCACTCTCTAGTCTTCCTCAAGTATTGGCCTAATGAATTTTTAATGGACTTAGTGGGAAGAGTCCAGACACTTTGGGATTCAGGCGTATAGGCTCTGATTACCCTCCTCCCCCCCCTCTACATATGGAGCCCATCCTACCCTTATTCTGCCTCCTTTTACTCTTACTTTCTCTGTCTCACCTTCCAGGTCTTTTATTATCCCTCCATCCCTTCATTCCAACTCCCAGACTTGGATTTCTGTCCTCTTTTCTCTTCAGGCTTCACTTGGGGCAGTCTCACTCATCAAAGCATCTGTGACAAAGACAACTCTGTGTATTCTTTTCAATGAACGCATTAGAGGCAAATGCTGACTGTATCTCAATTTTTAGTGCTTTTACAGACTCTCAGAGCCGACAGCGACCTCCCCCACACACACACGCACTTGCACTGGTTGTTTCCCACTTCCACGCTAAAGCTGAGTTGGTTTAAAGTAGTACGGTGCTAGCCAACTGCCACTAATGGCTGTTCAGAGGCCTGGCCCTATGTAAAAACCCTGGGTCTGCAACTTCACTGTTAGTTTGGCACGAGCCTGTCAGTTGATTTGCTGCTGAGTAGGACTCGCAGCTCTGGGAATCTCTCCTCCTCATCTCTTTTCTCACTCTACTACTTTGTCTGACTGCCCGTCTGTCTCTGCCTCTTTCCCATAAGCTCTTGCTCTCCTTTCACACTTCAATGCAATGTCAGTGATCCAGTCTGTCATTTCTCTTAGGCTGTGCAATTGTCAATTTTTTTATACTTGCAACTAATTATAATTTTTATTTAATTATACTGCTCTTATTATAGACCAAAACCCAGATCTGTTCGGTTAAATACTTGTGGAGTTTTCTTGTGAACAAAATATCATGTGTGTATCGATTGGGTCTAATACATATGTTGACTCAGTGTTTCCCGCAAAATGACAATGTCAGTGTGGACTCGCGCTTGTCTCAGCCCTATAGTCATCGGCTGCAGAAATGCACCCTCATAGGCATGTTTTTCTGTTCACAAATGTTTTTTATGTGTGGTGGTTTTGAAACTAATAATAATGCCCTAATATTCATCGCAGTTCCTTTTACAGAGAGAGAGCTGCATTTTCATACTCAAAAAACATTTGCAGAGTTTCATTTTTTGTTAACCAGCATTGTTTGCATTCAGTTTTGCTTGCAAGTATTTTACTTCTTTCTTGCCTTTACTGGCATGTTGCTGAATTTTTTTTAATGCATCACTACTGTTTACTATTGTTTATAGCATTAAACTGGCAGCAGGAATGTATATTTTGTCTAGAGCATGTATGTGCTTCTTCTTGCACAATAGTGCTGCAAGTGGTGAAAAACTCCACAGGGTATCTTAAACTGTCATCTAGGTCAAACGAAATTGATTCAGCTCAAAAATGTTTCAAGCTGTGTTTATAGTTTTCAAACACAGAGTTGTCAGAAGGGCTTTTGAAAGAACACAACACAGACAAGCCAAAACTGACTGATGATATAAACTGCAGCAACATAACAAATGAATTATGAACTCTAAGAAAAAGGACAAGAACTTATGTGTAACTGTGTCAATTGGGGCAACATTATATTTTAAAGCTGACTAAGATGTTGCTTTTAACTCAGGCTTCACTGTATTCAGTTCTTTGCAGATCAGCACCGGGTTGCTTCTTCCTTTTTAGTCTTTTGTCTTTTGTCTCTTTCTCTGACTCTTTCTCTCCTTTCTCTTTCACACTTTTGGCACTCAGTTGCTTTCATCACCTCTGCCCCCTCTCTGCTCTCGCTGTGTGTATGAGAGTGGAGGTCATTGTTGGACTGGTGAGCAGCGCACATAGCTGGAATAGCAGCAATGTTAGAAGTCTGCTAAGGGCCTGCCACCGAGATCACACAGAGGAAAAGAGGCATCCGCACTCCTAGAGAGGAGGAGGAGGAGGAGAAGGAGGAGGGGATGGAGGGAAGAAGGAGGGGAGGGACTAAGCAATCTGATCCGGATGACAACAGACTACCAGACGAGCTATGATCTCATCCCGCCCACCGGGCCCGCCGGGGGGGGGGGGGGGGGGGGGGGGGGGCGGGGGGGGGGGGCGGGGGGGGGGGGGGGGGGGGGGGGGGGGGGG
>JAPZDW010000016.1:3913198-3928556 GCA_029814725.1 Acanthurus nigricauda
GGTGTTGGTGTTGGAGTTGTGGATGAGTGACGAAGACATAGTAAGAGAGAGAGAGGGAGAGATTAGTTGAACCTGACTGATACAGAGGGCATGCCAGTAAAACCCATTTCCCCATGGCACGGTACACTGACTGGAACCTATTACCATGTCCTCTTTACATGTACATTGTAACCTCATCACAGACTGATGAAATCCACTTTGCCCTCGTTCTAGTTTAACAAACATTTCTGTGCTGCCATGTTATTCTGCTAGCCATGCCCTGAAGAACAAGCTTTTGACATTAACTTTGTCAGGACACTCTGGGGAAGAGGCAGCAGTCTAAAACTAAAGCTTGAAACAACTCCTTTTGACACTGCAATGACTTTGCCAGGGAAAAGAGCAGAAAACATACTGTTGCGCAAATCCCCCTATGCCCCCGCTGGAGAGTTTGCCAGACAAAGAAAAATAAAGTTGGCTTTATTTTTTTTACCTGTAAATAACCAGCAGAAGATGTACTTTCCTCTCATTATGTAACCTAATTGTTGAGAAGTACTTGAATGTTATGACCTTTCCTTGTCCGACTCGTCATGAGTTGTCTGCCTCTGTTTGCCCACTCAAGAAAAAGAAGTGCATTTGAGGAATGCTTGTGAAAGGGCTTAAGCTCTGAACAAACCCTCGACCCAGTCCGATCTCATTTCGTCTGTCTGTCCGACCCCTCTGCCCACTGACAGCATGCCATGTCTTCTCTGACGGTCATTTTTCCAATTGGGTCGAGCAAATAATTGCTCATCACTGCATGTTAATACTGTTTACAACTCTGCCTGTCAGTGCTTGGAACGGCCATGGACTCCTCTAAGATTAGATGATGACATCTGTACCAAAGAAATCATAACAGTGTGTGTGTATGCTTTTGTCAGCCATTACAATTGTGTCCTCTGTGCGAGTCAAATAAGAACAAACAATTAGGCACCTTTTGTGACACTTACGTTGTTGCATGGATTTGCCAAATCCAAACGCATCCATTCCCCCCTCATCTCTGTCATTTTAGTTCCAGGGATGTAATTCTTATTTGTCCGTCTTGCGTGTGATCGTAATGCTCTATTTTTCAAGATCACAGTGGCTCTGCTGACCTAAATGTGGTTGATATTCGCCAAGCAAGTAAGCAGGAGAGGTTGGAAAGGACGAGAGGGGTCAATGATTGCTTGGGGACAAGGTGGAAAGTGTCACAAAGAACTATAAAAAGCTGCAGAGCTCTGCCTTTTTCTTTCCTTACGTCTCTCTATTTGTGGTGTTCTCCTCTGGTGAAGGGCAGACTGTGTCGGAGTCTGTAGCCAGAGACGGAGAACCCTCTTAACAAGCCTGGCCTGGAGGTCACTGAATAAACCACCCTCATCACTCTCTCCCTCTGTCTCTGATCCAGTGCTGACCAGGCCACACACATACACACTGATAGCCGAGCTCGAGCTACATTCTGGCTGTATCTCCGCTTGTGACTAAGACATATGAGCGTGCACCGGAGAGCTCACTCAATCACAGCTAATGAGGTCAAAAGGCCATCAAATATTTACAAGAGCACACTCCACAGTATACAGGGGTATTGAGGTGCAGCTGTTTTAGCACAGCCACCGCAGCCCTGGATCATATGAATTAATCAGATGTGTTTCATGGCCTTTGGTTGAATTTCTCACTAAAAGGTAAGGCTTCTTTTCCTTTTTCAATCGGTGGTAAAATTGCCCTGTAGAATAAAAAGCGGTTAATGTGTATATGTGAGCGAATGAATGAGACACTGAGAGTGTATTGACTGTGCAGAGGAGGTAAAAGCCCATGTAAATAAGAAACCAATGGCAGTTTTTCTGATGAGACTCAATAAAGGGATGGAGAAGCTTTGAAGCCTCCAGAGAGCTGATAGAAAGAGAAAGGTGTTGTTTTTTAAAGCCTGCATCTAATGTGTCCATGAAATGGAGCTGTGATGATGCCAGTGCTACACACTGCATACTTGAAACCACCCACGCTGGATGTTAAGGGCAGTACTGAATTAAGCAGAACATGTCTGTGGTTGTTAAAAGTGGTGATAGCTTCAAAGAATCATTTGGCAGGTTTGATTGGTAAGCCAGAGGGAGCCAGCGGTAAAAACTGTGCAGAAGCAGTGGAGGTAAAGATGTATTTGCCTTTAGTTTCTTATGATTGTTGGGCTCATGTAGTCATCGAGATGTAGGCATCACCATTGACTGGACAAGCTGGGACCTAGTTTGTTTCAGTTTTGGTAAGTTGGTGTCGACAGTGTGGAGGTAAAATGCTACCCTCTGTTTTCTTTGGGGTTTTTTTAATATAATTTGGATTATTTGCTGTCAACGGCTGATGTATTCATTATGACTTTTCTTGGGGGAGGGGTATTTTCACATTTACTGGACATGAGTGACGTGATGTGGCATACAAGGATCAAGAGAGTAAGGACTGACCTTCAACAGATGTTCCCACCAGAGAGGTTACATGTGATGAAGCCATCAAGCTACTGGGCAACTAACATATTTATGTTTAACTGGAGTTGTTACCATTGACTTCACAAAGTGGGAGAATTGGTCACAAAAAACTTACCAATGGGGAATATATCTTTGAGAAATGTACTAGTCTTTCTTTTAAGGAAGAATACCAAATATTCCCTTATTCTAGTCTCTTATTTTGGAGGCTATGCTAATAAATTTGCTATATATTATCATAGACAGAAATTTCTGTCACTTTGAACTGTCATTTGTAAAAGAGAAAAAAAAAATTAAAGATGTCATTTTCAGCTTTAGGAAATTTTACTTTTATGTTTCCTTTTTTCTAATGTTTTATAGAACAAATTTTTAATCCAGAACATAATCAATAAAGAAAATAATAGAGTTGCAGCCTAAAGAAAAACAACGAAGTGAACCATGAGAATTATTTCATTATCCAGTTCGTTCGGTTTTGGGTCTAGATTCACAGAGCTATTAGTCTGGTCCATTTTCACTCTCACAATGTTCAGTCTTTCCAGCTCTGAAAATGTGTTGCCATTGTCACTTTATTAACTGTCTCATTTAAATTCAGGATTTTTCCTTGTTTTATTTTGTGTGTGTGTGTTTTATTTTGGCCTTTTCTACAATAATTAACAAGATAAACTGTTTTTTGATTGATGTTAATTCCGGATTTTGTACTGGCGCACAAATATTCAGGTCCCGGATAGAAGGGAATAGAATATTCTTAATTGCACCTTTGGGGAAATTTGTCTCTGCTCTGCTGCATTTCCAAAAACAATAAATGCAATATGCAGTTCACAGACACACGTCCCATTAGACCAAAAAAAAGCAATTATATGAAAAGTGTGACTCAAACATATTCAGAAGTACACACAAAGCAAGGTTTGTTATGGGATTTTGGAGGTTACCTAGTAACGTCTTTTGGTTGTTCTGTTTAATCAGGTGATCAGCATGTGCTCCCATTTGACTGCTGAGACAAAGTGCATATTGGCTGAGGTAGCTGTTTTGTGTGGTGTGTAGTCTATCATAGATTTTAATAATCTTAAAATATTTATCGCAGTTGAAGTCCCATGGTTTGCAAGCAGCAGCTGATACAAAAATAGCACGGTTTAGCACTCATCTCTGTTTAATCTCTGTTTTTCTTCTTATCTCCCTTTCTTACCCATTGTTATTATTAAGGCCGCTCTGTCACTTAACATCAGCTGCAGTGACCCCTCACAGATGGAGCTGTAACGTGTCCCGGCTGCCACAACCTATCCACTTAAAAATCCCACAAGTACACCCAACAAGCTACTTAGTGGGTTCACCCATCGAACTGAAATAATGTGATGCGGAGTGCTGCACGCCTGAGGGTTGATGCTACCTCAGGACTGGGTAGACTGCAACGCTGTGGGCCAAGTAAGCCCTACACACTTACGCACAAAGGAAACCACCAGCTGACAAAGCCTGTGGCTCTCACTCGCAGACAAATCGCTCGTTGATACTGTGTGAGAGGCATCAGCAGTCCTCCCAGTACTGTTCCATCTAAGATTCATGTGGTGCTTCAGAGAGAAAGGGCAGCCAAAGAGCACCTCCCAGAGGTTTTTACTCCCCATATAATGCAGTGCCACACCTCTGTGGTGCACAAGGCCTCCAAGGGCTCCTCTGTCACCCCTGGCCTGTTTTCCTGGCATGCAGCCGTGGGGGCACTTAATTTTTAAACACTTGAAAAAATTATCCATGTGCTTCTGCCTTGACAAGCAGAGTAAGAGAGTCAGAGAAAAGAGCTAGGTCATGTGGGTTTCGTTGGTGCTATTTATATGCTTCATAGTGGCACCCGCACAACTATAGGGCAAGTGAGCCAGGTCCTAAAATGTGCTGGTGAACAGAATGAGAAAGGATGGACATGAGCAACGCGGAGAGACACAGAAACCAGCTGCTGCTTCTTTCACGCACATTTGTCTTCAACAGTTTGAGGAATCCACCAGCTTAAGCCTGTTTCTGTTTCCCCGTTAGATAAGGAGTGGAAAACCTTGAAATCATTTGCCGGTGGAGATCGAGAAGTTGAGTGAGCGAGCTGGCGGCCTGTCAGAGAGAAGAGAAGGATGAGGCGGGAAGGAAAAAGACTAAGTTAGGAGACAGAGTGGGATAAAATAGAGGCATGCGGGGTAGATGAGGGATGGGGATGCCAGGCAAGTGGCAGAGCAGCAGAGGAAGACAGTGATGTAGTGGTAGCTGGTGGAGGAAGAGAGGAGGAATAATGGATGAGGACAATAGAAGTGCATTAGAGCAGGAGGTGGTATGTGTGTCTGTGTTGAGGCGGGAGCTTTGCATGACAACACTGGAAAAGGAAATGACAGATGCTTACAACTGTATATACATCTGCCTATTTCATGTTTAGGTATTAGCCGATATGATCTCATTCAACTTCCTCTTGCATGCACATCTCAACCTTTAAGTAGAAAAGCAGATATTCTACAAAGATTATAAAATCGCCCATTAGCATGTGGTTTTACGAGCTGAACAAGCTGAGCAGAGCTATACCTGTGTGGTATTGAAAAGAAAGCCAGTAAGTCAACGCCTGCAGGACATTTCCAGACAGCCCAAATAATGTTGCACTCTTGTCTGCTGGTTAAAAAAGATTTCCAATAGAGAGTTTAATCAGCTTAAGTTTACGAAATGCTAGAAAGCATGAAATTCAGCCACATGTCGTCTTCTGCAACTTTTCTTCCAGTCGTGGCCTTCTTCGCATCCACACACACACACACACACGTCCACACTGTTGCACACTCACACCCGCACATGCTCTCCTCTGGCCCCTAGAGAAGCCTGTCACTGTGAGTGGCCCTCTGCCATGGGAGGATAAACTACCTGTCATGACGACGACTTTCTGTGGAATTCATATCAGAGGCAAAACAAAGGAGGTGCTGAGGTCACGGGGCATCACTCTTAAATTATTCATCCTCTGCTTCCTCCTTCCGTCTCCTCTCTGCCTGTCGCCTACTTTGTTCTGCCAGCTCACAACAAGGGCAACTGTCACACTCCTTCCCATCTCAAATTTTCGGTATAGAAAGTAAATAAACATGGTGAAAACTCCCTCAGAAAAGTTACTGATTGACTGTTTCGGCAGGTATGTTTATGTTTATGTTAATCATGTGGTGAGATTGGGGAAGGGCAGTGCATGTCTACCAATTCTGAAGGTCACGGCATCATGAAATTTTAAAATGTGCTTTTCCATCTACTTGTTGTTTGGTCCCCTTGTGTGCATAATTGATCAGCGTCCTGGCGGGTGCTTGTTCGCATACACTTGCAAGACGTCTCTATTCAGGTAAGCTTTGTGCGGACTGAATTCAAGACAGTTCATAAAGCCCGTCATTCTGTGCTTTCTGATTCCAGAAACAGTTGTCTGCTCTGGGTTTGACCGATCCCTGGGACAAGAAGGTGGCTGATTTTTCCGGTGTGTCAGACAAGAGCAAGGGGAAAGTCCACCTGGGCGCAGTCCTCCAGTGGGCCTCCCTGGAGCTGGCCGCCCAAGCTGGGAAAGGAGACCCAGACCTTGAGGAGGAGAACATTGAAAAGCCCAAGCTGTTCTATGCCGATCACCCCTTCATCATCTTTGTTCGAGACAGCACCACTGGAGCCCTGCTGCTGATGGGAGCCCTGGACCATGCAGAGGGAGAGGCCCTCCATGATGAACTGTAGCACCCATCAACATATATCCTTTTTACTTGTCTGTTCCGGCTCAGTCTCTTACACACTCCCCCTGAAAGACTCCGCACTGGTTTCTAAGTTGAGACATTGTCATTCACTGTGGCACAGTATCACATCAGACTACAGCTGGCTGTCATACACTGACACTGCACTGTCTCGCACTGACTGACACTGACACCGCTATACGAGACACTCACAGTCACACACATACTGACACCTACATAGCATACATAAATGAAGATTCAGTACACGACAATACTAAAGTTGACGGAGAAAAAAAAACAGCAACTTGCAGAAACTCCCTGCATTTTCTATCTCCTATGTGCACACACACACACACGCACATACGCATACACACATATTCAATGCCACAGTTATCAAGTCAACAGAACACAAAATTCCAAACCTGTTTTTGAGTACGAAGTAAAAACGGTTGTAGTTTAGGGCTATTAGAATCTTGTGTTGGTTGAGTTTAAACTACAACAAGGTCTTTATCAAATTAAACTAAAATGAGTGTCTGAGAATCAAGTTGGACTCGAATTTTTCTTTAACAAATTTAAAATAGCAATAGATATCAATACGTTAATAAATATGCGCAGGATATTGCTCATTCTGTACACATAGTTTGATAAGCCCCTTAAAAGGCTCAAAAAGCTGTCAATACATATAAGCTTAAAAAGCTGCTGCTTACCATGTGGCAACCTTATTTGGTTACATGATTAGAGAATAACAAGTTCTCCTTTGCTGAAATTATGTAAACTGACTTTAAGTTCCTAAAAAAAAAAGGTACTGAAATTAAAATTTGGCACAAAAGTTGAGCTAACTTTGGTTCCTAGCTTTAAAGTTAATTTAACCGCTAAAAAGTGAGTAAGTATGAAGTCCCTCTTTTGTACAGTTGGTTATGCAGCCTTGACTGTATGTAGAGTTTGTATAGAAAAACTGCTTAAGATAAATAAGCATTCCTATTTTAAGGGAAGTGTTGGATGGGAGGACAGAGGGGAAAATGTGTGTACAATTGCACAATTTTATGTCCAAAATGCAGATTGTCAAATGACAAACAACAAATGAACTTTACCAGTGTTATTACTGTCAAAACTAGTAGTTAACTGTGCTTTGGCCATTTAGAATAATGATGGGTCAAGGATGGGACACTGCTGAACAGTGGACACCTCACAAATTGTGTTAAACATCCTCATCTTCTCCGTTAGTGTCCACAGTTTGTTCACCAAACGACTGTGTTACATTTCCATTGTCATCACCACTACTTTCTTCTTCTTCTCTGTTTCCCTCCTCTCCGACGCAAACCTCCTTGATATTCATGGAACTTTTTTCAGGGCCTGCGTCCTCATAGTCATGATCTTCATCATTCTCTGTGTTCTCATAATCATTACTTTCCTTTTCATCCTCTCTCCATGCTTCCTCTTTGAATTCTTTCTCTGTATTCACTGAATTGACATTCACATAGACCTTGTCCTCCTCCGCCTCTTCCTGCTCATAATCGTCCACTTTGGCAGCTAAGAAAGACAAATGTCAGAACAAAGCGATAATATAATGCAAGCACTTTGATAAATGTGAGTATTAAAACTGGTCAAACATGTGTCCTGGTGAGCACTGACATTGAGTTTGGATGAGTGCAATAGGCTGCTTGGGTTGTGCTTGTCTCTTCCTGCGGAATAGACAGACCACCAAAAACACCAGCAGAAGCAGCAGCAGGATCCCAGCAGTGGCTGAGGAGAGCAGGGGCAACAGCGACACTAGGAGAGAAAAACATTTATCAGGTTAGGCTTTTAAAAGTTTCTCTAAGTGTGAAGTACTGCTACTTCACAAAGTGTGGATGTAGAGTTTACCCTGATCTCATACTTCCTCTGTCAGTATAAATGACTATATTTAAACTGGTTCAGTTTCATTTAAACTGCACTGTAGTCAGAGACGGAAAACCTGAGGTCAGCAAGAAATGATGCCCAGTGATTAGTTCTCATTTTGCTGGACCAAGCAGTCTTTAATACTGTAAATTAATCAACCAAATACTCTTCAACACCTTACAGGACCAGTCATCTTCAACACTAAATTGGACACTTTAAAGCAGCAAAGTAAAACTTCTGCAAAATACTGCAGCATGTCTGATCTTCAGCCAGCATAAAATTGGGTTATTTCACTACATTTTATCTATTCTCCACTGGTATCAGAGAGGCTTTCCTCAGGTATAACAATTTGGCTGCTTTTAGTCAAATCAGATTAAACCCAGAAAAGTGTTTCAATAACCACTTAACATAATTTTGTATTTCCTTCTAATTTGATTTTCAAGGTCACAGAAATCTTAATCCATCTCTGTTTGACAGCATTATATACTGTAAACTCACACTACATGATGTTTATCTGTGAAACACTTAACATGTTTTGTGCTGAAGTACCCAACCTCAAGTTGTGGACAAGTGCCACAAAATGTCAAGAATTCTGCAAAAACAGTAACCACAAGCTCTCTACACTACAGAAACAGTCAAGTCTATCTTAATTCAGGAAGTGGCCATAATGAAGTTAGGTTGATTTCTTACAAACTGCTGCATATTAAGCCTGTAAGTCTTCATTTCAGGAAGTGGCCATGACAAAGTTAGGTTTCCATTTGTCTTTAATATAGTCCACTCCCACTCCTCTTTCTATATATGTAGCATGCTCTAAATTGTATTGCTTGTGTAGTTACAGTAAGAAAAAGAGAGACTGAGTTGTTATTTAGAAAGTGTAAAAAACAATTCTTAGCTTAACTTCCACAGTCCACTTACTTTTGATGACGACACTAATTTGTGCTGTCTCAGTAGAAGTGAATGTCCTGGAGGACAGTGTGACTTCATACACACAGCTGTAGTCTCCCTGGTGTTCATACTCAGCTTCAGGGAAGGAAAAGGAGGCTGAGTGGTTGACTGCTGGCTTGGTCTGTGTGGTGTTGGAGCCAGAGAAGATGAGAAGGAAACGGCCTTCAGAATAGCTGGAGTTGATGGAGCAGGTTAGGACAAAGCTGTAACCCTTGGTGACCTCTGCACCTTTGGGACCCCACACCAGCTCTCTGTTAGGAGATTTCAGGTCAATGCTGGGCTGCTGCAGCCTCACTGGGTACAAAATGGACAACAAGACTGAGAAAAAATGAACCTCCTTGACTTAAACATCAGTCCAGATCAGTTCCAGATAAATTGCAAACACCTACTCAAATGGTTTGATTCTGAAAAACATTGTACAGGAATGGGCTTTAAAAATAAATAAATACATAGATAAATTGGAAAATGTAAATTACATTGCATGTGGTCATTTAAATGTGTATCTTTTTCTTCTTTTTCTTTAAAAAAAGAAAAAGAAAAAATTCAAAAAGAAGTTATCCTTGACCTTGTTTCTCTTAATATCATTGACATTTTCAATAAATATTGTGTTTGAATTATAAGTTTATTGTACCAATATGTTTTTTATGTTTTCTTACCAGAAACAGAGTCTGACAGAGTCACTTATAGGGGAGCTGAAAGATTGACTTGAAATGTTTTTCACATATTGACACTGGTACAGTCCCTCATTATGAAAGTCCACTTGGAGGATACTGAAGGTGGTAGTGTTGACATTTGATGTTTGCATGTTTCTAAATGAACCAGAGGTGTTCTCCAGAATGAAAGTTCCACCCAGAACATCAGATGAGATTGAACAGGTGATGCTGATGGTTTGACCCCAAGTAGCCTCATCAGAAGGATTCATTGAGATGCTGGGCTTTGGGAGGCTCTCTTAAAAGGCAAAAAAGGCATTCAGTGTTTTACCTTTTAGTTGTGTCTTTGTTTTGTAGAGCTCAATAAGTGATGAGACAACCATCTTAAAGAAACAATCATGAACACAATTTAGGATGAACCAATTTTCTGTCTTTTTAATTTATTTAAGATCATTTTTGAAAAATGTATTTTTAACTCCTCTTTGTCTTTGAGCTTTTTTAAGTTTTCAAGCCTCTTAGTTACAAGGACCATTAATTTTATACAATGACATGTCCTTACATAGAGCTGCTCATGACTGATAACACTGACTTTGTCTTTAGTTTTCTTAATTCATACTCACAGCCACCTTTCAGTATTACGTTAACATTTTCTTCTTTGGGAACGAGATTGTTAATATTATTGTAGCCATGTAGCCATGTTAACCCATGCGTAGGGCTACAGTGAGGTTAAGTCTCTGGCAGCAGACTTAAAATGGAAAAATGTAAACTGAGTTTTCTGAATGAGGTTATTAAAACAAAGCATATTTTTATGTACACAAAAAACTTCCCATATTGGTTTAGTTAAAGACACTGATTGTACCCATTGTTTGTCAAACATTGTTCAGACTTTATGAAATCTTGTCAGTGTAGCTTCTGAGACAATATTAAAGATTATTTAAGTGTGTAATTGTGTTGTCTCTCAGTATAAAGACATAACATTGTGTTGTTTGAGCCTTTAGGCTGTCAGTCAGGCAGTCATTATTATTGTTATCACATCAGCATACTTTCTTCTCACCTGAACAAACCACACCTGCATCCTCACCGTGGCCACAGTTGTGTTTCCCAAATCCTGAGTGCCAACATTCAGTTACAGACCTTTCACTTCCTGAACAGGCTACATCATCAAGCCAGATTTTTCCAGTTCCTTCACCAAATGGGGCAGACTGAGGTGCACTCAGTGCTGTACCACAGCCCAACTCTCTGCACACCACCTTAGCATCATTTAAGTCCCAGCTGTCATCACAGACTGTTCCCCAGGTATCGTTGTAGTAGATCTCAACTCTTCCAGAGCACCGAGTAGACCCAGCTGTTCTGACATCTAGGCACAAAACATGAAGAAAATAATCGCTGAGCAGAACACACATTTAATTGTTTCTCATTTAGCAGATAACAACAAAGTTTAGATAGATAACAACAGCTTTTGTGGAGACAAATTTGGCAAAAGTTGTTATTCCTTTTCTATTTTTATCACTGACATACAGAGAAAAATACTATGTCAAACATTTGGTGAATTTCTTCTCTCACAGTTAAAAGTGCAGTTAAGAAAGTAACATTTCACACTTCTTATTTTGCTCCTTACTTTTTAAAATCATGTTGGACCGTGTCCACCAGTTCTTTTGCAGTCCTGCATCTGAACTGCTCTAACACACATCACATGTTACAAAGGCAAAGAGCTGTCAAAATATACATAAACTGATAACAGTTTATTGAAATCAAGATTAAAAAAAAAAAAATCTTCTCACCTGAACAGACCACACCTGCATCCTCACCGTTTCCACAGTTGTGTGTGCCAAATCCTGAGTGTCCACACTCAGTTAGAGATGTTTCATTTCCTGAACAGGCTACATCATCAAGCCAGATTTGTCCAGTTCCTTCACCAAATTTAGCCGACTGAGGGGCACTCAGTGCTGTACCACAGCCCAACTCTCTGCATACCACCTTAGCATCATTTAAATCCCAGCCGTCATCACAGACTGTTCCCCAGGTATTGTTGTAGTAGATCTCAACACTTCCAGAGCACCGAGTAGACCCAGCTAATCTGATCTGAATACCTGACAGGCACACAAGATATATCATACATTCTTTTAATATTTTAAATAGAGAGTTAAAACTGAAGAATAAAACTTTACGTATCACACAGAGGAATGTTCTGACCTGCAGTGGATGAGGTTGAGATCAAGAGGAAAGAGACTACAGAAGAGAAAAAAACTGCATGACTCATTACAACAGGTAAGCTGAAAAGTGCAGAAATAAAAGTTGCCTTTGTTCGAGTGTTAGATTCCCTTCCCAGGTTTAGTTAAAGAAAACAGTCTATACGCTGAAAAAATGAGTCTCAGAGACTTGTTTTTAAATAATATACAATAAAATTTCTATGGCATGAAAATGAGTTAAAGCCTTTCATGGGTCTAAAATCAATCTTACCTGTGGTGAAAAAGCAGAGGTTTCGCTGTTGTTTGCTCTCCATGGCAGATGCAAAGCGTATCATTTATCAGATGCAGCACAGATGATAGACAACTAAAGTTAAAACTGTGCTGCAAAAAATCACTTAACACTACTTTTTCTTGCCATGAGACCTCTTTCTCTGTCTGGTGGTTTTCTTTTTTTCAGTCAAAATTTCAACATCTCAAAACAATCTTGTTAATTTTGACCTTGTTAATTGTATTCCTTTCAGTTTATTATCATATTTATTCAACCTTATCCTTTTTTTATGGTTTAATTCAACCATAAAGAAGAAACCTGTAGTCTATCCATTAAAAAGCCACAGGCTGCTTTGTTTAAGAAGCCACAGCCACAGAGAAAGGGTGCCCCAAAGACCTTTCGCGACTTTGCAAATGACAGTTTTGAAGCCAAAAGGAGATAAAAGAAGAGAAAGAAGTCATACAGAAGTGAACACCCTTGTAGGTGACCACAATCTATAGTCACAGGATGTGACATCATCAAACCACATTGACCGTCTTCCTTCATTTTCACATGAGAACCAACACTGCTGTATCATTTAAACTAATGGCTTTCAGTTTAGACTGTTTAGCTATAGTATAACAGATTGCTTTTGTAGATCAGACAATACCATAACCATACGCAAAAATTCACTTTGTCCATTTCCTTCCTGATATAGTCAGTAAAATACAATAAAGAGTTGTTGGTATAGTTTGACATTTGAAAGCTAGACAGAAATTCACGCAGTTATTTGTGCATAAATTGTTTGTCCAATGTCAGTGGACAGATCTTCTCAATGCAATAGCATCACATAAGTGCAAAATACAGTTATGAAACCTAACAGGTGCATAATTGAAATCAAAATGCAGGACAAATTGAGAACGGGCGTTGTTCAACTCATGAGTACTAAGTACCGAGTAATAATGAACTACCAGTAAGAAGATAATGTGTCACAAGGTGGTTTTAGATTCCTTTTTGCATCTTACATTACCAGCTATATGGTTTTGTTTCAAATAAACATGCATCAGTTCAAATTGTTCTGTACTTCCCTGTATCTCTCTTGCCACGAAAAACATACAGAAATGTAATATATGAATTAAATGACCTCAAAGGAAATGGATCAACTATATGTGAAATTGAATGGTCTGAAATACAATAGATGGCCATAATAAAAATGGGGTTACTTAAAAATTAAAACTGATATTCACTAAAATAAAATTCCTAAATATATTTAAGACTATGCCTTGTCATATTCTTAAAAAGAAAAAAACATGTAAAATATCATTTTCATGTGGTACCTTTAATCAATTTTTAATGTCAGATATAATTTCATCCCGGTTTGGAGCTTCAAATTCCCACTGGCAGTCACTTGCAAACTCATATATTTAAAAAAAATCTCTCACAAATAAAAAAAATCTAATTTTTTATTGCAATTAGATTTCTGTTACTAAATATTGGAAGCACTTATAGTGATTCTGACAGCTGAAATGAAATGTTACCAAGACCATGCTTGATGTCAATTGTTGATAAACAGCTTTAAGGTTTCCTTTATTAAAATATAATCTGGAACACCATCATGATTATCTGTTATTCCAAGTATTGGAAAATTTTTACATCCAAGTTTGATTGTACAATGACTGACCCAACTTGTACCACAGTTTTAGCAGATTTTTATATGTCTGACATGTATGTGTGAGTTTGGTTGTGTACGTTCAAATAAGCTGCATCTGTACCAAACCAAAACAACTTTTTTAAAAAAGACACTCAATAAGACTCCGTCCTCTTGAGATGCTTATGATTAAGAGATTTCTTGGCAATCCATTCCAAAGTTTCACTGCAATATACAGAAAAAAGGTTACTCTCAGGTTACTCTTAAATCTGGGAGGGGCAAAGCAGGAGGACTGCATCTGGCGGACCGACAGACAAAGTATGTTTTTTGGTTTTGTGGAGTCAGCAGCTTGAACTATCTTGTAAACCATGCACATTCTTTCTGAGAGACTCTTCCTGTTTATTCATCCAACCAATGCTCAAGTGTCCAGGTGATTTCTCATGGGGATATTCAAAGTAACATGTTTTTTAAGTCTGTATGAAGTTAAACTTACTGTACCTTGCACAGCAGGGACAATTAAATTAATACTGCTTCTAAAAGGTTACTGTCGCCTTCCATCCAGACATGATAAAATTCTGTCTAAGAGGAGTGTTTCAGCCTGGCCCACCTCTAACTTAAAGCCATCCAGCACACAGCCAAGGCAATTAACTGATTCCTTAGCTGCAGCCCTGGTGTCACTAAACACAACACTAAAACCACAGAGCTTTTTTATTTTATCTTCAACGCAACAGAATAGATTTTGTTTCTCCTAAATGAAGTTACAGCCTAACAAGTTCAGCAATCAGCACACTTTCAATATACTTTTGTCTTTATGTGAGCCAGTACTGCAGAATCATCCACAGAGAAAAAAAAGTTCACTGCAGTGAATAAAACATACACATCACTCACCTTTAAAAAACTGCTTTGAAATAAATACTTACTTTGAAACGTACCGTGTTCAGTTTCATGAAAGCTGTATAAAAGAGTTTACTCAGCTACTTTTGTAAACTGGTAAATTGTAAGGATGTAACTGATTTGCAGCCATCACTTAAGTAAGGGAAGATGATGAATTCAGAGGAAGTAGGATTTGTACACATCGCCAAAGTCATCAGCAATTCCTCTATGATGGTTTTGATCTTGAAAATAGAAAGGAATAGAAAAATCATAATAGAACTGAATAGTCATCGATGACTGGCCAATACCAAATATACCAATACCCGCCATTTGGCTTTTTCATTTATCATTTGATGCTGCAGTGTCTCTCACTCATTCACTTTAAATTTTCACATAGAGGAGCCAATCTGAGCTCTGAAGACAGAGGTTTGCCAGAGCTGTCACCCAACCAAGTCACATCAAGGCCTGGTTCACTGAGGCAGGCATAATCAACTCCAGCCATTTGCATGACACAAATTATCAAAATACAGGAGATATTGGACAGGACAGTGGCGGAGGCTTTGTAGCCACCATGCAAGATAAGTTTGTCTGAATTTCTGACTGACAAATTTCTTATTTAGAGAATAAACTAGAGCAGCCAAGCGTACAGAACCATAATTCACAGTCTTTAAAGTGGACAAATTAGGTTGGTTGGACAAATTGGCATCTTGAAAATGTTATATTTTTCTCTTACGCAGAGGCATTTATTGCAGAACTCAACGTCGAGGAGATCAATAC
>JAPZDW010000016.1:4140892-4151021 GCA_029814725.1 Acanthurus nigricauda
TACGTGCGTGTGTGTGCATTTGTGTGTGTGTGTGTGTGTGTATATATATATATATAATTGCCTTCTATTTAGCAACAATGCAACCATACCCAATATCATCTGACCATATACTACCCAAACATATACTGCATCTGTTATGTGAAGAACACAACATTTTAGTTTTTTCATATTAAACTGCCCTGCACACAGCAGGTCTATCTCCTATGTTGGTACTAAGCAGCTAACACTTCTGCTTAGCTATTTCACTCTTCAGGTAGCTGAAAAAAACTTCATATCTATGTTAATTCTCCACCCAGAAGCCTTTGAGACCAGATTCATATCAAAGAAAGGAAATCACTTGGTCTTAAAATTTGATGAGGACTTCAACTCCAATTCCATTCGTAATGACTAAGACTTTTTGTCCCCATTTCATCAAAATAGCACAGACACAAACACACACAAGCTTGATCTAAGAGGCTTCTTACCACTGGATTCGTTGGCCAGCTGGACACCCGACTGACTAATATAAAAATTTAATATAAAAAATAAAAAAGGGGGGAAAAAAATCAAAGAAATTAGTCCTTGAATGCCAGAAAATACGGGCTTAGATATAAATAAAACATTGTATCCCCCAGTTGTGAGTTTGAAGCAATTTGAGCTGGAAAATTACCTCCTTCTAATAAAAACTCAAATTTGGAAAGAGTCAAGGAGAGAAGGAGGCAGAAAGAGACGCATTAGAGCCGGGCTTATACCACTGTTGCAGTAATGATAGTGTTTGCCTGTGGCCAAACACACAGAGAGAGCTGTGTGTTAGCAGCAAAGAGAAGATAATAGCACAGAGAATTATTAGACAGATCCTTGCAGTCTGTGTTTGAGTCAATTCTTTAGCCTTATTACACACTGCAGGGGGATGGGGGCGGAGAGGGAGGAGGTAGGAGAGAGATTTAAACAAGTAATATTGCATTACACGCATTAAAGGGTGACAGTAATTACTTATACCTCTCAAACTGAGACATTAAGACAGCAAAACACAAGCTGTTCTCTCACTTTTTTCCTTTTCCTTCCTCCCTCTGATTGTTTCCTTCTTTTCACCTTCCTGTCTCCTTCCTCCTTTAAACCCTCCTAGCTTCCTTCCCTTCTTTTTTCCCTTTTTCCACCACCTCTGTGTTTGCTCCTTCCCTTCCCTTCCCTTCCCTCTCCTCACCTCTCCTCTCAGCTCATCCCTCTGTCTCTTTCCTCTCTTCCTTATCAGGACTGTGGCGGCTGCCTGGGTAATGAGGATCAGTGTTGTTTTAAACATGAAATGGTGAGGGGGGCCTGGCGGGGCGGGATCAATAAGAGCCATTACCTCTCCTCTCTAATGATGCGGCCCCCCCCTCCTCTCCTCTCTGCGCACACCACCCCTTGTCTCAGCCCATTTCTACCAGCTATCCAATATCGGATGGGAGGAGGTTATGAATTATCGAATCCCAAGGGCAATGTGCCTCGCCGCCAATTACCCAGTGAAAAATGACCCTTTCTTGGATGTGTGTTTGCGTGCAGATGCATGCCTGTGTGTATGCGTCAGGGTAGGTGGACAAGTTGACGCGGACCAGCTGGTGTCACACATTAATGGACAGGTTTGCTTCCTATGTCTGTCTGTTACAACAACAAACACATGTGTGCACAAAGTTATGTAAATATGGCTATACATTGACACTGATTGTCATATTTTATTTGTTTGGGTTTTTTTTGCTTCAGGTTAAGGGGGCTACATTATTCATGTTACCGCCCCATTGGCTGAAAAAAAAAAAAGATTGAGGATATGACAATATCTCAGTTGCCCCTCAGTGTCTGGCTGTAATAGAGGTCCAACATCCACCCCACTCCCCTCTCCTCCATCTAAGTGGATGAGTCAGCGGTCAAAATAAAAAATCAAAGTTTTGATCAAAGTATTGATGATCTTTGCAATTTTGTAGGTATTTTCAAAATATATTTGGTTTAAATGACTTTCTGATGCTAAAAAGCAGGGGTTGCAGTGTCATGAATGACAGCTAACTCTAACCCGAGCCTGTGTTTAGATAACTAAGATAAGAGCCTAATCTTTGCACAGCATGTTAAAGAAAAAAAGAAGCATCTCCTCAGCGTTGTCTTTCTAACATCAGATGTCAGTCTTTAATCTCTCTCAGGGAGTCAGAATCCTCTCGGCTCTCTGCATCGTCCACTCTTCCTCCTCGTCTGTGTATTGACGTGTGGAGTTGTCTAGTTGAGATGCCTGTTATCACGTCTCTGTCGAACATAGTTATAGTGCTTTTATTTTGCCCAGTGTTTCTTGGCGCGCGCACACACAGAGACACACGTGTACAATGAATAAAATTACTGCCAGTCTCAAGTGTATATTTTCTGTCCATTTAGCTGTTTCTATGTGGGGAAGTGCTTGATGCTGATATACAGCACTTTTTGCTCTGATTGAATTACACTGATGGGAACATCAATTACAGAGAATGATACCATGGAAAAAAATATTAACCAACACCTCAGATCACATTACTATGTGCAGAGCTTTGAGGCTGCAAAAAATAGGGATCAGAGTGGGAGACAGAGTACATTTACTATGAAGACACCAACAGGGATTTTCATTTATCATGAGATGCTAATTGGAGGAGTTTTCTTCATGATAAATTCAATCTCAGAAAAGAAAATAACTATTTGAGAAATTGCTGTGCAGCAGTTATGTTTTATTGGCTATTTGTCTACAAATGCACTAACCTAATGCTTCTCCAGTTCCCTCAGTGTCTGGAACAAAATTACAGAACTTTGGTATGCTGTAACAAAACCGGAGAATTTTCTTGAGATATTGATTTTTTTCTGCAATATTTATTTACTGAATGAAGGAGCCAAACAGACACATACACACACTGATAATGTTTGATTTTTCTAATTGTTTTTGTAGTATCATGTGTCAAAGATTATTATCTTTTTTTAGCCTTTATATTGCTTCTACCATGATTACCTGTTAATTCACGTTCTTTCTCAGTTTGCATAACAATAACTTTGCATGTGAAATATGAGGCCAAAAAAAAATTTTGTTTGAATATGTGTACAAGGGGCAGCTAATAAGTTTGACAGCTCTTGTCACATCTCATGTGCTGTTTAATGTGTACAGTGATTATGAGGAAAGTTTAAAATGAATAACTTCAGGGGATATTTCTGTTTTTTTTTTTTTTAGATAATTGAAAATTCCATGTTAGCACTGTCTGAAAAAATGAACCCCTACAGACAGTGCTGGCTTGCAGTTTGAAAGTATCTTAAAGCAATATATACCACTTACTTCAATTAAAAAAAATGAACTGCACATGTTTTTAAGAAGAGCTGTATAACTTATCAATCACTCCTCTAAAATCTGCTTTGTTAGGACATGTTTTTACTTGCCTCTATGGGGCCCCCCGGTGGAGGAAGGACTCACATATCCAGCCGCTTACAGAGTCGTTTCAACCTCATCAATATGACTTTCCCTAATGTAAGTCTTGTTGACTTCTTTCTTTTATTTTACCTCACCACCTAAGACTAAAAATGTGACAAAATTATTGTAATGAGCTGGTTTCACTCAAACGGTTAAGTGCCTTTTTCTTTTTCTCTGTTTTTTTATTCTGTCATCCAGCAATCTCTATGCATTTCAGTAAGGTTGAGTCTGCTCAACTTTCCTGTGACTTTTATCGCCTTCTTAAGCATTTATCACCTGCTCATCCAACTATACAAGAACTTCTCTGATTCTAACTATAAAGCAATAACGATGATATTAGGCACTGCAAAATCGCATTCTCTATCTCATATCCAACATCCAGAAGATAACAACCATGTGAAAGAGTTCCTGCTATTTTAATTATATGAACACATGTAACAGGCTGAGCTTTCCTACAAATACGAAAGGTGCAAGGCTTTGATACTTTGGTGCTCTCATTCAGTCGACAACACAGGCTCAGGAAGCTGACACACTCAGTCATTCCCTCTTGCAAGAGTTCTCATCCACTAAGTTGTTAGGTGATGCCAAAGCAGTTATTGGGTCCTGTTGATCTCTTAGCTCAAACATAAACTGCTCTAATGCAGGGTTAGTTGTTCAGCATTAGCTACTGTGGCAGTTCACAGATGTAACAAGTAATGAGCACTACACAATTTTTTGAGGCCCCAAAGTTCTTTCCTAGCACTTTTAGTCCTGTTCTTAACTGGGCTCTTTCCCTGACCTTTTTATCGCTACAGAGGGACAAAACAAATTTTCTTTTGAAAATGGTTGGAGCCATGTTGTATTAAAGAAGTAAATAACTGACAATGAACCTGCTTTAACTTGTTGGGTTTTGGGAATAAATTGACTTGAATATTTTTTCCTCTTTGGTTTCTCTTTCTTTTGATGAGTACAGTTTTGCATAATGTGTATTTTACTGACATGGCTTTATCATGTACATGATGTACCAATCTTAAATAGACCTGCCTTCCCTGCATGCAGGAGTCCCAGATCAGACGTATCTACAGCACCATGATCACCCAAAAGCTTCAGGGGTTTCAGGAGGAGGTGAAGTCCATGGGAGAGATTCTGACTCAAGCTACCTTAGAACTGTATAATGCTGTTGCAGCCCGTTTTCTACCCACTCCAGCCAAGACACACTACCTGTTCAACTTGAGAGATATCTCCAAGGTACACAGCAATAGATAGAGGGGCAAATACGATACAGATACCCACAGTGTAAACATGCATACAATATGATGATATCTAAAAAAAATACAAATAGAGCCATTTCACAAGGGGAGCTCCCAGTTGTGAAGTACTCTAAACTGTATCTTACACTGGTCATTTAGGTGAACCAGTTTAAGTTGGCATGCCACAAAAGGTTTGAGATCCACTGCTTAAAAATTACCTTCAGGCCTATGAACTAGATCACAGTGGTCATGAGGTTTAGATTTCTATGACAATTCAAAAATACTTAAGTAATCTGCTAATTTGCCTATTCCACCCAAGGTGTTTCAGGGTCTCCTAAGAGCTGACCGAGACTACCATGATACCAAAAACAGCATCACAAGACTGTGGATCCATGAGTGCTTCAGGTAACAAAGAACTTTTTCACCAAATCTTTGTTTAATCCCAAATATTGCAGTATAATGATTAGGGTCCATCCTGATAATGATAGTGATATTTTGCATCATTATCTCAGTTGAAATCTAGAATGAATCCATAATTTTTTAAATATATGTTGTGTATTTGTTAAAACATGTAAGTGTGTTTATTGTGTATACACTGGATGACATTTGTTGATCATACTTTGTGGTTGATTTCAGGGTTTTCTCAGACCGTCTTGTAGATCAGAGTGACATGGAGGCCTTTGTCGTTTTACTGGGGGAGAAACTGGGCCCACTCTTTGACCTCACATTCCACAGCATCTGCCCAGGCAAAGAGCCACCGATATTTGGTACAGTTATTACTAAACACACATACATGTCACAGTTAAAGAGATGAGAAGATGGGGACCCAACCACAGGCAGGCTCAAAGAAAGCAAGACTCCTAATTGAAAAGTATCAGATGCAGACTAAGCTAAAAACTTGACTCAAATAAAAGTATAAACAGAATAAAAACATAATAATTTATGCATACAGCAATGTTGGTGTCACACCAATGAGTGTCACAATACATTTAGAGATATGATTATGCATTTTAACATTTTGAAGCTAATGACCAAACCAGAACAAACTGAATTGTACACTTACATGTGTTTTTATTTATAGATGTTGTATTTGTCTGTGCTAGGTGATTTCCTTGATAACTCTCGAGTGTATGAGGACATACAGGATATAAAGGGTCTGAAGGAGTTTATGGAAACCCAGCTGGAGAACTACAACCTGACACCTGGCATTGTATCTATGAGCCTGGTGCTCTTTCGAGATGCCATCGAACACAGTGTGTCTGAGAACACAACACACTTATGTACACACAAATTCTAATTCACGCGTTTAAACAGACAATACACCATGCATAAAATTCTTGCATCAGCCTACAGTGTTGGTTTAACCAGTTTCTTTCTGTCCAGTCAGTTTGCTGTCTTACTACAATAAATATGAGGTCCTCATATCCTGTACTATGTTGTCACATTCTGCCAGTTTTATGATTCAGGCCCAGTTTGAAACACTTTAGCTCCTTTAGCAGAAAGACCGAAGGCCTCTCGATTACAGGCTGTGCGGTCAACACACTGCTGCGGGTGTTCCAATCCCCCACATCATTGCAAATCAGTAACACCGTACTTTCTCGTATGTGTATACACTAAAGCATCATGATACAGTATTTAAATATTTGAACAGATTTCACATTATTATAATGTCTTAGAAATAAAATCCCTTACACAAACGCAGTACACTAAGATTAAAAGATTTGAGGGATGCTTTTGTGTTTCCTCCACAGTAACTCGTGTTGTACGTGTAATCAGCCAGCTCAGAGGCAACATGCTTCTGCTTTGTATTGGGGGCTCTGGAAGACAGAGTCTATCTAAGCTGGCAGCCTCCATCTGTGAGTACCAGGTATTCCAGGTGGAAGTTACCAAGCAGTACCGCAAACAAGAATTTAGAGAAGGTGAGATCTCACACAGTACCATTTAATTAAATTCACATATTTTTTGGGAAAAGGAAGACACTACTGTTTACAACACCTTCTGTTCTGAAAGTTACCCTGTTTTCTGAAATCTAAAACAAATAAAGCTTAGGCCAGGGATGGAAATTTCTTTTTTTTTTTTAAATAATTTTCACCTTGGAAGTCATTGCCTGTTGTCCCATCAGCTACATTACAATTGGTCTTTTTTCTGTCCTGCCTTTTAGATATTAATAAACTTTACCGATTGACTGGTGTAGACAATAAGCCCACAGTCTTCCTGTTCAATGACACTCAGATTGTGGATGAATCCTTCCTAGAGGACATCAATAACATCCTTAGCTCTGGAGAGGTGCCTAACCTCTATAAGCAAGAAGAGTTTTTGGAGGTATGTATTTTCTTTAAGTCATATTTGGTTTCTCTCCTTCTCCTGAAGTCTATTTGTATACATGCATATGTATTTTATTGTGCAGTTATGAGTTTTGTTATGTTTTTGTGCAACAGGTAACAGATGAGGAGTATACAAATGGTATATAAATCAGTATAAATTATATCAACTTTTAAGCCCTACATATGATTTCAGTGTAAAGTTAAGAACTAGTTGATGATAGCAATATAGTTTTGCAATAAAATAATTTAAATTTTAAATGTTAACAGTGCAAAGTCAGAGTATTTTGTTTTTAATAAATTATTCATGCATTTTACAAATTATCCGTTTTAAGCATGAGGGGTTTTTCAGATCTTCTACGAGTATCATACGGTATACAATTTGTGTATATTTTAGTCAAACCGCTGTGACATCTACATCCATAGATTTTTCAAGTTTAGCCTTAAACATGTCTCATGTCAGTCAGACCTCACTCAAATGATCATATTTGAATGTTTTTATTGCTGTTCTTCCTCTAGGTATGCAGTGCTTTGTCAGAGTCTGCCAGGAAAGACAATGTGGTAGAAACTCCTGACTCTTTGTTCGGCTACCTGATAGAGCGAGTCAGAAACAACCTGCACATTGTTCTTTGTATGAGCCCAATGGGAGAACTTTTCAGGTAGGTTCTGATCCTGTTTACTGCTGCCTTTTAACATATACTGGTGTATAATTTGTAAATATGATTTTACTCCATAACACAACCCTGCCACTTAACTCACCACTAAACCAATAATACTCACTGAATCATACTTTAGGTCTTGAGTATACTCTCTTGTAAAAGATCCTTGTAAAATGGTTCTGTTTTTTTGTGTTTTTCTGCTTAAAGCTAGTCAGTGTTTTTTACACATCAAGGGTGTATTATGACTTTGTTATTCTCTCAGGTTGTTTTTATCTAACTACCAAATGTAACAGCACTTGTTAAAGACCTTGTGTCCACAAGACAAAAGAGGGATCATTGTACAGCAAGTTGTATCCGAATAAAATTTATGAATGGCTGTTTCTTAACAGGAACCGCATCCTCCAATACCCAGCACTTGTCAACTGCACTTCTATTGACTGGTTCTGTGAGTGGCCAAAAGATGCTCTGCTGGAGGTGGCTGAAAGGTACTTGGATGGACTGGAGCTTGGCTCCTTGGAGGGGGTAAGGAATGCAAGCACATACACAAAAATGGCTATATTTATATGTAAGCATTTAACATCTGTAAGTTCAGCGTCATCTGACGTTGGTGTCATCCTTTCAGTGCTATTTGTGAAACGGAGAAGATGAGTGTTTGGGATGAAAGCTGTTTTCCACATTAGAACCTTTATTTTTTGTGTCAAAAATGTAATTAACAAAAACTTATTTGAAAACCAAATCTTTATGAAATGTTAGTTTAAAACAGCTGCCTCCATATCAGAAAAAGATTCACAAAGAATTTCACAAAACAAAAATTTGTAAATTGAATAATAAACTTCACTAACCAGCGCTTGGATACTAATATCATATTCGTGAACAGATATTTAATATGGGCCCATAGTTGCATCCTTATTTTTTAATTGTTATATCATCATTTTAAATATATTGATGTTGTAGATACAGACAAAGGTTGCCAGTGTATTTGTGACCACACACCAGTCAGTAGCAAAGATGTCCCAAAAGATGAAGCTTGAGGTCCGGAGACATAATTATGTGACACCCACCAACTACCTGGAGCTGGTGTCTGGATACAAGAAGTATGCCCCTTCAGAGTCTATTCTATAGTTATTCCTTTTTCTCATTTGATCTGCTATCACACCACCTGCAACTGCTCATGTTCAATGTGTGTGTGTTTCTGTGTATGTGTTTGTGTCCCCTTAAAGATTGTTGTCAGAAAAACGCTGTGAATTGGGGGAACAAGTGAGCAAGCTGCGTAACGGCCTTTTAAAGATCAGTGACACACGGGAGAAGGTGGAGGCCATGTCTGTAGAGCTTGAGGAGGCCAAGAAACAAGTTGCAGAGTTCCAGATACAGTGTGAAGAGTTCTTGTCTGTCATTTTACAGCAGAAGATAGAGGCTGACAAGCAGCAGAAGGTAAACATCTGTAAACCAGCTGGGGACACAATTTCATTGAAAAACCATAAAAAAGTGTAATCTGCATAATGTAGGCTCTCTACTTCTATTGTTTACAATCATCTGACTGACCCTAATCATCTCCTTTTATTAAAGAAATATTACATTAATGGTTTATGTTTGCATGTTTGGATGGCTGTGTGATAGTTGCCTTTTAAAAGTACATAATATTAGGTGACAAAAGATTTTGTTTGTGTGTTTGTTTGTGTTTAGACGGTGAGTGCTAATAGTGAGAAAATTGGAGCAGAGGAGTTATAGTGTAAGGAATTGGCTAAAAATGCACAGAGAGAGCTGGATGAGGCTTTGCCTGCCCTGGAGGAGGCCATGAAGGTAAATATCTGTTCTGCTGATTGTTCTAGTCCTGACAGTCCCTCTATGTTTTGGTAATTATGTCTTTACTATGTATACTTGCTTTGTTCATTCATATATATGGTTGAAATATTTCCTGTGTAATTTGATGAGTAAAGATCCTTGACCTGTCAGCATATTTGAGTGCTCTTCTGCATTAATACGAGAAACTTGTCATTTAACTATGTGTCTTCCGTCTAAGTATGAATGCACATGAGTCAGCAAAGAATGTACCCTTCTCATATTCTCTCTTGCTACCCTTTTATACACAAAGGCTTTGGAGTCTTTGAATAAGAAGGATATGACAGAGATCAAGTCCTATGGCCGTCCACCTGCACTGGTGGAGACAGTGATGAAGGCTGTCATGACTCTTCAGGGAAAAGAGCCTACTTGGGAAGAAGCTAAGAGACAGCTGGGTAAGAGATTGCAGCAGTCTGCAAAGTTTGGGGGAAAAAAATCACAAGTTAAATGTTCCTGAACTGAAGTGCTCAAAAAAAACCCGACAAGAACAGAAAATGTACCGTTACACTATAAAAGAAAAGAAACTATAAAAAAGGTTGTGGATGGTAAAATTGAACATGGGACTTTTTTTTTTTTTTCAAATGTTTCTGGCAGGTGAGTCCAACTTCATCAAAACGTTGGTTAACTTTGACAAGGACAATATACCTGACCGTGTGTTGA
>JAPZDW010000016.1:4259445-4271121 GCA_029814725.1 Acanthurus nigricauda
ATTATGCTTTGGAGAGACAGATAATTTAAGTACAATGGTGAAGGGTGTGATGGTAACAAAACAAAAAGTGAAAAAGCAGTGCAAATCACGCTGGAAATCTGGTACAAAACCCATTCTCTTATTTTAACCACTTTAAATTAGCATAACACAGATATTGTATCTAATATCCAATCAATAAATCAAACGTTTGTGTGACTTAAAAAATATCAGTATATGCAGCAATCAAAATGTAGGCAAATGTGAGAGGGTGGAGACCGGAATTATGTTGCCGAGACAATTTCAAGGGACCTGGACGTAAGGCACGATTCTCCAATTTTTAACCCACCACCGTAATCTGGTCACAACTTTCCAACAATTCAGTTTTTTTTTTAAGCAGTGAAAATTAAGTCTTTTTAGGTTTAACATCCTCTTCAAGTGAAAACAAACTAGACTAAGCCACTTGTACTGGCAGTAAAAGCAACTGCACAAGTAGTTGAAATGAAATGAAATGTACATTAGCAATTTTGAAAAGAAAAAAAAACAACAAAAAACAACAGTATACAAATAAAACAGACTCTGAACGACAATAAACATCTCTTAATAGAATAAAAATATATTTTACCTCTTGTACAAATTAAAGATTTATTTCAAATAAATTAAGTCACCTTCATAGATCGTCATAGCTGTAATAATATATCAATATAACAATATATTCCTTCAGGAAAATGACGCCAAGGCAATGTCTGATTGGTTTACTATAAATGGACACTGAGGTCATACACAGCCTGTCAGACAGGAGGTGAGATAGATAAGGTGTCATGGTACTCATTTTCTTGATGGATTGGTGTAGTTACCACAGAATCTGGCCTATGGTCAAAGCTGTTAATGACATTCTGAGTTTGTGTGCCAGGACGAGTGGAATATTTGAGTGTCGGGGGGAAACATTTTTGTTCGGGCTGGTGTTGATCTCGGGCTCAGACACCTCTTCTGAGAACAGAGAGCAACTGGCCAATAGTGATGACAACATTCTTGATCATCACGGGCTTTTTTGCTGAGGCGTTAGTGACAGTGCAAGGCCCCAGCTTGCCCAAAAGGTGGCAGCATTGAGTAACAGAGAAAGATTTGGCAGCATCTACACCACTGGCCAGGTGACTGGTTATCCCCAGATGTGAAGATTTGTCCTCATTCATCCAAACGTTTTCTGATTGTGATCAAAGCTGCTGAATGACACAGTCAGTTTGAAAGCCGGAGCAGGGAACAGATGTCTTCACACACTTCACTGTTGTTCTTTAGACAGTAGTATTCACATTCTCACAAATGAGTTAAGAGCACAAGAGTGGGAGAAATGCAGAAAGAAAAGGAGATATTGATCGATGAGAAGCAAAGTAAAGTACATTAGGAAGAGCGTGGACAGGGAGGTGGCGTTCCTCAGACAAGCTCTGACGAGCAACTCTAGTGGGCTCTAATGACTTCACTGCTGGTTGCTAGGTGCCAGAGGCCTTGTGTAAGCAGTCTAGGAGATTTTGGTCCCCATGGGGCCATGATTCATGTGTCCGCTCCAGAAGAGTCAGCCAGCTATCCTCTTTATATGTATCTGCAGGAGAAGAGTATAGCATCAGCATCTGTTATTGGATGAAATGAGGAGGCAGCATTCATCCAAAGGGAGTGGTAGGACAGGAAATAAGTGCTAGTGGCGCTTGATTGGCTTACTTCACTGAGGATGGCCCACACAGCCGAGTCTTTCAAAACTGAGAGCCGTAGCGCCATGACAGGATTGAAGGAGGGATCTACAGCCCCCTCTGCCACACCCTTTTCAAAATGACCTTTGGGTTAAAGCACAAACAAAAAAAGATAAATAAAATTTAAATAGTGTGATTGTTTTAATTTGTGGGGACAGAACACTGCCAGGAATTCACTGGTCTTTTACTTACTTAAGTGAGAAAAAAACAACAAACATGAAACATAAGTCGGCAACATAACTGACTCACTGAAAGAATGTGAACTTTGGGTTAGTGAACATTACTAATCAGCACAAGGCTTTCTCTCTTTTTCCAAAGAAATCATGTCTCAAAAGAAACATATCACAAAAAAGCTAAGAGACAAAAAAAACAAAACAGCAAGGCAAATGAACAGAGGAGAACATGACTGTGGGAGGAGCAGAAAACTTAAATGAAAATTGGAAGGGGAAAAAAAATGAACAGCTGTGACAGAGAACATTTCACACATTTTGTACACTGTCATTGTAGGCGCCATCAGTGAGAGTGTGTGTAATCTGATCATGATGTTTTCACTTACCGATCCTATAAAAGCGGTCTTCAGTTCGCTTGTACTTCTCTTTGGTCTGCAGTCCAGTTTCCTGACACATGGACACAGTGAAAGATGGAGATTCCAGTAAAACATGAGGAAACAAATGACTTTCTTTTTTTTCAGTCTGAACAGATGCTAGCATCTGTGACTGCACTGGAAGTGTGAATAACAATGTCAGCATGTATTGCCTCTGGCAGAGCAAAAGACACAGTCACGCTCACATTCCTGTCAATAATCAATACGCCTCATCCCTAACAGCAACCGCTCAGTGTAATCTAATCAAAACTGTTTGCACATAACACCAGAGTGAGGTGACTGCATGTTTGTATGCGCATCTGTGTGAGGAGGGTGTTCCCCTACCGAGACAGGCAATATTTCCACTGTGGTGTTCTCAATTTTGTCCCCTGGGTGCTCCTGGTTACCGCTGCGAAACAGGAACCTGTCAAACAAATCAAGCGTTCATTTTAATATTAACATCAAAAGATTTCTTGCACTTTGGTAGCTACCACACACAAACACACACACAGTACATCAAGTCCTTTAGACTTAAGTTAGGTTAACTTGTGAAATTTAAAAATTTGACTGGGTCAAATTTGTGTATCCTCTGTGTTTTCTGGGCTACATGGTCAGTAGGATATAGCTGATCAAAAATTTTTAAAGCTTAGGCTTCTCAGATCTCATTTTCAAGTCGTAGCTTCAGGCTTTGAACATGAAAGAAAAACTTCAGTTTTTTCGACTTTTCAGCCAAATCTCAGCAGATGTCAGAGCAACTTGAGGATTACTTGAATTAACCAAGGGAGGGCACAATGTGTAATATGAGCTTGGCTTTTGATTTGGTGGAAAAATACAAGGATACAAGTAAAAGTAGAAGAATAAAAATTAAAATTAAAGAACATGCCTCTCTTCACTGATCTGAAACAAGACTGTTTAGAGATCTGAAACAGTCTTGTTTAACTCTAGGTTTGTGGATGCACTGTATTTACTTGAGTTTATTGTTAAACAGTCAAAGAGTAGAAAACAGGAAGAGTGCCAGAAAGAGAAGCAGGAAGAGATAAATCCTAAAGAAAGCTGGATCCCTCGACCAACTGCTGATGAGAAGTTGTCTAATCAACGCGGCAAAAGTGTCTGAAAAACTGTAATTGGTGTCATTCAAAAGAGGACATAACACTTCAGAGTCAGAGAGTGGAACCCTGGATGGCCATTTTGCCACTCACTGCCACTTACAGAGTGACTGACACACTCTTAAACTTGTCTCGCTGTCCTAATATTAATCTATAGTGATTAATGTATCCCACCGCTCATGTAAAGATAATCTTCACATGACCAAATATTAACATCTGTTGCAGCTTCTGCTCTTATCCAAGTCGTCAGTCTCGCTATCAGCTCTCTATATTCACTGCTTCACCGCCTCTTCACCTCAGTTCCACTGAGAGTAGGAGGCCCGCCTGAGAATGCTTATTTTAGAGCACTCTCATTAGCTCACCCTGCTCCCTGAAGACTCACATACACACACACACACACACACACACACATAGAAGCTAAACTCGAAGCTAAGTGAAAAGGCAGATAACAAGCCTATAAGTGAAAAAGTTCTGGTTCTACTAACAATACATAGCTTTGACTATGATTTGCATTCTCTACATATTATTTGAATGCAAATGATAAGAAGCTGTACACAAAAAAAGTATAAACACATACCTCTCTATGCTGACAGGTCTGTCAAACTTGAACAGGACGTAGTCTCCTGCAGTAGGAGTGATGGCCCAGAAGAAGTCCTCTCCCAAGTACGTCTTCTCTAGTGTGTGACCCTGATACACCTGTGTGGCACAATACATGTTTTGTTCCATCTTGATATGATTTTGGTCTAGTGAACACTCAGAAATTACATGTTTTATGGAAACCCTGCCACGATACCTTCATTGAAGTTGAAACCTCAGCTGGGGGGTTGACGTGCATCTTGTGAAGCAGTGGCTTCAAGAAGTCTTTGTCCTACGGGACGCATACAAAGAGAAGGCCAATATTTCTATACAGGAAGTAACCTCTAATGTTTCTGCAAATAAATGACTGTGAGGGTGTGAGACTCACTGTGAGTTTTTGGATCTTTCCAGCGAGAGAAGAATGAAGTCCCACATGCTGAAACAGGGAGGGTCTGAAGCGCACACGCAGGCTGGACTTCTGCCGCTCGCAGTGTTTCTTTTAAGAAGGAAAATAGATGGAGAGAGATGAGATCCAAGCTTTTAACAATGACACTCATTACTCTACAGTGATCACAGAACATACCGCATCTTTTTCAGGATTGCAGACTTTGACCCAGAGAATGTGGTCTAGTAGCCAGTCAATGGGCTTCTCCTTGTAGAACATGAAGATGAACTCAACAATAAGGTTGAGGTCTGGAGCCTGGAACATTTTTCCTGTAGGAAAGAGAGAATAAAATAATTATTAACAACTGATTGTATCCACTGAAATGACCAAACCATTAATCTGAACCAAGTCAAAACAAGAAAAAAAACAAGAAAAAAAAGGTTGCAGTTGGACTAAAATTTTTTCATTTTCCCATTGTAGTGATTGTGGTAAATAGATGAACTTTTTCCCTACAAGATCAAATTGCCTTAAATTGACCAATTTCTATGGTTATGTGTATATTTCACATCTTTTCATAACTAGCTTCAACAGTGCATTTGACTGGTTATCATAAACCCCAGGATGTGAAAAGCGACTCGTAGCGGCTGCCGGCGACACACATAACAAAACAACATGGAGGGAGACGACGCGTCGAAAGTAGCGCTACAGCACAAAGTTAAAAATAATGATCCGTACCTAAAATAAAAAGTGCAACGTATTTTTCAACATGTTTGGTTTTATTCAAACGGGAGCGGGACAGGAGTGGGAGTAATTTGAGTGGGAGCGGGATGGGAGTGGGAGTCATTCTATGGGAGTTGGACAGGGCAGGATTAATATTTTTACTCCGGCCCGGGATTGGGACGGGACAGGAGTGAAAATCCGCTCCCGTGTCATGCTCTAATGTAAATATGTCCTAGCTCATGGCTGTGCTGTTCCTCTCCTCCGCCCCGCTGGCTTGGTTGTGCTAACTTGACTGCGGAACATTAACTTAGCAGCAGTTCTCACTCGTTAGAAGGAAGAGCAGAGTGCTAAACTAACTAGGGGTGGCTCGATACCACTTTTTCACATACCGATCCGATACCGATACTGCAGTCTTGAGGATCGGCCGATACCGATACAATTCTTTTTGTAACTCTAAAAGTTGTTAATAATATGTCGATGTAATTTGCTTGATACTGACATCTAAAAACACCACGTTAACTGTACAACAACTGTTCTGGTCCCCAAAAGAAGTAAGGAAAATATGTGACAACAACTGAAGTCATGTGTAACTGCTGTGGCTTTATTAAAACTTAAAGCTCACATCACTTTTAACAGCATTTGTAAACACAACAGACCCAGCTGCACCATTCAAATGTTTGAAATAAAATAAAAGTGCAACTTGGTGCAAATATTTAAATCAAATAAAATAATCCCAGTGTATAAACAGAAAAGTCACATTATACCTCACTGACATTGCAAAGTAGCAATGAATAATTTTATGAATGCTTTTTAAAGTCAGTTAAAAGCATATTCTGAGAGCAACAATTAAGCAGCTGGGCATGTTGTTCCTTTGGCTGCTGGAAAAGTTTCCATAGGTCAAAGGGACCTTGGCCAAATTTCCTTGTATTAACAACTTGTTAAATATTTACTAATTAACTCAGGCAAAAGTGATCTTTCATTAACATAAAAGTTGTTCTCAAAATTCACTCAAGTGAATTTTGTTCATTAATTTCTGTGAAAGGTATTATTTACAAACTCACAAACCCTGTATATAATAAGAGTCTGTCTGTGGTGGCTGAAATTCTCATATTTTAGGAACAATTTGAAATAAAACATCATGATGTTACACAGCCTCTTCCGGGTTG
The DNA here is from genome assembly GCA_029814725.1 of Acanthurus nigricauda. Classification (NCBI taxonomy): domain Eukaryota; kingdom Metazoa; phylum Chordata; class Actinopteri; order Acanthuriformes; family Acanthuridae; genus Acanthurus; species Acanthurus nigricauda. The sequence goes on from JAPZDW010000016.1 coordinate 4,265,700, forward strand.
TTTAAGGACAGTGTTATTTACTGTGTTGAACATGGACTTATAAGTCCCAATATAGTCAGTTTGTTAGTGTTGTTTCACAGATATACAAGTTCCCTAAAAGACAGAAATATGAGAAGTATAAACCAGTTTGTACACCTGAAAGTGTTTGTGTATCTTCTGTGGCTTATAGGCCATATAAATTTATTACAGAGTAGCCTGTAAAGCGGTAGTACCACGACCTGTTTATAGTCTACTAAATCTAACCCTAATACTGCGATACTGTATCTGCCTTCCTGTGTTAACATGGCTTCAGGGAGTATTCTTCTATCCAAAAATAGACGGTCACACGGAAATACTGTGTGCCTCGGACGGTTCACTCCGTCGATCACGAGTCAGCCTAAAAACAACTGTGGCGTGAAGTAAAAATAAAAAGGTACAAATGAATAAAGCCATCGGCGGGGGGAGGGGGGGCGGAGCGGCACCGGTACCTGCAGTCAGACTCGGTGCCAGTTTGCGCTGTCAGGGAATTCCGGGGCCGTGCAATGACGTCACACGTGTACGCCTCCCTCTCTGTGTGCGTGTGTGTCTGACTGTGCGTGGCTCTGTCCCTTTAAAACAGAGCTAAGCGCAATACGATCCCAACCCGGCTGCTGGTGTGTGTGAGCCAGAGGAGATAAGGAGCTCGACGCTGAGAGACACAGAGAGGCGAGTGAACTGGGCTGTCGCTGAGACGGCAAATACAGCCATCAAACGGAATAATAAGCCGAATATAGAGAAGAACAAGACTATCACGGACTGTAGAGAGGCTCTCTGGCCGTCGGGCGGCTCAAGTTTCATGGTTGTTTCGAGAGGAAGCGACAGAGACTAGCAGGGATTATTGAGCTGTAGCTGTGCTCAGCTCAGCCGGTTGGTCGGGAATTTCTCTGCAGACTCGGAGCTCCAAACTTGTGGATAAAAAAGACCGTAACAGCGAGCGTGGATCTCGAGTAACTGTATACGTATTTCTACGTGGAATTTATTTTTTATTTTTGGAGCAATCATTGAAAATACTTCAATGACCGGTGAGTAAAGGGGCTGCTGTGTAGCCTGGGAGCATTTAAAAGTCCAGTCAACTGTGTTTTGGTTGTGAGCAGGCAAGTTGATATGATGAAAGAGTCCGTTTAGACAAGATTATCTTTAGTGTGAATGGACACTATATGTTTTTCCATTATGCATCTTGATTATTTAAAACGTCTGGGATTGCGACTCATGACAGTATTGAGTGAATTTTTGTCATTAATTGAAGCGAAACCCTTGATCGTCTGTAATCGATGAGGTGGGGGAATTTCGCTGTATTTTTCTCGACCATGGATGGCTCTTTAATCCCACGCTTGCGCGTGTCTCCGTTCGGCGAATTGTTTTCCTCATAGTCATGATTGATCATCTTTACCGGGCATGTTTAGCCGTTCGGTACACGTGGGTGCGAGTAGTTTCGAAAATTGACTTTGATGTGAAATTTGTGTTTATGGGATTTTTCTCGGTCAAATGCCCCGAAATACTCCCCACCCCCCAATTTTGAATCTTGTGTCAGAGTGAGTGAAGAGTGATTCTATTTGTTTTGGTGGAGGATTCAACCAATCTACATGGTTGATAATGACACCAACTAGGGTCCTCCACCAGGGAATCGTCCTCATACATTTATTCATGAAGAGATGGTAATGACCCGGTACTCTCATTACTTTTGGACACTTTGGGTCCTGCTTTGGTCATTGTTGCCTTGAAAACTCATGATCATCTCATGGTTAGAAAAGGGAAGGAGACCTAGAGGACAGGGAGAGAAAATTGCCTGTGTAAGGAGATCTCACGCCATTGTGTGTGTGAGAGTGTTGGTGTGGGAGGCTCTGCCGGAGTAGGAGTGGGGGTGGGCAGGATCACTGAGGTCGGCAGCCGTAAAGTGAATGGATAGCTGCCACCCCCATCACCCCCCAGTCAATCCTTGCGCACACAAAGAGCTGGATTGAAAGGAAGTGATTTGCATCACCTCTCGTTTTGGGGGAAGGGGTGGTGTTTTGGTACTGCCCTTTAGGTCTGGGTTCCAAGATTAGTTGGTGCACTGAAGTCTGATCACCTAGTGTTGTTTGGTTAACGGGATCAGTTATCTAAGTATCTCCCTCAGGGTGAACAGTAGTCTGAAATTACATACTAAGATGACTTTTTGACTTTCAAACTGGCGCTCTTATCTCGGTGCGTTTGATGACGTTAACAAAGCCCGCAGGAGTCAGCAGGTTTGAGTTATGCAAGGTCCCACATCTGAACACCCAGCTGGCGCGCACGTCTTTGCTGTTGACCAGTGCGTTTTGCGCAGTTGGTGCCGAAATTACGCACGGCGATAAGTAAACACATCAAAGTGATAGTAGTTAAGCAAAAAAAGTTGATTATTTAGGGGGCGTGGTAAGATCCTCTTCAGAGAGTCAGTAGTTGTCGATATCGGTGTTTGTAATTGCCTCACCGCCCACAGATGTTAAACTCTCGTCACCTATTTCAACTGATTTTCGGACACACGGTTGAGAATTTGAATGCGTGGCCGGCCGCGGGGCTTACTGGTCAGTTTATTGCCCGTAATAAACGAGCTCGAATCAGTAAGAGCGAAGTGTGCTGGCATGGGGTCGCTAGAAAAACAACAAAAAAAAGAAACCCTTTGAAGGTTCATTTCCGATCGACCAGATCGATTGGCATGGAGACCAGCCGCGCGTTTTGTCCCTGCGTTTGATGTTTGAGGTTGTAAAAAGTTAAGTTGAATCGCTCCACACACTCTTGGCCGGCTGTGCGCTGCCTCAGCTCTCCCCCGCCCCCGCTTGTCCCGTGATCTCAATAGGAGCGTGTGTGTGAATGAAAAATCGCCGCCCATTTACTATGAGTGATGACGAACATGGAGGAATACTGAAGTGAGACACTTGTGCTAGAGGGGAGGAAGAGGGACAGATGACGGTGGAAATGAGGCGTTTATATTACCAATAGTGACTGATTCACATCACTTGAATAAGTAGAAGAGAAGTGCGAGTGTGTCAGGATAGTTTCCCATCCACTGTCCACATATTTAGCTTTAATTGGGTGTTGCTGGATGTCCCAAGTGAATTCCGCATAACTTTGATAAAATCGAGTTTTTCTTTTATTTGTGTGATGGGCATGTGAAATGGGTCAGTAGGTTGGCTCAAGGTCCTTACTCATCGAACACCACCTCGACAGTTAACAGTGATGAAGCCACTTAAGTGTGTGTGTGTTTGTCTTGGCTGTGTGAGTGCCCAGTGAGATTTTTGGGGGGTTCTCTTGCCACACAACTGTAATATCTGTGTGTCACAGAAAACAGATACGACCAAGAAAGTGTGTGCGTTTTTTCAAATGAAAGCGGGCGGGGGAAGTAGTCAGATGTCATCATGAAACGTCTGTTTGCGTGACACCATGCTGTGTCTTTCCTGTAAAGAGTGTCGCTTTTCCTTCAGACAGCAACACAAAACGAAAGAGAGGGAATAAGGAAGGTGTGGGACAACATCTGCCCTGTTATTTCTCAAACACTGCCCACACACTCCAACAGGACGGGCTCGTTTTTTTTTGACACTTTTGTCAGCACAGTGGGTAGAAACCAGTTGAGGAATTTCCTGTCACTCTCAGTAGGAACGCTGAACATTTAAAGGGATACTATCAATGCTATTCCATCTACAACAGTATTGTTTCAGTGTTCTTTATACTTAGTACTCATTAAATTTATTAAATTACGAGCAGGTATAAGGCTGATTGACCGACCTCAGTACTGCAGGAAATTACCTGCCGGTTTATTTAGTCTCCTGCAGTGCATGCAAACACTTTAGTTCACCAAGCATGTCCACACAGCAGGGTGAAGGTTTCAGAGATTTGATCTGGGCCAAGGGGGGCAAAAACTCGGTCAACCAAGTGTGGAATTCCAGCACGTAGCGTGACTGCCTACAGTGGATCCTGGTATCTCACAGCAGGTGAGAGACCAGGAAACTGCTGTAAGCTGAAAAAAACTTTTGCACTAGCTGCTGTTTGACAAAGTTAAAAAATGAAAACAAAAGTGTGAGAACAGCAGAAAACAAAAAATAATAGCCTTGCTTGTTCTGTCTAATAAAGTGCAAGTATGTTTTGATAATCTTTGGGTTAGTTTAAGTATTTACAGCAAAAAAGGGGACGCTAATGATTTAAATAAAAAAAAAGAAAATAGCACCAAAGGGGGTCTCACGCCTGCACAATTTAAGACTTCTCCTAGGTTTAAAATAATGGGAAAAATTATTACATTGATCACTAACTCAAAAGGTGAAGTAAAGAACATTAATAAATATTCTGCTCAAGTGTTTAGGGATCAGTATGTCTCTGCCATACTGCTAGCCATGAGGCTATGACATCCATTACTGAGAGCATTGTTCATACATGCAACAAAGATCTCACTCCAGATTCTGTTATACTGTGTTTTTGGACTCAAGAGCAGCAAGGCAAAACAAATCAGTGTTATTCAGTTAGAAGTTATGGGGTGAACTCAGTAAGGCTCTTTTACAGGAGGAGAGGGAGTGATTCAAATGCAGCCAGAAGCTGAGCTAATAGCATGATATAATATCTCAGCATTTTGGACACAGATTCAACGGTGATGTTAGAGAAAGAGGAATGTTGTCCCTGAATCCCCCCTGTGTGAGTAGATCTGTGTTTCAGGGCAGCAGGGTGTTTACATCCTGTTTGTCAGTTCAGCCGAGTAGGAGAAAAAGGGAAAGTTTTCCCTCTAGTTCACTTTCTCTCTGTTATCACTGGCTTTATGCCACTGATGATAATGCTACAGTGAAAGGGAGGTGTGCAAACCTACGCACTGAGTGTGTGTGTGTGTTTGTGTGTGACTCACACACAGTTACTTACACATGCTATCACACCTTGGAAAGAATTTTCCTCCTTTCCTTTTTACCTCCCCTCACCTCCTGTGAGTACTTTTGCCCATTTCAACCACACTGACAAAATAAATGATAAGTTTGCCAATGAGTGGGCCAATGTGCATCATGGGAAAAATGCTTCAAAGATCAACAAAATAGGTATTTAAGGAATCTGTAAACGAAACTTGGACTCTCTTGGCCGAATGAACAAATGCTGTCGTCATAACAGAGGTGGTCAGCCTGCATCACAGTCATTCTGATAAAGTCAAAACGATCAGTGCGTAATTACACCCACTATAGGAACAAGCTGCACCAGCCATCTGTACACATGCTGTCATTAACTCTGATGCATATAGGACCTACACACGTTAGTTTTTGTTTTGTTTTTGTTATTCACACACACACACACACACACACAGACTGCTGATGAGACATAATGTTGTGAGTCCATGGAGGAAGAGGAAGAGGGTGGTGTGTGTGTGTGTGTGTGTGTGTGAGGTCAGCTTGTCCTGTGTCTCAGTAAACATGTTGATCAG
>JAPZDW010000016.1:4625596-4637507 GCA_029814725.1 Acanthurus nigricauda
TGCTGTATGTCAGCAATTTATGTTAACAAGTGCAGCTTTTTCATCCAATCCACCACATTTTTTAAGCAAAAAGGGCTGCCACATCTGAAAAATACTTACTGAGGGCAGCGGTCAAGGCTTGTGTCTGTGATTCTCCGTTATCTCGCCTCAGGATACAAAAGCTGAGAATGAGTCATAACACAGCAATAAACCATCTGCTGGCAGGCACCCAGAGGAGAAAGGAAAATTGTGTATGCTTGTCATTGTCCTGTTGGGAGGAGGTATAATTGTACATGTGGCAGTGCAACAGTGGAAGAGGCACCCTGACTCTAATTCTCTAAGTCAGAGTTCTACATTCAAAAGTGTATTTAAGTATAGTATTAGTATTAGAACTCAATCAAAAGTAAAAGTACTCATGCAGAAATGCTCTTCTCAATGTTCTTATTTATGTCATATCTTCTTGTATTAAAATGTTACATTTTTGGTATTTATTGGAGTTGGAGTCCATTCTGACAGGTTCTTGTCAGTGTGTGTTAAGTTAATATCAAAATACAACAAAACACAAACAAGGGCATTTGTCTTTAATATCTTTATTTGTCTTTTTTCATTATTTTTGTTTGTATTGAAATTCATACTCTGTGTCTTCTGGACCTCTTTTTTTTAACGGCTTCTTTCATCTAACTCATCTAAACAAAATCACCAAAAATGATTTCATGTTGTACAATCCACCTGGCGGACATTCCTATTGGCTTCACCAGGGTGCCATTCAACAGCTGTGGTCCAACTCTGTGAGGAAGTTCTATTTTAACCATGTTTCTACTGCACGTTTTAAAAACACACTTTGGTTCTTGTTAGGCTGAAAATCGGAAAAGCTGCACTGATGTAAATAAAGAAAAGCTTTTGCCTGTCAGACACTTCAATGAAGTACAAGTGCCCAAGTGTATCCCTAACACTAATACAGTCAAATACACAAGACAATATTGTCCCTGCTGATACCACAAATAGAAGTGTGGCATATATTAAGGTTAATAGACCACTAGATTTTTCCTTATGACAATAATGCCTCTGCATTTTCGAGCCAAGGTGGCAGAGAGCTAGAAAAACTGACTCATTAATTCATGATTACAGTTGATAAGAATCTTGGTTTCCTGAAAAGCATCTCCACATATACAACTTTTGCTATTAGCTCACGACTTAACGGAGATTATACTTACACTACGATGCTTCAGGGAAAGCCACACCACAACACAGACTTATGGTTTCAAAAAAAGAACTTCCCCGAAATAAGTAAACCTACAAAGACAAGAACAGCAAGGAGGCCATACTGTCAGCCACATGTTCCATACTGACTTATTCTGATTGGCCACAACAATATTGTCCCTTTGCGTTTCTTCCTGCAAACAGAACTGAATGGACACCACAGGTTACTGTACCCAGTAGAGACACAAAATGCCTCATCCTCAAAACATGACAAAAAAAAATAAAAAAAGAAAAAAGAGGAGGAGAGGCTATTTGAAAACCTGATTTGGATATGGACACTTGATCTGATGCTTGACAAACCAAGTTGTTCCGGCAGAAAGAGGCAGTGGCTTTGTTCCAGACCAAATACTCCCCTATAACAAGGTTTGTCATGACACCCCATTGATCCAATTTGAGCTAAAGGATGAAGCAAGACCAAAGGGAAAAAAAAACATTGAGATTTTTAAATGTTCATAACGTTCCGACCTTCCCTATTCAATAACATTTTTCTTGCTAAACTCACATCTTTCCAAATAAGTGGGACAAAGGATAAACATGGAATTCCACATAAAATGGGGAAATAATTTCTTCCCATTACACCTGTCTGTGTCTGTTAAGATCACTTTAAAAAAAAAAAAAAAAACGAGCGTGCAGGGAGAGATTGGGTCTATATTTGGTTTGGAACAGAGCCACTGGAGATACGAATAAGAACCTGCATTTCTAGATGAGCAAGATCTATGATGTTACAGGGAGCTTGTGACATCATAGCTAGCATTAACGGGTTTGACTGGCTGGTGACTCTACAGAGCAGCGGCAGATATCATCAATTCCCCTGAAGAGTTAGTCGTTCTCTAACCTGTCATGGAAACCCTCAACCTACTGGCAAAGTTTTTTAAATCTGACAGCAAACAAATTTCACAAGTATGTGACGTGATTTTACAAGGGGATTTTTTTATGTTTTAGATTGAAGTTTTGTCCTGGCATCACTCCTTGGTAGCTGCCTCAGTTCCAAGGGGAAATCAATGGGATCTGCATACTCTGTAAACATCAACAGTGTCATCTGAAATGCAATGATGACCTAGCGCCCGCAGTAGGGCAGTGCTGGTATTACACCCTTCCCCCACCCCTGTTCCCAATGTCCCTCAGTTTACAAGAAACAAACAGAAAATAAAAAGATTAAAGAAACAAAAAGGAAAAGAAATCCCCCCACCCCCCAACTGGGCCTGCCAGCACGCCACTGACTTCAGGTGTGTAGGTGTGTGTATGTGAGAATCAGTGTGTGTGCGGTCTTGGCCGCCAGAGTCTCTGAGAAAATGTAAGGACTGGTGTGTGCATGTGTGTGCGCATGGAGGCTCCATGGGGGTGAGGGGGACTCCTAGTATTTCTTCCCCGGGACAAACTCCTTTGCTTCAGGATTCAAGACGCTCTTCCTCTGCAGAAAAGACACAAGAAAAGAGGAATAAAAACATTTTTCTCCTTACCAAAATCAGACTATTCACAATAAATTTCTTAAGAAAAAAGAAAAAAGGTGTATTTGAAATCAGTTGCATCTCCAACTCACCGCCACCTCCTCCAGGTTGCTGTGGTGATCGCTGACGGACAAGCCGTTGAGCTGCTGCTGCAGCTGTCCCACCCCCTGGTTGTTTAGGTCGCGTGAAGGGATGAACCATTCCTGGCCCTCCTCCTCCAGCATTTCCTGGAAGCAACGCTCCAATAACTCCTGCTCCAACAGCTCCTCTTCTACCTGGGAGGTGACAAGATGGAGAAAAAGAGAGATGGATGAATGATGTAAGTTCAGGGGCAAAAGGACAGATGAGGAATATGAGAATATTGGCATGAAAAGTTGGTGGAAGGTTTCTGTAAGAGAGAATTTCTCAGTGATGAGGCACTAAAACACATGACTCATTCAGTGACAGAGAGGGTCAAAATAAAAAGGAATTCTCTTCACTGATACATTTCTACTAATAACTGTGGGGCTCCAGTTATTATGATTGTCTCCAAACAACTTCAGATCCACAAGGACGAAAAACAAGGGGAGAGGACAGGAAGAGTAAGAAATGAAGGACAAAAAAGCTCATGTATGGATTAACCAAAGTAACCACATCTGTTAATTTGTGGATAGTTGCAGTTATCAGCTACCCTAAGAATTTCCGTCAGGACACAATTTGAGGAGCAAATTTCTAAAAATTCTGTTTCATTTAAGCCACCAATTTAAGGGCACAATCTCATGCAAGATAATCTCAAAAACACAGGACTAGGAGGAAGAGATGTTAGCACTTGTATGCAATTTAACTATTTTCTGGATTTAGAAAAATGTAAATCGCAGTTTTGGGGTGGGCATGTCACTGCAAGTACTTGTGATAAGTTTTAGGGAGGGGTGCCCCAGGGCACGACCATGAACAGCAACACCCCCAGATCATCCCTGACTGGGGAACTTTGTTGCTCGTCATTCTCATTCTCTCCTCTCCTTCCTTTCTTGTCATCTCTCAACTGTTTCCAAGTAAAAAGAAGTCAACATTTTAGATGATTATGGACTGCCATCAAACTTTTCCCTTGAAACACAAAATAAAGATCCACTAAATCTGTTTTACTGTGACCAAAATATGTTCTCATTGGGACATCTGACACAGCAAAAGAGGCACATTTGTGCTCTCAAGTGAACAAATTAATTAAGAGACAAAGTTTTAAAATGACCCTCATATCCTCAGCATTTTTGTAATTAGTTGACACAGGCAGACATGACTTTGTACGGTGTTACAGCACATTTAGTAGTCAGGTGTTACTTTGAAAATCCTGTTTTTCACCCTCCGCATGAACACGGTGTTCTTGCTAACATGAATAAAGAGGCTGTTTTGAAGCAGCACTGGTGTTGGTCTGAGCACGACCTTAAGAATAGTAATACTGTCAAAATAAGAAATCAAATCATCAAATACTACAACTTTGACTCTGATTAAACTAATTTATTTTTCCTAATTTAAAGATAAAGATTATGAAAAGCATCAGAAAGCATCAATTCTCAAGGTTTTAATCTCTGAATTCTGTTTCACTACAAAAAATTAAAGTCACCACACGTGTTTTACATCTATTAAACATACAGTATTTGTACACACCTGTCTGTTATACTCCTCTTCATTCTCCATCCACATGTACTCAGCAAATGGGTTGGCATCATTGCCCTCTCCTGCATGTCCATTGGCCACTGGCTCCTTTCCCTCCTTGCCCGGGGCTCCTCCTCCAGGTGTCTTGGCCACCTCTGGACCGCTCATTTCAGCCGGCTCTGCAGGAGAGGACAGTCACAGAAGTGTAATAGTTAAAAATCTGGCCACATATACAAATAATCATACTGTAACTCTTTATTAACTTCAGCTCAACTTCAGTTCCTGGAATAAATCAAACACCATGCATAGTTTGATTATGTTCTTCCATTTTTGAAATCTAAAAATTCCGACTCTTCCCCTTCTCAGTAGCCCACAGCAAGGTCTAATTGGCTGTTAAATTTCCATTATCAAATCTGAATCAAGGCTCCAACATCTCAGCCTGAATCCAAATTGCTCAAATTAGCAGCATCTCAATTACATTTAAGCTACAGCTGGAAAGCTGCTCCCACGGGTAGAAAATTCTCCATCGAGTCACTCCTCAAACAATAAAACCTCTGAAGATCAATTTTCCATATCCATGATCTGAATAAGAAACAGACTGAAAACAGAAACAGCTGCTGGGACTGATCCTGGTCTCCAAAACTTCTTTGTGATATCTAAAAATGTTGTTGCTGCAAACACCCAAATGAGTCTGAAACCTTAATAGAGTCGTTGACATTTTACGACTGCAATCAATAGTTTTTCAGCTTGGTGAATTGCAGTGCTGCTGTAAAGAGCCCCAGTGCATAATTATTTACACACAGGCCCAGACTGACATCATGAAGACATACAGCAACATTCACAGGGAAATAAACCTCGAGTTATAAATCAGTTGGCTAACCCTAATAAAAAGAAAATACAGCACAATAACTTCCTCATTTCCATACAAAGTTTAGATTCAGTATGTGAAGCAAAACAACAAAGTCTACTATGATTTAAATCAAAGTGAAAAATGGCAAAACCAAAAAATATTAGGAATAACAGAACAGTAAAGAACAACAAAAGTAAGAGTAGCATTAGTAGAGCGCAAGAATGAAAAGTAAAACAGTGAATCATGGTATATATGCACATCTGTTTTGCCCCTATTAAGATGATCAAGATTTATTAAAATATGTTTAAGAAAAGAAAAGAGTTTAATTCTGTGAAACATTAAAAACTCAAGAAGTATAAATGCTTTTCAGGCATTCTGGCTACAGAGCCATTCAATGTGCACTTATGAAGTTGAGCTTTTCATGCCTTTTTCCTAGAGAGTAAATTTCAGGGTGCTGATGTTATTTAGGGATATTACTTTAGGGATATATTTGTATTTTGTAACATTTCATCTTGTATTTATTGTGGAATAACTATGACTTTTATAAAATAAAAAATAGAGGGACACTGCACTCACAGCAAACCTGATCACTGGCCATTCAAGTACAAAGAGCCAGCTTTATGTTCATGTAAGATTTTCTTCTCCCACTTTTGTACCTTGTGTTGCATATTTTAAATACCTTTCTGCCACACATGAAAACCTTGACTATGTTCAGTCTCACAGGCATTCCAATAAGACTTATTAATGTCTTATTAATGTGATACAGTAAAAATACTGTATCACAACTATGTAATACTTTAATAATCAAAACGGTACTGTGATAATACATTACTGTTTGTGTATCCCCATTTCAGAGACACAGAACTCCTGCTCTGATGATAAATGCCCACTATAATGACATAATCCTCAGACTGCCAGCCAGCTCCGACAGACTTGTCATGACTCAACTGCAGCCTCGCAGTGGGGAGAGAAAATTAAACGAAAGAAAAATCCATCTCAACCGAGCTGTGCACACAGCCCCAGGGTCAGCCTGATGCAGACACATCATTGCAATGTTTGACTTGCGAGGGCCGACTTACTTCCTATGACTCCCAGTGGATTCACCCACCCGATTTCAAAATTCAGGACATAATGTTACGTCGACGTCTATACTTGCTGTATCTGTCTCGGTTAATGTGACAAACATATGTGAGCAGAGTGACAGCACACACTGTGGACATGGTGTCCTTTGGAGGAGTTCAAATAAACATGTATTATCTAAGTAGGTTAACGGACTAAGAGGAGGTGCGTCTGCTTGGCTCGGTGTTATTAGAGTTTCTGTCCTCCTATTTATCTGATGGTAATGAAGCCCAATCGTGAAGTGAGAAGACTTACGTGAGGTGTAAGCTATGAAGGCAAATAATAATGAGGGCAGGAGAGAGTGAGAGGGCATTAAAGAACATTTTGAAAGAGAATACGGCAGGCCTAAATTTAATTCAGCATGGGTTGAGCAAGGTGCAAGGCCAGCATGTACAAAGCAAAGCCTGCATGTGCAAGTATGTGTGTGTGTGTGTGTGTTCCAATTCACTGGAGCACAAAAAGTGTCACAGAGCTTCAACAACCTTAAAACACTGAACTACCAATTTTACGAAACATGTAAGATATGCTATTTTTATTCCATAATTGGGCATGAAAGTAAAAACAACAAGGCAGACAACGATTAATTCTATCAGCAAAATTTAGAAAATGCCTGCAAAAAGCAAAAAATGCCAGAGAAATTTTTGGTTCAAGCTTTCAAAACATGAAAAATTACTGCTTTTGAAAGTTTTGTCCCATTTTAAATGGACATAATGGGTTTTAGACCAGTAGTTAAACAAAACAAACAACTTGAAAACATCACCTTGGGTGTGTGAAAGGCAAATATAACTGTTTTTTGACATTTTAAACAATAAGAAAAGTATTTTCTTGAAACAAGAACAATAAATTAATGAAAAAACTAACAATTCAATGTACCTCGATTAGAGACATTTCTTTTGAAATCCCTAAAGTTAAATAGTATCATGTGAACCCCTCACCTAAAAATCCATTTTAAGTGTTTATGAGTCACTGTAAGCATGCCTGCGCTAAGGAGACTCAAGAGTGCATGGGAGGTGACCCAAGATGTATAAAGAAACACAGAGACAGTGCACACTGTGCCATCATGTACTGCATGTAGCACTTAACATGTTCATGTTGCATAACCGTGTGTTGGACAGCATGTAATATTTAGTCAGCAGAGCCTAGCCTCCTCTGTGCCTGCGAGCAGAGTGTGATTTGATCCAATTCAATGAGGGTGAGAGCTTATTGAAAGGTGAGACGCTGTTGGGCCGCAGGACTACACAGAAAACTCAAAATCTCAGAGAAAAGGAATAAAATTAGCATTGTGATTTAGCTCTGATTATGAGACAAAGTAGTACCTTATATGTTGTGGTCTGAAACACTTTTAGCTACACTCAAGTTGCACATTTTGACAATACTTTGTGACTGGACCTTGCTGATGATTAATCCACTGTTTGTAGTATTTCTAGGCTCAAATGAAGCCTTACCCTTAAAAGCCAATAATAAAGCTCCATTTTGGTGCTTTCATTATATAGTACTTGTTTTTTTTTAATCGAGATCCTTAACATTACTTTTTATTGTATTTTGTATTCCTTTCCCACCTTAGAAACACATAGATATCTATTTTAGGTAAGGAATGGATTACATATTTTAAATGACATATTTACCTAAATGGGCAAAGAAATTACACCCCCAAAACAGAGATGGTAAATTTTCCTCAAATTAAAATAACTGTATATGTACCTCTGTTAAATAGCGAGGCAAATCTCCAGAAGTTAACAATTAAGATATGTGACTTGGGAACTATTAGGTAAATAGGTAAAAAGGACTACTCTACTGAGTCCAGCAGCTTTTGTATAACATTAAAATTTAACATTCTATGTTTATTTGTTTTTTGGTCAAGCAATAAGACAAAAACAATTAGCTAGCACGCTGGACCCTGAGAAACTGAAATAAACTTGATAAATGAAATGATACAATTTTCTGCTACTTTACAGATTATATTCTTAGATGCGTTAAGTATTTATGAGTGTAATTCTTAGTTTCAGCCATAGCAAACATGTGCTCACGACAATGTTAACTTATATTTGACAGGAAAACTCATTCATCCCAATTGTAAACTGATCTGTAAACATCTGAAATTAGCGAGATAACAACGAAAAAGCTTAGATCTAATAATACCACTAAAATAACGCTGTTGACAAAATAACTGAAAAGTAAAAATACTGGGCCAGTCTGCTAAGGGGTCTGTTGTTTATCGTCTTTGAATTTACGATAGGCTGTGTACTTTGTTAGCAAAGAAAAAAATAACCCTCAAACATGGATCCGACGTGCGGAGCGTTAAAAATGGGAGATCACGGGAAATCTAAGGCAGGTTTGTGTAACTCAATCAACTGTGTATAACAAGTGCTTTGAAGTGCACCGAATAAAGCGCTACATGGCAGGTTATGTAATGTAACAGTGTGCCGTATGTAACAGGAGCTATGTCGTTGAGGCTTTTAGCCTGCTAACGTCTTCACTCAGCTAACCCAGGTGTCCAGGCCCACCTGGAAAGTTGGTAAATGGATTGGACGGTTTAAGTCGAGATAATGCTATGTGGCTAGTTTAAAGAGAAGCTAACAAGCTAGATGGATACACATAGCTGTGCTGTCAATAAGCGGGCCTAAGGTGAAAGCTATCCCAGCAACAACAAAGGGTACGGGGCTGGGTGCATGAAAGCAGTTATTTTTATGGAAGTGGTCAAGTGCGTTTGCGAGAAAACGGCATAAAGGCGAACGATGCACCGAATGAAAATCACACAGTTGGCTTTTACAACACACTAAGCATGCAGCGAGGTCAAACTCCACTGCCGTTTGGATGCTTGAGGCCAAACAAAGTCGGCTGTTCCGCTATCAGCTAGCACGCCGCTAAAGCATGGCAGCATCAGTGAAGCAGGTCAACAAAACAAGCCCCCGCTTCGGGGATTACCAAAGCTTTAAACACACAACTCAAAGCGTAAAAATACAAGATTTTTTTTTAGTTAAAGTTACCTGGCATTATGCTCTCGGTATTCGCTTTCACGCGTGACGTTACACAAGTTGCTGCAACTAATGTTACAAAGCAAATACTGCGTGTTCGTCGTTCTCCACTGAAGATTACTCTGTGCTGCGATGCAACGTAGCTCAAGTTAGCTAAATCCTGTTAGCCACCTTGCTAACGTTAGAAAGCTGGGTCGGTCATGTGGTCTGGTGCTGCGTTCAAGTTATATCAGAAATATTGATATTTCAAGCTGCTATCACATGGAAGTAATGCGAAAAATGTGGTAAAAAAGCTTTTCATTTTTTTACGGAATCCAAGGTCACATCATTAGTTGTCTTGTCTTATACGACTAACGATCATATCCCTAAATATGTTTACATCTCCTATCAAAAACAGGCCAAATTAAAAACTATATATTATCACATTTATGTGACTGGACCCAAAGAATGTTGCCATTCTTGTCATTTTTGCTTGATAAATAATTTAGAACATTGGCTCAACAATTAATCATTCCAACTTTGTTTCTGAGCAACCTCTAATTTTAAAAAATAACAATGTTTTAATTAGAAGGTCAAAAGCAAGTCAACTGGACTATGCGAGTTTCCCAAAAACTCGCATAGTCCAGTTGACTTGCTTTTGACCTTTCAACTTAACCATTACCTGGATAAATGAGAACCTACACAGACAATGTTTTAATTAGGCTTCTATTTCACAGATACAATATAGAGAGTGCACTTCTTCTGTAATTTATGACAGTGAAATACAGTTTATTGCTTTAAAATTAATTTCAAATATTGTATATGTAACATTGCAAACTGCTGTCATGTAGCTATTGATATGGATATTTTAAAAAGTTAAAGATATTTGTGACATTGTGATAGCGGCTTCAACCGTATTGAATAGTCCTCTTCAGAAATCTGATTTTATCTGAACATTGACATGTGGCCAAGTAACAACATTCATAGCAGGATGACTTCCATTTAAAGAATGGACAGCATTACCACTGACTAATATAAGTATGTAGAGGCCTGTGCATGTCAAAAGCAAATGAAGAACAAGGTGATCAAAGGGTACTATGCAAGGTTTTTTTATGCAGAAAAATACTTGCAGTGATGCACAGAAACAAATGTGGTGGCCTGGATACCCAACCAGCTACTCCACAACATAATATCTCACCACAGTTTTTCAATTCCTATTCCCCTAAGAGGTTAATTTCATGATAGATCTAAGACTAAACAAGATTCAGCTCTGATTTCTCTTAAGTCAAAGGTCACATCTTTTAGGTTTTCTTTTTGACAATCAACCCAAACCCTCTAATGTTCATTCTTTAATGTAATATAAGAGTAAAAGCAGCATTTCTTCACATTTGACAGCTAACCCAGTGGCTCCTAACCTGTTGTTCAAGTACCCAGAATGGGTGATGGCATAAATGTTAAGTAGCCTAAGAAATATGTGTAAAAAGAAAGTACACTAACAGTTTACCACAAATCTGTTAATTTTTCAAACTTCGCACTTATTCTTCTGTCTTTATGTTTACAGAGGGAATAACCTTATTAACCTTATTGTTCAAAAATGTTTAGATCCAATAAACTCAAACAGAAACATGACTTGGGTGAGCTGTTTATAACTCTATGACATACAACAAAATCAAAGGGTTGAAAGCCAAAATATCAGCTTTACAGGAAGCCTAACATTTTAGCATTTTGAAATATAAAGACCCCTTATAGTGTTAAGAATTCCAGGTTTGCACTCAGCGGACCTACACTCGACTCCTGGTGTGGAAACAGTTTTGCTGCCACACACTCTTGTTTATCTTTAACATTGCTTAAACCAGACATCAACCTTTAACATACAGTACAAAGCACTAACTTGACCTCTATGCAGAAACTGTACTGTGCTTAGACCTAAAAAGTAAGCCATAAAGGCTGGAGACCAATGAACACATTAATTTAATTATTTCAGCACTACACGTCACAGTAACGTAGACTGTCGAAAATCGGGACTTACAATAGGTACTTAAATGCAGCATGTGAACAAACATCCCTCAAGCTCCACCACTACACTCTTTTTCTCTTCCAAAACACAAATGCCTGCGTGGCCTCAGAAATAAAAGCATTTCTGTCGACTGATACTAGATAATCTAACTAAACACATGTTGATAGACTCTTATAAGGACTAAACTATTGATCTGAAGAGGGACAGGCTACTACAAATAAGCTCTCTTGTTCAAATAAGTGCACATATATATACATTACCATACACATTACTGATCTGAGCAAAGATTAAGAAAACGTCTAAAAACTGCAGATTTTCACTAATTTGACAATGCTCCGATAATTTAGACTACTTTATCACAATATAGCGGTTTAGTAGTAAGACCCTTATGTTGCTTAGCCAGATTTTAATGATAGTTTCTCCATACTTTATGATTTGTATTTGAATGCTCAAGTGGTGCAACAGACAAAGTAGTTAATGTCAACCGTGTGTGAGTTATTAAGAAATAGACTCTAACACTTAAAATGACACTAACCTGACGATAACAAATGACTTTTTGATTAACGTTGGTGACAGTTAACCTCTCTTGTCACTAACTTGCAGTTTTTTCTGACTACCTTACTCAGTTGTTTTCTGTGGAAAACATACTGCTTCC
>JAPZDW010000016.1:9294090-9304820 GCA_029814725.1 Acanthurus nigricauda
CTGATGATTGCTAAACTATCAAAATAGTTGCTGTTTTATTTCATGTTTTTTAACTTATTGATTAGCTAATCAGTGGTCTATTTATATCACATTGCTATAGTTATCGATAACGTGTCCACACTTCAACATTTTGGAAAAATTAGCTAAAGACTCTCTGTTCCATCAAACATTAAGCCAACAGCAGCAGCCTGTTCACCTAACATCACATTTAAAACAGTCAGTCATTGTTTAACAGTCATTAAAACGTGTCTGTCAGTTTATTTTGTTAAAAAACAGAAGTGTAAAAACATTTTACAGGACGGGTTAATATTGAACTTAGCTTTGCTAACCAGCTAACCATTTTAGCCTCCACAAAGTCACAGCTCCCAAAATGTTTAACTCCTTTTTTTAAACTGATCTCGACTGAGACTTAATGTGTTAACATCATTTTAGAGACAAACGTGGAAAATTATCCAATATGACAGAACACCAAATACCTCAGATTTTCTTTTTCTAGACAAAGATTCATGAAATATCCACTAACTCAGACATTTAGCTTAAAAAATTCTCACCAGTGATGGTTTACTCAAGAATGAAATCATGAGCAGGCTACTTTTTTCAACTTTTATTGGTTCAAAACACATAAGATTTCAAAATGTCTCTCTCATTTCTCTGTGTGGGACCGTTTCATTGACTTGAAGGAGATGTTCCCCGTTGATATCCGTAAATAATCAAGCTCTAACGAGTCTTCGCTAAGTCCCTGAGTCTTTGTGGCATCAGTTTAAAAAACATCAGACATATTGAAACCCCCACTTCCACTTCCTTCGTTATCCAGGAATAAACCGGATGTTTTCATTTCACTGTCAACTCCATCACCTTTAACACCCAACTTGTTTCCCTCAACTCTTCTGAAATCCTCTTTCTCATCTGTAGCGTGCACTTCAGGGTCTTTGCTTGTCTTGTTTTTACGATACACGGCATCCTCAGAGTTTAAAGTCCAACCACCCACCCCTGCTTCTTGCTTGTTCGCTGTAATGTTCGGAAAATAATCCTTATCGGTCGGAGTGATTGGGGTCTGTGTTGTAGCTCTGACACCGCTGAATGAAGCACTTCCAAGAATATCAGCGTACGTGACAGCTTTGACTCTGGCAGGCCGCTTGGGAAGTCTGACTATGGGTATTATACCAGGAACATTTGTCAGAGAGGTGGATGCATTGAACTTTTCACCGTTGATGTGTTTTCCTGTCACACGTTTCCCTATCACCGTGCTCCTGGTAGAGCTGTTGAGCAGACTCACCAGCACTGCAGCAGGTTTTGTCTTGCTGGGTGTTCTTGGCTCAGATTTTGGGCTGGATTCAACTCTGAGGTCCCCTGCTGATCTGAGATAAGCTGAGGAGATTCTGTGACTCACAGATGCTGGAGTTGGATCTTTTTCTCTGTGTGTCAGAAGTGTTTTGTTATGAGCATATCCGATTCTCTTTTGAACAGGGTGAAACCCCATATGAGTGTAGATTTTGCGGCCCTTTTTGTATTTGTCTGGCGTAAATGTGGTTCCTACTTCAACGCCTCCTGCTGTCAGGTTTTGACTCGTTGTGGCCACATGGCTGCTAC
Organism: Acanthurus nigricauda; assembly: GCA_029814725.1. Taxonomy (NCBI): domain Eukaryota; kingdom Metazoa; phylum Chordata; class Actinopteri; order Acanthuriformes; family Acanthuridae; genus Acanthurus; species Acanthurus nigricauda. The sequence goes on from JAPZDW010000016.1 coordinate 9,295,681, forward strand.
CTGGCTCGGTTTTATTGTACAACCCGTGAATCCTGCTGCTATTCAGTTGCCAGATCTGTGAACTTCGTAGTTTTAAACCCTCAGATCTCTGATGACCTCTGGCAGGTTTGTCTGGTTCACTAACTGATGGTTTGGTTCCCTCTAGTGGCCGAGAGCTGAATCCTTTGAGACCATATACTTTTCTGTATATCTTGAACCGTCTGCGATCTGGGTTGTTGTCCATACCTGCATCACTTTCAGGCAGCAGAGGCCGGGTTTCCTTTAATCCTGATGTGAACGGCCTTGGAGTCGTAATGGTTTCGATGATATCTGAAGAACCAGGAGGAGGTGAAGGATAATCTGTGGGTGGCCTTTCAAGTTTTGCTGGTGTGGTAGGTGCTTTCATCTGGCCAAAGCTATACTTTGGGGATAAAGAAGGGTATATATTTGTGATCTTAAACTTTCCTTTATCAAAGCTGAACCAGTTAGAGTTGGTCCTTTCATTAAGGCTCCTGGAGGAGAAATCTGATGGCCTCTTCTCAGCTCTCCACACAGGATTTCTGAATCCCTGGAAGCCATAGATGCTTTTTACAGTTCGTCCAGGTTTGTTAGCATGTGTTAACCCACTTGTGGTTGTATTAACCAAGTTACTTACAACAGATTCCTCACTGCTGGTGACATAGTTACTCTGGAAATCCGTATTAGGGATCCGGACAACACCTTCCTTGGTGTTGTCTGCCCCTGAAGCAGGATGTGCAGACATTTGAGCAGCAGTTTCAGCTGTGGGGTGTTGATATTTGGTGAAACTGTCTGTCTGAGCATCATACTGGGCCACATTAGGATTATAATACTGTAGACCGGCATCATCAGAAAGACGTTTAATTTCCTTGGGTTGCTCTTTTGTCTGTGATTGTTGTAACTGTTTAAAATTTGAAGAAAACCCGCCATGAACATGAGGATCAGAGAGTTTTTGCTCATGTGATGTTGTGAAAAAAGCATCAGGTCCATCACCAGTGATTGTAACTATCTTATTTCCACCTGAAGAGGCCTGGGAGTCTTTGAACAGATACGACTGGAACTTTTTATGTTCTGGTGTCTCGTTGTTGCTCAGTGAGTGTGGCCCCTGGGTGAAACCTGTGATGGATGGAGTCAGTTTTCTGGGGCTTGGATTGTTTTTAATAACACTGGCTTCTAAGCCGTTGCTGATTGATGGCGCGCGAGGGGCATTTTGACTTGTGAAGCTGAAAAATTTGCTTGATTGAATCCCACTAGTTGTACTTCGCGGCCTGACCACTGCAAGCTCATTTGTCTCTTTATAGTCGCTGTAATGCCCTCTTGAAGTCGGCAGTGAAGTACTCAAATATCTGCCACTCTGGGATGAAATAAGGGGAAAGTGAGAGGATTGCCAAACAGTTTCATCTTTATCTACCGTTGGAGAGTAACTGCTTGGAAATTTTTCTTTATTGTAGGATTTCTGGACATATTTGGGGTCCCAAATGTGCGAAGAAAGAAGGCTCTGATAAAAAGGACTAGCAGTTTCTTTGTAAGATGATTTTCTAATGATTACTGGGTGTGAATAAAAGGGGTTCCCACTTTGGGGTACTTCCTGAGAGAGAGGGGGGTAATTTTTCATGGGTTGTTCTCTCTCAAAGCTTTGTCCTACGTGCTGAGAGTGACTGGTGAAAATGCTGTTTGCTGACGTCACTTCACTCCGCGCTCCAGTAATTCCTACGTGGGACTTTCTGTTATCTGGACTGGGTTGAGTGTAACCTAAGCTACCTTCAGTGAAGTGTGGAAGGTTTGATTGATGGTCAATGATTGACAGGGGTTCTCCATAATCTCTGCTTGTCTCAGTTTCACTGTTAGTTACGGTTTGGAGTCCAGTTTCTGTTGGAAACAAACCAGCAGAGAGGGAATGATGTCGGCTGTATGGAGTGTACAGTCGTCTTTGGACGTTGTGCCACACTCCATTGTCCACCTGGGTTGTTATCGGACTGGCTATATATGGAAAAAGAATGAAGTCATAAGATAAGCATTCACTTTTTCCAGTGCTGTTTAAGACACTGTAAAAAAACATGTGGAAAACACTTTTTTACAGGTGTGTTTTTATTATCTTTATGTTATTTAAATTATCTTTTTCTATGATATGCTTATTTATACACTCATTTTAGTTAAATATAACCTGAAATTACTGTTTCAAGATCAAATAATCTTCCTGATTTGTTTACAGAAACTGTTAATTTTTTTTTTTTTTAGATCAAGTAAAATCCCAATCTCTTCATATTTTTGTTATACTGCCAAGAAAAAGCTTAATCCTGGCTTGCAAAGTGAAAAACATGCCTGAGAAAATATCTTATTTTGCTACTGTTAAAACAATAAGCTGCAGATTTAAGGAAACAGCCGTGTCTGCCTCCATCCTGTGCCAGCAGCTAACACATGGCTCATGACAGTTTTAAGAGAACCATTCAGATGAGCATGAGCTCACTCAAAGTGCAGACACCGGCCTGTTTGCACTCACCTCTCGCAGCATCTTAACGCATTATAAACGACATGACAGCTGCACAGACCAGAGCAATGAAAAACAAGAGTCTGCACAGGAAAAAAGAGACACACTTACAGGAACGCCGTATTTAACGGCAATCATAATACTATCAATCAAAAGTAATCCACAACCCTTTTAAATTTAATGGCTGCATGTGCAAAAAGCCTATAAAATGTGATTTTTTTTTTTACCTTGAGAAGAGAGCAGAGTTTTCCAACATGATGGTCAGCTTCCTCCCAAGTTTGTACGATTGTCAAGAAAAGGACCATAAAAATAAGTTGTGGTGGTGCTGTCAGGCCGTGTGTTTTACTTGTCAGACAAATGAGTTAGTGAGCTTCGGTGCTCTGCTGCTGCTGGTTGAGTCTGATTGGAGGCAATGCTGTGCACCTGGCCTCAGGTAAGTCGCTTCCTAGAGCTGTTTGTAAAAGGTAGTTTCCTATTTTAGCTCATTTACTGTTGAATAACAGAAATATGCTTGAATATGACATATTTCCCTCAGTAATATGTATTTATCTTTTGTGTTTTCTGAAGACAAATACGCTTCTGCCTCCTTGTTGACTTTTGCTTGGGCTTATTCAACTGTGTTCTTGCTCACACTTAGTCATTGTTTTCACTTATTCATAACAGTGACTCACTCATCAAACTCCCATCCAAAACTCAGCATGCAAAGACACCTTTAAAGTGAATTGTTACAAAATCTTGTTTATTTTTTTCATTAAATACGTAACAAATATATCAAAATAAATACAATACTGAAAAGAATAAATACATTAGTGCATTAATAGGCCTAAATAGGCCACTTTGGCATTTCAAGAGTTTTTCACAATTTCTCATTTGAGTGCATCAGTTACACAGTGGTCATCATTTAAGCAAAGTGGTTAGAAACCTACGAAGGCTAACTTGAATCATGGTTGACTGTGTCCATGTGTCTTTCCAGCAAGGTTTCCTCTTGATCAGTATCATCATCATCGATCATCAATCATCGTCATCAAGTCCATTTTGCATAGGAGAACCAATGAATATAAATAGTGTCACATTATCCAGGGCATCTGAAGCGGCAGACTTCTTAAAACATGTAGCAGGCCATCATGGCGAAGTTCCTCAGGTCATCACCAGCCAAACAGTCTGCAAAAGAAATCAGAACACGTAAGAACATTTGATTTATACACTATTTATGAAAAAAAGAGCTTCCTGTTTAGTATACAGTGCTTATTCTGCTTTTTAACACATTAAGCTTTTCTGTGTTTTGCTCTGGACTATTCCAGGGCTACTTCTGAGTGTATAGGCTTACATGATGGATGATTTTATGAAATATGGTACAATATTTCATAAAAATTAACCTGAAACTCAAATCTTAAACTTTTTAAGGTGTCACTAATGTAGTTGTGGCCTTTTCTGCCAACTGAATAGCTAAAATACTACTGTAACTGTGGTCATCTATATTCTGAACATTTTTTATTTTAAAAACTCCCTAATTTTTTAAGTCTTTATATAAAAAGTTGAGTAAAAGTTCTGAATTCTTTCTCATAAACTTCAGTCTCATGTCTACTTACTTTGTTCGCCCCTCTGCCGTGGGCTCTTCCCGCTGATCTTCTGCCAAACTTTCCTCAGGGACCGCCGGACCCTCCCGCCTCTGTAGGCCGAAAGAGAGACGCTCTCCTCGGCTGGAGTCTCCGGGAGCGTCGCCTCCTCGTTTGCGTCACAGGCGTCTTCCTGAACGTCACCGCCCTCCTCTCCCACCGGCTCGTCCGGCTCGTCCGGCTCTTGGTCGAGGACTCCCGCTGCCATCAGCCGCTCCAGGACGCACTCATCCACCCTCAGCTCGGCTCTTATCTTCCTCCCACCGGAGACTGACGTGATGTGTCGGCACAGCGGGCACATGATGGATGTGTCGGCTCCCTTACGCTCCTCGTCGGTTCCCGTCGGCCGTGACAGGGCCAGCAGGCAGCTCTCACAGAAGCTGTGTTTGCATTGGAGCTCCCGGGGACACCGGCGACCTGCGTTGTAGGTCTGATAACAAATCCCGCACTCCAGCTCTGAGTACATTGCGCTGTTTGGTGTGATGTGATCCTCGCTGGTGCGATCCCCGCACACTTTTATAGCGGAGGGCTCGAGGAAGTGCGTGGGGCGGAGAAGGAGGGACCCATGAGAGACGTGTTGCATCTCAGTCAAATAAACATAACCTATGAGTCATCAAACTCCTAAAACACGTGATGCAACGTAACCAAGGCAGCAACACACCGTCACACACACTCTCACACACACCCAGTTCTTGTGTATTTTCACAGTCACACACACCTCAGGGAATATATAGGATCCCAAACACACAGCAGTTATAGATCACATGATGACACATCCTATAGATGAATCAGAGGCTGGACTGGGAATTGATCATTTACTCTCAGAGGCCCTAATCTGTAAAAATTCCCTACTTAATCTTACTTTAGTGTGTCAGAAGTCTTCCCCGTCTCTGCCCTCACTGACACTCCAGTGTGTGTGGGTGTGTGTGTGTTAGTGTGGGTGTGTGTGTTAGTGTGTTGTTCGACATGACGTAAGCCATGGTAATACCCTAACAGTCCTCTTCCTATCAGTTGTTTTTCCTTTAATGGTGACTTCCGGTGAAATCCCAGCCAGCAGTCACAGGCTCTCTCTTGCCCAGTGTGTGTGTGTGTGTTGTAAAGCCTTTTGTTAATTGTAGGTCTTCCCGCTTTTGTACCAAACCTTGAACTTACTGTAAATGTTTCCTCATGCAAGTCACAACTTTTCAACCTAAATGACTGTAAAAGAAAAAGGCTTTTCCGAAAAAAGGGAGGAGAGATTTTTCCAGGTCACAAAAAACTTTTTGAAGTTTGCTTGACTCTTACAAATACACGTTTATTCCGTTTAGTGATATTTAACATCTGATTATTTATGAAACAATCGGTTTTAGTGAAGGCAGTTTGTGAAATGTGATGAATTCCTTTTTCAGGAGAAAAGCAGCTTTGAGCAAACAACACAACAGATGTGACGGCATTCAGGCCGGACTTTATTATTTACTGTGCCCTGTACATTTTAACTGTGTTTTGTAGGCTAAAATATATTTATAAAGATCTTAATACAAGTTTTCTGTGTTTTCTAACAACTTTAGGGCTCAGGTTGTCTCTTAAAGCTAAGTGTGCTCAAACTTTTTCCCTTGGAGAGCCAAAACAAGGCCAAGACTGTTGTTGGTTTTGTGCATTTTTAAGTTTTTATGTAGTTTTTTTGTTTAAGAAGAAGGAAATTATATCAATCTGAGTAAAACTACTTGAAAATTTAGAGTTTAATGTTTTTCATTGGACAGTGATGTCTTTATTATATTCAGATCTGTGTGTGTGAACCACAAATTACCATCCAAAACATCAGCTTCTCAGGGACTAAGTCAACATTTTTAAAAGGTTAAAAGTTTTATTCATCCAACAATTTTTTTCACTTTTGTTTGTTTGCTTTTTTTTATATTTGGTATTTTTATATTAATTTTGGTATCAAAAGGTTAAAAAGTTTCACTTCCTGTCATGTTTTATATTAAACTTCAGGTTCTGCTGTCAAATACAAAGTTATGTTGTGTTTTTTTTCAGGCGTCTCTGCGTCAGATGAACCAGACTCGGTTCTACATCGTGGAGAACAAGAACCGAGCGGTGCAGGTCAGCCTGCTGATCGTAGGACTGCCCCCCCTGCTGGCGAAAGAGTAGTACAACCAGCTGATCCAGGAACACCTGACCATCAAGAGTGAGTCTGAGCAAATTCTCCTCCTTCAGATGAATGAAGGATGTGAAAAGCTCCAAACAGATGATGGTGTTGAATGCAGGACTTTGACTTGTGGTGGATCGTTTCACAGTTTGGTGTTTGACTTCACCAATAAAAGGATCTGAGTATTTTCTGCACCTCTGGATTTAAACTCAGACTGTAGAAAACAAAAGTTTTCTTCTTCATGTTTGTGTGTTGAAACTCTCTTGATGTTTTGCTCTTTGCTGGTTTCTGAGTGTCACTTCACTTCCTGTATTGAGGTTAGTTCACAGCAGGACTCTAACACCCCCCCCCGCCGTCTGCCTCTGCAGGTCACCTGGTCACCGTCAGCCACATCTATGCGAGTCAAGGTGAGACGGTTGTCACAGAAACCAGCCTCGTGCAGAGCTGAGATCATTATCTCCTCTGTCCTTCAGCAGCTCTGACAGCATTTCCTTTTAATTCTTTTTAATTTTAATCCTTTTATTGCTAACGAGGAGCAGCAGACGCAAATGAAAGAAGCTGTTTATGACGAGTTCACATTTATCACACAGTTTTCACACCTCACTGTTGTCTGTTCTAGTTCTGTGCAACATTCAACCAAACATGCAGATATGAAACTGGGCGGAGTTATGATTACACTGACCAGACGCTCCGCCTGCTGGTCGGAGGTTTAAACACAAACACTGAATGCAGAACTGAAAATGGCTGCTGGAGGAAACATGAAGTTTATTACAAGCAGAAAGACTCAGAGTGAAATGAATCTGGATGGAAATGTTCTTTATCATGTTCCACTTATTTAAACAGACAGGTGTGCTCATCACTGCTCTGTACACACCTTTCAGGTGCGGTGGCGTTGCAGATCTCGTGTTTCTCTGAAGCAGAGAGGATCTACATGTTGGCAAAAGACACGAGCGTCAACAACAAAACACTCACGTCGCTCGTCATCCCGGAGATCGAGGTAACTCACCTGAAGACCCAGTTTTCACTGAAAAAAAAGTCGACTCACAGACGACAGAAAGTGTTTCATGTTCATGAATGTTTGTGATCCGTCAGCACGTCAGGCTGGGGGCGGACGTCTGTCCTCTGCTGGTGTTCGTCAACCCGAAGAGCGGCGGGCTGAAAGGCAGAGAGCTTCTCTACGGCTTCCGGAAACTCCTGAACCCTCATCAGGTCTTTGACATCTCCAACGGAGGACCGCTGGCTGGGTGAGAGCCGCAAACACACCAGGAACTGAAGTCTGACGGACCTTTTGACCCGTCTGAAGGTTTTGTTACTGTGAAAAGTGATTTGGTGCATTAAAACACACACACACACACACACACACACACACTCTGTGATGACACACAGTCCGCTCGCTGTCATGAGATGTTCCTGACGTTCCCCGTTCTCCGTCTCTGGTCCAGCCTCCACACCTTCAGGGAGGTTCCCCGGTTCCGGCTGCTGGTCTGTGGGGGCGATGGGACGGTGGGCTGGGTGCTGGGAGTGCTGGAGGCCATCCGGCACAAACTGGTCTGTCGAGAGCCGCCCATCGGCATCGTGCCTCTGGGAACAGGTCAGTAAGTTGGATGTATAATCAGTGTATAATGAGTAAATTATGTCAGTCAGTTTAGCATAATAAGATATTTCCGTCTTATTGCTAATTATATGAATATTTTTACATCTGAAACACACAAACTTCTCCATGTATGCAAACAGAAATGAGAGAATTACAAAGATTTATCATTGAGCCTCTAAAACTCAAATATTCGGATGCTGTGCTAGCTGGTGATTCTACAGTGACTTCCTGTTTACATAGCTGCTTGCTCCTGATTGGACGGAGCTACGAAGGTTTCCTGCTAACAGATTTGACACGTTAGCGAAGCTTTTGCTCGCAGAGACATTTCCTGAGTTTTAATGTTAAACCTGATTTAATTATTGACTAGTTGTGGACTAGTTAGCGGTTCCTGAGAGCAGAGGAAGGACTCCATGTTCAGACTGAAGGACTCATGAAGAGCTGCTGTGACTCCTGTAGGTCAGACGCTCAGTCTGAAGTCCGTCTGTCTGTCTCACCAGGTAACGACTTGGCTCGAATCCTGCGCTGGGGGGCAGGTTACAGCGGCGAGGACCCCCACCACATCCTGGTCTCTGTGGACGAGGCGGACGAGGTTCTGATGGACAGATGGACCATCCTGCTGGACGCCCAGGACATGTCCGAGGACGGGAAGGACAACAACTTCCTGGAGCCCCCAAAGGTCTGAGAGGTTCTGCTGGACCGTCAGAACCGTCTGATGTCATTCTGGTTGTTGTTATTCAGGAGCAGTTTGCTTGAAATGACCTGATATCAGCTGATGTTATGGACAAGATATCAGAGAAAACAGGAAAACACAGAATCTTTAGGGCAAACTCGGCTGTAAATAAAAACACTGGATATCAGAGCAGCTGCTGCAGTGAAATGTGTTTTTGTAAAAGTAACTTGTTGTCTGATGGATTGTAGAAAAACTTGTTATACTTCAGTTTAATTTAAGATATAAATACTGCAAATCTACAAACAGTGAAACAGCCTTTCACCCGGCTCGCCTGAGTTACCTCAGTGATGACAGAGTAAATTAAAGTTCACCTGAATGTTGATTAAAGAACGTAGTGAGAAATGTGTGATGGGAGGATTTTGACCCTTCAGTCAGTTGAAGCCGAACAGTTTCTTCTCTTGTGATCTGTTGTTGTTGTTTTGTTGGACTCAGCTGCATGTTGACTGCATGTTACAGTCACTGCAGCAGGTTTATGTGTCTCTTTTTTATGTGTCTGCTTTTCAGATCGTGCAGATGAACAACTACTTCGGCCTCGGCATCGATGCAGAGCTCAGCCTCGACTTCCACCAGGCGCGAGAGGACGAGCCCGA
>JAPZDW010000016.1:9653481-9668193 GCA_029814725.1 Acanthurus nigricauda
AAAGCATATTTTTATACTGGTTTATAAAAACTGTCTAATAGCCCACAACTTTTTAAAAACTTTTTTTCATCTGTTTTTTTCACCAAAATGAGCACCAGTTATCCTCATCCTTGTTTCTCCCTGTCGATCCGGAGCATCACAAAATCGATGACCGCCAGCTTTTTCTGACTGTTTATAAGTCATGGCTCCTCATTGGTGGTATCATATACCTCGCAGTCCGCAAGCCGATCATCATACGTCACGCTCAGCCATCCCGACAAGAGCTGGGAGGGTTGAAGGCTGCCGGATCAGGAGGTGGCCTCTGTCTGCCTAGGATCAGTGGGAAGCCCCTGGCAGAGGGTGCTGCAGCCATCTTAGACTGAAAAAAAAAAAGAAGGGGGTTTGGAGGAGAGATGGAGATAGGGAGAGAAGAAGAGAGGGAAGGAGGAGAAAACTTGGCCTCATCACCTCATGCATCTTTAAACAGGCCCACTAGCCTTGTGGCAGAGAGTCATCAATCTTAAGGGGAAACACATGAGAAAGAGGGAGACATGAAGAGTCGTAGGGAAAGAAGGAGTAGGTGACTGAAGTGGAGGTAAGGAGCTGCTGGGCTCATGCAGTTTGAGTGAGAAAAGGTAGAAAAAGGTGGAGTGATGGTAATCAGAGTGGGCCAAAGTGGTAAAGTAGTCCAGGAGGGAATATTAGAAGAGGTAGATAGGAGAAACAAGGGAAGGAAGGGCTTAAACGAGAGGATAATAGGGATGGAGAGAGGCAGACACGCAATCACGGTGTGAAAAAGCAACACAAAGGTAAATGCAGAGACGGTGGGGAGAGATGAAAAGGGCAGAGTGAAGATAGAGAGAGGGAAAAGGAGGTGGGAGAAGTGAGTGAATAATTGAAGGCCACCGGAGAGAGTGAGCACACAGCTGTCGGCTGATTCTCCACTTGGTCCGCAGGTGGCCTCTTCCCTCAGGTACTGTCAGCTCGAGAGAGAGGGGAGAGATGGAAGGAGGAAGGAAGACAGACGGAGGGAAGAAGAGAGAGGGTAGGAGTGATGGGAAGAGTAGTGGCAGCGGTGGGGAAGAAGAAAGCGAGAGGAAAGGAGAGTTTGGCAGGAAGAGACACAGCGGAGAGTGATGGAAAACGGTCAGGACAACAGGGAGAGGTGTGGAGGGGATGCAGACAAATATGCTACAAGGAAGAAGATGGGATTTACGGTGTAAAGAAATGTTGATGATTTGTATTCCGATGCTGTGGCAATTGCCTTTTCACAAGCCTGCTCCGAACACGTGTTGGTTTTGTTTGAGATGACAGGGAAGAGAGTTAGAGAGATGTAGAAAATAAGTAGGTAGAACAACAAAGTGGTTGGAAACAGGCCAGAGGGAGAATAATGGCAGAAATATAAACTCAAGAGGACAAAGAGTGTAAACTGTAGGACATATTTCAAGTTGCATTATTTCACATTTCACTTCCCACTGGCTTTGGCTAGTTTTTCCCTTTTCTTTAAAGCTGCATAAGATTATTTTCGGCCTCCTGAGGGCAGCAAAACGACCTGTAAACACAATGCTAACATATTATAACCAGAGGTGCACATAACTTTTCAGTGAATTACTCACATGAGTACCAGGAGATGGTGTGTGGTACTCAACCCATATGTAGCATGGTATTAATAAGTATAGTCTTCCTCACTGTCCCCCTCAGTTTAATTTAGGTTTTTGCTTTACCGTCTTAGCTATTGTTAAGCATGCACAATAAGTAATTAGACAGTTATGCTGAGGTCCATTAAGTCAAGACATAAACAGCAAAATTCACGACAGACTTTAATTAAGCTTGCATAGATCTTTTCTAATTATGCTGGATTTCTGGGGCCTCAAAGTTTGAAAAAAAGTATAGTGTTTTATTTGAGATTACCACAGTTGAAACTAAAAAACCTCTAAAGAAAAAACATCTTGGTTGCTAATGTTGTACTGTTATGTCAGTCACATTTAATTCTTTGTTGCAGATGTTTTTTGGGGTCAGAGAATTGACAGAAATGACCACAATCCCTGAGCTTTGTGTACTTTTTCCTCGTTTTCTTTTTTGGATTTCTGTCGACGGAGACTGTGTGGGCGTCTTATAAGATCTCAGTTGAGCGCTGAGTGGACATGGCTCTGATCTCATCCACGTTTAGTGAGGATTATCTGCCTCCCTCCTTGTCTCTCTTCAAGCAAAGTGGAAGAGTCTTTCAAACACATGGCTGTGCACATATTCTGAAACAAGAGATGAAGCGTGATGGCTTTATGCAGATGTCGAGTGTTTCGTGGTGGAGAGTTGTTGTGCGTTCTTTTTATATGCATGTAGATTCGAGGGCATGTTTGCACACTCGATGAAAATAATTTTGGCAATCACGCTGGTGGTGCATGTGCGAGCCTGTTGTGTGCACAAACAAACAAAAACATATATGCAAGACATGCAGGCCCACAAGTCAGATACGCATATGCTGACACGCAGGCGTATAGACACTGCCACTGTTTCTCTCAAGTTTCTCTCAATCCTCCCACCTCTTTCCTTGCTGCAGCCCTCCCTCCTGCACTCAGATTGACAGCTTGGGTGAAGAAGAGAGTGGAGGGAGTGAGGAAGGCCCTGAATAAATGAACAGGCAAATAAGTGAGCGTAGGACAGGTAATGGAACTAAGAAAGCAGGGTGGGAACGGAAAAGTAAAGCCTAGTGATGTAAAGAGAAGTCAATAATTGAGTAGGATATTCATTATTGATACTAGCTCTTTGTGAATTCATAAGAATCTGGTGGGGGGAGCCAGACCAGAGCTGAGTTTGGGGCAGTGGATACTGTATTTTGGTGGTTAGTGTGTGTAGGAGTAAGATACCAAGAGACGAGAAACTTTTGTTCTGAGTGGAGATGTTTGGTGAAAAAGTCTGAGGTCAAAGATGGGCATGTGTCTACAAAGGCAGCTGCAGGTCAGGTCACAGTGAAGAAGCTATTTGAGGTCGATGTAGGAAAATATCACGTTGACAGTGGCCACAAAATGATCAACATTACTGATAATACCCTTGCCCCTTTTTCTGTGTCACCCAACAAAGGTGTGAGTACGCTGTAAGGAAGTCCCTCTGGGTGTTTTCTTAACAAATAAGACCATTTGGCTCTTGTTAAAAACAAGTTTTAGGGTTCTGAAGCTATTGTGTTTTCTACAAGTGCATAAACTATAACAAAACAGGTTGCATGTTAGTGGAGAAGGTTTATCTGAGAGCAACATAGGCTCGCAGTCAGTACAAAAAGGGAGAATTTGTCTAAAAGTAACAATGATATACACATGCACTCAGCTAACTGTGATATTTGACAAGAAAATCAGTCAAATCCTCACATTTGAATACTGCAGTCAGAAAGCAGCAGATACTTCACATTGCTGCTTAAAATAAAGACTGCACAGGTAAGAATTATTCACTGTCAAAAAGGTTTGATGATTACCTAGTTGATCACAGCCTGTGAGGACTTAAAAAGGTCGGGGGTACCATGACATTCTGTTTGTTTCCAAATTTTGCACATTTTAAAAGTTTCTTAGAATATTAATATACTTACCACAAGCACATTATAAAACCATATTTTGGCTCAAAATAATGCTGGATCAGAATTTTTTCCATTGTATATCTTCAAGTTTGTAGGATATAATATGTTACCAGTATTTTGTTGACTTAAAACAGGTAAGGGAACGTAATTTTGCAGGAACGAAGGTAAAAATATCCTATTTACTTAAACATTGACACAGGCGGTCAGCTATCTTTGACAGAAGTGTGCAAAATATGACTTAATTTAACTATCATAGTCTAAAAGCTGAAAATGTGCACATTTAACTAAGTCATTGAGATAGTAAGATGTTCAATAAGTCCCTTTTTTCACCAGTCCAGTCCAGTTCTTTCTTACATTACTCTGCTTTGTGCCAGATACTACCAGCTCCAAGCCTTTTTGTTCTCTAGATAAGCTGTGGGAAGAAAGGAAAAAGACACACTTTGCAATTTTGGAGATCAATAAAGTATCACCAAACAATTATTCTCTCTATTCTTAAATTGGCATCCTTCAACAGTGTAATTTGTTAACCGCCCACAAAATTTCCTCATGCGTCCTTCGCCTTCGCCGCTATTAGTGCAATTGATTTCAGTGACATGATTTGTTTGACGGTGGTCTTGTATCTTTTTGGCAAAGAACTGGCCCATAATAAGCATAATAATGGATAATAGAATGAAACTGAGAAGTGATTACACCAAATAAAGGCTGCTCCTCTGTACACTGAACATCTCAGAGCCATTTGGAAATACAGGCATCGAGTCCTGCGTTTGGAGTTCCTATCCTCCATCCTGTTGTTTGCTCAAATTCACGGGTATCCAAAAATACACTTTCTGTGTGACCACACTAATGCTCACTGCTGTTCTGAGAGCATCACTTTGTCACTTTGTGTGTTTCAGAAAAGTGTCAGTTGTTCTGGCAGAGTATTGTTTTTTTGTTTTTCTGGATGATGAGTTGATATCTGCTCGGTTTTTGAATTGAAGTGCACTGACTTCTTCCAAAACTTTGTTCCTTTATGTGTTTCTTTTTTATAAAAAAAGGGAATCTTGTTGCCTTTTCTCATATTTGGAGGACCATCCCATCCTATGCAGTTATCAGTTTATAGTACGTTTGATTTCTTTTTCTGTCTTGTATTGAACACTTACTACAGTTGGTGCAGCTTTGGACCTGTGATGTCTGTATGTGTGTGTGTGTGTGTGCTTGTGTTTACAATCCTCTGGTATTTCTTGTTTCCACTTTGCTGGCTTTGATAGCACAATGTCTTGGGCGGTAGGGGAATGGGCTTTACAGCGCCGGTTTCATGTTTTCTTTTATGCCCGTTTGAAAAGTTGTGATATCTGAGAGGCCTTTTGAGTGCACGTCGTTGGAATGTAAAACCCTGGATGGTACATGAGGCATCACGCTACAGTTGAGCCATTTAGCTGTGCGGTAATCCAGCGTGATTAACAAGAAGTGAGGGATTCGGTGTGCGGTGCAAGGACAAACCGTTTTTTGAAGACACCGAACATGTGAGGTGCCAATTTCAGGAAGATTGTCCAGTCGTATCTTCGCAACCATGGCCTCTCTCAACAGGCCTGACAAGCTTTGAATCTCTCCATTTGCATTTGACTGTAGAAGCAACGGTGCTTTCAATGATGGTGTCCTTTTTCAGATTCTCCAAAGTCCCCAAAAGTGCCCAGAGCAAAAGTAAAAGAAATAAACTAAACGATGTTTCTCTGTTTGTGTTGTTTGTTACCAACACTAATAACCTGATGTTATGTTTTAAGGGATCAGTGAGCACATCATTAAACTACTACATTAGTTTGTGGGGTTACAGATTACTTTAAAAAATGTCTGGTTCACATTTAGCACAACCACTACGTAGGATTTTCTTACTGTGCAGAAGACGGTCTAGATGCTATCAGAGTTTAAGCTAATGTTAGCTGCCCTGTTTGTCTGTCAATGTGTTACATTTGAGAAAGTAATGCTCTCCTTGACATATTGTTGATTTTAATCCTAAAAGCCATTTCTCTTTAGTGTTGATTTAAAACTAAAATTTTAAATCTTCTACTAGGAAGGATGCTGACTTTTTGTTGAGGCTTTAGCTTCATCCTGTAAACACAACTTTGTGTATGTAGCCACTAAGTGTATATTTAACCACTTTGTTAGCTTAATTAATGTTAGCATAATTAGCAAGGTAACTATAGCTAATTAAATCTTACAATGCACGCCATTTCAGCCTGCACAATTAATAGTAGACAGCTAGACATGAAAACCCTGCCGCAAATTAAAGACAGTTGCACTTTTTTTTTTACACTTAAAGTCAAACTGATTATCCTTTATACCAGAAATAAATTGCTTAGTATAATGTACTCACACCTGTCTGTGAATTTTCTTCATTGCTTTCCAGGTTGAGAGCACTTTTTGGATTCATTGAACTTGCTGCATATCATTAGAAGCTACATTTTTTAATCATATATTTTAATTAGTTGGTGTTTGACATCCTGCTCGGGGCTTTCAAAGCTCGGAGTAGCAGCAGTGTATATCTCCAGTGCTAGACTTTGCACTTTTCAGCTTTGCAGGAGATTCTTTTTTCCAGAGGCTAAGTTAATTTTCACCAATCACAGCTCATCCTGCGTTTCAATTACTTTTCTTTTTGACTGAAATTTTCTGTATCAGTATGCAGCGGAGGTTTAGCAGCCAGTGGAACCGACTGAAGTGATGCAAAAATGATGAATTAACAATATGATTCAAAGACTTTAAGATGCCCCGATCTCTCTTTGTCTAGTTCTCTTTCTGGCCTTTTCTTGGTTTCTTTTCATTTCGTCTTTCATTCTCTTTCACACACACACACACACACACTCTTGTATCCACATCTAGTGCTCTTTGTCTCTGTTTCTGTCTCTTACCCATGCACGTGTCCACAGGGGAGCGCCAGGAGTGGATGGAAACTCTTCAGACGGCCACGCGCCCCCCCGCCTGCGGCTCCCAGAAGCGCTCCGACAGCCTCCCCCGCCCTTCCTCCACAAACAAGCGGGGTTTGCTGGAGCTCCGTGGTTACAAAGGCAGAGTGCTGGTGTCCCTGGCGGGGAGTAAAGTCAGGCTCTGCAAAACAGAACAGGTACTTCCAACACCGCCGGGACTTCCTCTCTACAGGATGACAGCTTCCTGTTTGAAAAGGGAAGATAATAATCACAGCCTATTTTGAAACAGATAAGGCAGAGATAGAGATGTTCATGAAAGATACAGAGATACTCATGAATGTGTAATGAAAAAAGTAAATATAAATGTGTGAAAATCCTTCAGGGTTGGCTTAGATACGTTGTGCTCTATTTTTGATGGGTACAAGGTGTAGCCAACTTATTTATACAACTTTTTGACCTGACAAGTAAGTACAACTATGACCACTATGGGAAACAAGTTCAAAAAGATGTTGGGAGAGAATACATGTGTAGTGTTGATGGTAAATGGAAAAAATCTTATATCTTTTCAATGATAAACCTACCATGACTCCTAACATAAGTCTCAGCACTTACTTTCAGTGCTGTTGTATTACGATTGTTATCAGGCCACAATGTATCAACCAAAATCCCAATGAATGGGAAGTGACCTCTCCAATATGCATGCTGATTGGTCTTTATGCAAACATTGCCCATTAGACAAGAGTGGATCATATATTGGACATCAGATTATGACAAAAGCTGCAGAAGATGGTGAACATTTTACAAGCAAGTGATGGAGGCAAAACAGATGATTTACTCTCCATGAAATGTTGTTAGAAAGGGTTAAAAATCAAATTTACAATAAAAAATTAGACCTCAGTACTTAAGAACATTTAAAAATAATCCCTTTTTACCTTAACTCAATTGCTGTGTCTCCTTTGGTGCCACCTTTAGGCCAAATCTGACAATATCTTGTTTTTAAAGAGTCAAATTGAAAAATTGTGGCCTGAATATATTTACTTTTACTTCCTAGTTTGGAAACTCCTTCTCCAATATTGAACTTAATGAACTTCTGTTCATTCGATCGGTCATTTTCTTTCGCAAACTAGTCTCTTTTTAATCCTTTCACTTTATGTTTCAGTCTTTAATTGTTTTTATTCTTGAATTGTAATGGAAAAAGCCTTGGTTTTTCTTTTTGCTAATTGCATCTATTCTTTCTACTGTTGGGAAAATGACTTGTGGGTTTTTGTGTAAGTTTGAGCAAAGTCTTTTAATTTCAGGCAGTCTGTAATTATAACATAAGTTATCCTGTTATATTTGCACCATCGTTTGTCTAAATATAATCAGTTTTTCCTCTGAATATTTATACAGTAGCTTTTTAGACTAATTACCATGGTTTTATTTCTTGCTAAGTTATTCCAAACGATGTTCTGGAGTTATTTTTGCCACGTTTCACATCTGTGGGACTGCATCTCTTGAAATTTTAAGACACCTCTCTGCTTTAGATGCCAAGAACAAACAGAAAAATAAAAACTTAAGTTTCCACATGTGGTCCGAAAAGGTTAGGCCGGTCTTAACCTCTGTTCTCTGGCTGCTTTCCACCAGTGGACTGAAATCCTGAGCTTCTCTTCTACCGACAGTGCTGCACCTGCCTTTTAAACTTAATGTGGCTTTATTCCCATTACCCCTGACTTCATGTGTAAGCTACTTCATAATTCCTGAAACTGCTCACTGTCTGGTATTCTTGTCTCTTCTGTTCTTGTTTCTGCAGCTTCGGCTGAATTTTTAAAATCTTTGAAAGGCTACTCCAGCGATTTGGGATTGCACTTTCATAAATCTTTTGAGAGACTGCATCGGTCAGATCGAAGCAGCAGAGGATGAGATGTTTAGTTCATACTATCAGTCAAACCTTCAATTTGTAACACTGTCTTCCTGCTTTTGTAGCTTGTGAAGCACATATACATTACAGGAAATAAATAGGAGTTACCATTCATACACAAACAGAAGTGAAAAAACTGACAAGTTGTGGTTTAACAGGGAGGTAAAATTACATTGTATTTGCAGTTTTAGCTTTGTGCATAGAACAAACAAATAATTAGTGAGGTTTAGATGTGACAAAGGGTGTAGTTTTACACCCACAATCTTTCAAAAGAACTTTCACTCTTGCTATTTCCCCATTGTATGCTAAGTTAATCCGGTCGGCTGCTTTTATGCTAAGAAATAACAGCAACCCCCTAACTTTATATGATTTATGATCAATGTGTTAAGGTGCTGTTGGACATTTTTTAAATAGGTTAGCTAGTTTTCTAAAAGCAAAAGTAATAGCCTCCTAAAGCTAGCTCCACTTATTGTGACACCGATGTGTAATGGCTCACATTATATTCATCACGATTTCTGAGTCATTTACCCCAGAAGTTGACAACAGGTGAAAAATGAAATGCAAAGTTACCTTGAATAGAAATCACAGACTGAGTCTAAACTTAGTAGAAACATTTTTTATGATGTCAGTACACGACTCAACATAATATATTGCAAAGATATAGTCATTTTTAGACATTTGAATGTAAAAATATTTTATATTTTTGCATCGAAAACATATTATCAATATGTGTATATTACTATTTTATTAATTCCAGAGAAAAATTTGGAAACCTACTACCATAATGAAAGAGCAGGCAAAGTTAATATAGCACCCTATTGATTTAATATCACTATTACAGACACAATTTGATATCTTACATTTTCTCTGCAGAATAAAGAGAAAATTATTATCATTATTTCTTTTATGTCATAGTTTCTCTTCAGTCTTTCTTATTCGATATGAGCACAATTAAGCCCCAATAGTCCCTCACCCACAGAGACTCTTTGAAACTCCTGTTCTGGCGTCAAGAAACCAATCTGAGATGGAAAGATATCTCACATGCAGTGATACTATTTCTTAAAGTGTCTTTCACGTATTTGTGTGCATATTTGATGATGCGACACACATTCAACTCATTTCCATCCCTCCTTGGCTCTCATTTTGTTTCGCTTGCTCTTTTAGTTTTGCTGTTTGCCTTTCATTATTTTCTTCATTAACGTGAACAAACATCTTTGTTAGAATTCTCTTTTGGGTATCACTCCATGTCAGCACATTTCCACTTCCTTGATCTGAGACAGCAGGAGAAACGAGAGGGAAAGAGAGAATCAGAGGGAGAACAAATTAATTGTATTATTTCAGCTTACAAGCTAAATCCCCGGCATAAATGCAGCAGCAGCGGCAGTGCATTTTTGCAAAGAGGGAAGGAGACGGCAAATTAAAGACAAGGGAATAAGAGACAGACACAAAGACATAGAAGTGGAGAGATAAAGTGAAGGGTATGGAGGGTGGTTGCATGAGTGAGAAACGAGCGTTGGTGGTTTGTAGGAAAAAAGGAGAGAGTGATGGAGCGCGAGCGCGAGGAGGGAGGTAGACCATTGCCCCGTTCAAGTTCAGTGGAGTGGAGTATTTAATCTAACATGATGAACGAGCTATTGGAAACATCATCCTCCCAGCTCCTCCTTCACCACCCCTACCCCATTTCTCACGGACCGTAAGCCCTGTGATGAAGCTGTGTTTAAGGTCATTTAAACACCAAGGTAAAGAAAGTCAGACAGTGTGTAAAGTGTGTCAGGCACGCACACACACAGGTTTACTCTGAGAATGATCTCCCTGCCATGTGCCGCATACTTTTGGCAGATTGGTACAACCAGGGTAACTTGTTTCATGTCTGATCATCTCATACATCACAAGCGCTCTCTGGTTCATGTTCACTCAGATAGCGAAAGCTTTGACTGATTGTTGGATCTTAGCTCTTGCTGTTGTTATTTACCTTCTTTCTTGCTTAGTTGAACCCAGTTTTGCGAATAAAATCTTGGTTAAAACTAAAGCACTTTCTTTTGCTTTAATTCCTACTTATTAAAAGTTACTTATACAGTGAAGCCTTCTCTGCTGGGAAAGGTACTCCAAGTATACAATAACAGTGAGAATGAGGATTTAATTAATCTCTACTTTAATTAAATCTCTTTCTCATTTGCTCCTCTCAAGATCTTCTTTGTAACAATTAATGTCATCCCAAGACTGCAAAGCCTTTTTGTGGAGTTTGTGACACAAGTGTGAGTCTCGTTTCATCAAGGACCTCCTCCTGGAATGAGTTTTGTTTTTTTTTACATACCTAACACGGCTAAAAGATAATTTACACCTCCGCTGCTGCTCTGCAGCAACTTGTAGCACAACACTAACATAGGAAAGTTGTGAAGGTGGGGCAAGGGTGTGAGAAAACAGCAGACATGAAGCAGCATTAGCATTTCTTCATAGCTTCACAGTGTTCACAGTGCAATATTCACTCCTCACTTAGCTCTATTTTGATCTTCAACAACTCCAGATAAAATATGCAACGTAAATTGTCAAAAACACCTGCTGACTACTCACCTTCTACTTCGACTGTTCATTGAAGCTTTGAGAGTGACCTAAAAACAGTAAAATTAGACCATAAAACCCAAAACATTAGCTCAAAGAAGCTAAAAAATGCTTCTTTGCTAAGAGGTCAGAGGACCTGTAGAGTTTGGCGACGACTCTTTTTGAACTGATTAGTCTGACTGAAACCTTAAACATAACAAATAGATTTTGTTTGATGTTGAACAAAGTTGTAGAGGCTTTCGCACAGTGTTGCTTTTAGCTAATGCTGTCATAAACATAACATGCTAACATTCTTGCTGTGAAAATCTTCTCTATGTCAATCTATGTTATGTTTACTATATTAGCTAAGCATGCTAGCATGCTAGTACTTGCTAATTATCATTTAATGCAAGTGTTTGGAAATCGTACATCCTGGATAAGCAGATTAGCGATTCTGTTGTAATGAGCATGTCCAGGGACTTAAGGTGGATGAGAGGAAAGTCCCGGAAGTGAGGCAGAGGCGTGGAAAAGCTGGCAGAACAGGGATAAAGGCTTGATATGAGCATGGCTGATTAAGCTAGCTTGGATGCTATGAGACTGGCTGAGAAAGCAGAGCAGCAGGAGGACGAGACATGTAGTGGTCCACAATGGCTGTAACAGCGAACTGAGTTTAATAAAGTGCTGAGTAGATCATTTGATCGATTGCAGGTGTGTGAATTGGGGCTTGTGTGTGGGCTGGACAGCAATCAGGGAGTCGAGAGAGTGTGAGGAGCGCCACGCCCACGTTGTAGACACACATGAACGCTCATGTATACTCACACACACGAGATACAAGAGAGGAAAACACCAGAAACACAAAGGATAAACTGGTGGCATGACAGCTTTACCATAAGCGCATTCATCACCTGCATCTTTTTGTTTCTTTCTATTGTCTTCAACCGAATGATTTGTATTTTTATCCTCCATCATTGTCCGTAGATCCTCGCTATCCTTTGCTTCTCTGTCTCACTGCCTGAGCTTTGAAATAATCAGAAGTCTTTTGTCTCCGTTGAGTGTGTGCTCTTTTAAACCCACCTTGCCTGCGTGCTTTTTAGTGCATCTTAAGCTGTTGAGTGGACGTGAAATTAAATGTAGAAATAGAGGCAGACTTTGCTTGTATGGCTTCTTTTAGAGCTGCACGGTGCCACGGAGTGACTCACTCGCACAATAAGAGGTTGGAAAGCCTTTGAAAAAAAATATAATTGGACGCATGGCTTTAATATTCAGAGTGGGCCTTTTCTCAACACTTACCAGGTTAAGGTTATTCATTTTAGCTGCGAGAGAAATTCCATTTACTCTCACACTTAACAGGAGTTTAATATGTTTTCTTGATTTGAGCCGATGATGTTCTCTGAAATTTTTTATGTAATATGGTGAATAAAGAGCGCATAAAATCATGCATGCGCACCGACGTTCACCTCGGGCTTCCCTCCCCCATAAGAGCCATTATTGCCACCAACCCCTTGGCTGTTGTAATTGGGTGAGTTATTTTTACCTCTAATGCCTCTCCTTCCTCTCACAATCCCTCATTCCCTCCATCCTTGGTGAATTAATTGGAGAGGGCAGGAGGCCACAGCACATATTGGGTGGGTAACGAGTGGCGAGGGCTGGACGGCCGCTAACACCCAGCGCTCTAATTGGCTGCCTGAGAGGGATGAGGGTCATTAGGTATAGGTGACTGCTTTGCCCTCTTAGTACAGACACACTCGCAAGCACTTTCATTCAGACAGACATGTATGTGCACATACAGCGCAGTTCCTCCCCCATACATCCGACAAACAGGACGGTTTTGCAGAAATGCATGTAAACTGGGTTTGAACTTTTGGATCCATAGCTAAATTGAATGGTTAGCGAGAATGAACCTTGAATTAAGTTGCTTTCCCACTCTCTCATTATCGCGTCATACGTCTTCAAACTTCAGAACAGACTGACTTAAAAGAGCAATGACTGTATGTAGTTATAATTGATAGGCTGGAGTGGCAAGTTTCTCCTGCTTCGGAGCCCTCACATCAAAACTTTTCGCTCAATTAGGACCTGGCTGTACGGTGACTTCACTTGTCCGACTCAGGCTCTTCTTCCTTCTTCTCTTTTCTTCATCACACTCTTTCTATCTATGATGTCATCCTCTTTGCACCTCAGAAGTTCTTAATTACCCAAAACGGTTCATAGTAGAGGTCTGCAAGCCCTTCAGACCCGACAGGCCCTGACACACTGAGTCAATTCAGGTCGAGCTCTGGTCATTTTTCATTTCTGTGTCCAGTGCTTTGGATTTTTTGTGCCCATATATGCGTGGCCACACTGTTTGAAATACTGTTAAATTGATTATATTCTAAATGCTTTAAAAATTACAAATGCATTCCTGTGCATTTGACACATTTTGCATGCGTGCTAATTATTAAAATACACTACATGCAACAGTTCAGTTGACTCTTTAGTTGAGAGCATCACAAGGAAGTTTGAGCCTCAAGAGCTGAAAACTTCTTATGCCTTGATAAAAGCTGCATTTTAAAAGACTTTTAATTAAATTACCACAAAAAACTCTTGGTGCCAGTTGGTCAAGGCTGCAAATCTTTGTTTATTTGCTGCAGGATCCAATATTGTCTTTGTATTTGCTTCTCTTAAACGGACAGTTAGTATTAGTATTGTAGGCATGATCACATTATGTTTGAGGCCAATAATAAACCTACCTAACAACCTCTTTGTAGCATTGGTACATGTGTTTTTGCATTTATCAGATAGTGTGCAGAGGAGAATCTAGCCGGCGTTGGACTCAGATGGAACTGATATATTTCAGTCTTTTTGGCTGCTGCTTAGCTATGGCTGTAAATTTTGTCCTATGCAAGGCTCTGCACACTGGCCTGCCACTCTGTTTCTGCCTCAGTATCATTGTGCACAACTGTTGGAAAAAGGAGAATAATTGCCTGTGTCTTCAACCAAAGTCTTCTAAATTTGCTTCAAGTGGTCTAATTGGGGCTAATGATGTTCAAATAAAGATTTTGACCACATTAGCCCCAATTGAACCAACTCTCACAGTGCTGAAAGATCACGTTGAAAAATCCTGTGGCACGCAAATGTTTAAGTGACTCCCTCTTTGTGTTGCAATCTGCAAAATTTGGCTTCGCCGAGAAGTTTGCAGCTAATTAGTTGAAGAACTGGGCAATAGACGTGGCATCGCTCTCCCACACGCACTCACACACACATACGTCTTTGCTCTGCTAGGCCATGAATTCCCTAAAAAAAGCGCCCAATCAACAAAAAATGGTGTTGATTCATTTTCCTCTCTTTGTTTTGTGTAATTAGTGTAAATTGTTTTGCAGTTGAAAAATTGAACAGTTTGAACAGAGAACACATGCTTTGTGGCTGGCACAGCGTGGCAGCGTTTAGCGTCCCCTCGCCTAGGCAGTATTTTGTAATTCGCAGTTGAGGAGTATTGGCTCTGTTCTCGGGTTTCTGTTTTTGTCATACGCGCTCACTTTCTTTCAGTCAGCTGCTCGGCTGATCCCTGACCTCTCTCACCCACTCTCCATAAGGATTACCAAGACCTTCTTTCACTTATACTTCCCCCTTTCTTACCCTTCCTTTGTGCTCTCGCTGCTTTTCTCTCTCCCCATTCTTTTGACTCACGTTTATTGGCTTTGTCTGCATGCCTGGGTGATGGAGCGGAGTATGTGTTTTTCTGTATTGTAATTTTGGATGCCTGTGTGTTTTTTGTACTCTGTTTGATGTTGTGCCTATATGTGTGTGGGTGTAGGTGCACTGCTTTTGTCTTCTCCGTCGATTTTTTTTGTGTCTCAGCTCAG
>JAPZDW010000016.1:10575503-10586125 GCA_029814725.1 Acanthurus nigricauda
CAAAGGAAAACTTTAGAAGTTATTCGGTAAAATAAATGCACTGTTCACCAAATTGTCATTTCAGTATGCATTTTACATATTAGATCAATAATGAATTGTATTAGAGTACTTTGTATCATAAACTCTACAAACATACGGTCTGAAATAAAAGTCTGCCTGGTGAATTGCAACTTTTACTTTCTCAGGCTGTTTGTGACAAGGATATCTGTGGTTCAGGTAATTTATATAGACCTCTTTCATTAAAGAACACTCGAAGGTGGAGGATTAAATATTGATTCTAATCAAATTTTCATATTCATTTTTTAATATTTCAGTGTTAACCAGAAAAGCATATAACACAGCACAGGTCTGGATAATAATCTACAAGGCTATCATTCTATGTGCTGATGCCACAGCTTTCCATTTTACTTGCTTGAAAATACATCTTTGAAAATACAAAGGCCTTGCCCTTTTTCCAAAGTTTTACCCAAATATATTAATTACTGTTGTCTGTGACATTCCCTTTTCTATTTTAAATGTATCTAAAAAATATCTTTATAGTTTCTGGCAGGCTTCCTAAAATGCCCATTAATCTTAATTCCGGAGTTATCCGAGTCTCGCTTTCCTCTCAGAGTGATAGTTCGTATTTTCACTGGCGGGGAAAATAGCTTTTTAAGATTGCCATGATGTGGCAACAAATCACATTCTGACATCACTGAAAAGGGGTCAAAATCAATCAGCCGCCCAGTGGCCTTTGACATTCAATAAACGTCAGTGGGTATTTATATGCGTATCCAACCGCTGGCTAAAATAACAGGCCGCAGATGACAAAATATGATAACAATTAGACAGGCCGCAGTGAGGGGCCCATCACATCTGCATGGATCACTGGCTGAATCACAGCCATGGTGGGAAATAGAAAGAAACCACGTGCAGAGAGGAAAGGAGAGGTGGGTGAGGATGAAGAGGAGGGTAAGACTGAGAGAGGAATCATCACGTTAATGTGGTCATTTACCAGAAAGGATCGCTCAGCCCACGCAAACCCAAATGCCACCATCTAAATCCAGCCTTAATTAGGCCTGTGCTGAATGGAGAGGACAGGAGGCTGAGGGGACTAACAATACCAGTTGTTTACAATAACATCAACTGCCTTGTTATTGCGAATGTGTGACAGGGTTATAAGGTCACACATGGGACTCCATTATAGCAAAGTAGATGCAGCTTTATCTGGCAAAATTGATCCCACCACCCTACAGCCTGTCCGCATTACATATTTTTCACAGAGGGAAGCTTAAAGATGATCCAGTAACCCTTATTTAAAACCCAACGTCAATTCTTGAATCAATGTCACATTACATATTTGAAAACGGCTTTAAATAAGTAAGTAAATATGAGGAGACGTCTTACAAACTGAGCAAGTTGAAGGAAACGAATAAAACATAAAACATCCTGCATTAAAGTTTTGCACATAATTCATGATATATGCCTTCGGCATGTAACGTTTATTGCATCAAGATTAAAAGAGCTCCCTCAACAAATAGTATACCGTTCATGTGTCGGTAGCACATAATGGCTAGAGTCTACTATGTTTGACTGCATTCATATCTAGCTTTGCTCACGCATCTGAGCTATGCCCTTCTGCAGATGCGGAAATAACAACGCCACTGCTGTTGTAATGGGCAGTTTCTGCAAAGTCTCCCCCTCCCTTTGATTGATTGTTTTAATTTAAAAATAACCGGAGTTATCTATTTATTTTTGGTTTATTTATTTCACTAAAAGGGTCCCTATCGTTTGCTGGCAGGTCGCACAATTCCAATTTCCAGAGACACTCGCGACCAGAAATGCAGAATGAGTACAATAATGGCCTTTTGCTCTATCAACCGCTCCCCTCCCTCTCCTGACACTCTTTCTTTACCTTTGGCTCCGGCAGTCAGTCAGTCATTGTGTTCTTCAGAGCGGGAAGATAGGTCAAATAGACAGACGTTTGGCATTTCATGTGTAGAAATGTGCTGGAGTCTAAAGATTAAGTTGGCCATTCAACTGTCTACGTTTGGGTGGAGGAACATATTCAGCCTTACAAATGCAGGGTATCAGGTCAGTACTTCTTACAAGTCTTTCAGTTTTGTAATCCGTTACATAAAATGTATATAATCTCCAAACTTCACATTAAAGCCATTCTAATCAATAGTTTTATATTACCAAAGGATCAACTGACCACTTGTGAAAGAAGTTTTCAATAGTGACAAGTGCCAGTGTGTTGGAGCCCATTCCCATTGTTTTCCAGCTCAGAACTAATATTTGATTTACTTTTAGTGCTCTTACATTGTCACTGTCAGCTGAAGGTGTTTTTAGCTAAAAAGCTCTGATAAACCAATAGTATACCACTTGCCCAACACCCAAACCATGCAAAGTTAGCAGATAACTCTTGAGGCAAAAAAAAATAAAAATTAGTGACTATGCACACTCTGCCCTGAGTTGCACGCCCCTGGCCTGATGTGCTCTCAGGTCTTTTGGTTGATATTGTTTGTAGAAATGCAATTAAAATGAAATTGAAGATTGCCATCAGAGTGGGCACATGCCTGACCAGATTTATTTTATTTTAAAGTTTATTTTTATTACTTGTAGTTTTGTAATGGCATATGCAGTTACCATGATTTTATATTTTGAATTGAATATATTCTTTTAATGATGTACATCACATAACCTTCTTTGCTATGGTATTAACTTATTCCACAAATTTTTAAATAGGTGGTTTTCAGGTTAAAAATAATAAAAAAGGTGGAGGTGTAATAGTTGACAGCTAACCACTGATCACTACTGCACTTATTATGTTCATGATGATAAACCTTTAAGGAGAAAGGACTATTTGTTAATAGATTACTGTTACTTACTCTTAGTTTTTATTGGCAGTAAAATGATGCAGTGTCAGCACAGTTTCATATGTACCAATCTTGCTTCCTATGCAGCAATGTTCGAAAATACAGCTGTTACTTTGTAGGCATGTTCCTTGATTATGTTCTCAAAGTTAATTTTGCACTGTGGATACAGTCTTTGATGTATATTCATGCCCCTCAAAATGTTTTTTTTTTTAAATTTTTAACTTGCCATCGTTATCAGCATCTAATACGGTCACAGATGGCATTAAGTTGGAATTAGTTAAAAGCCTAGTTAGTTGCATCAAGATGGTAAGGGGATACTGTTTTCTTTAAGCGGTGACCCCTGTTGGGTCCTGACCACCATATTTGATGAGTTAGGAGTAAATATGGGTCCCCAATACACCCAAGAGGAAACAAAATGTCATTTCACTAAAATGTCCTCCTAACGTGAATCCTGATAGCCTTGCTAGCTTGAAATCGCTTTTCCTAAATTCTTCCCTCATGAATCAGAACCATTAAACTTTAAATCCACCCCCAAGTGGCAAATATTCTCATTATCAACACAGGAACATGTGTACAATCCTATGTGCCCATGATATTTAAACCTATTTCATAGCACACATTTCCATCCAGCAGCATTACATGTTTGTAAAAACTTCTGATTTTTCCTGCCCTGCAATTATTACCACCCTGCCAGCTAAATAGTCTCGGGGACCTTATGGAATGTAATTTCCAAGAGATGCCCCAAGAGTCTCAGCTAGGTTTTGGGAATTGGTAAACACACAAAACGAACTGAGTCCCTGAGGCCCAGCAGTGCCTAAGAGAAAGGGTAAGTGAGTGCGGATAACACTGCTATCAAACAATGCAACAGAACAGCCGGCCAGAAAGGGACTTAAACTCATTACAGCTCTGGGCCCACATGTTGGGTTATAGTTGTCTACTTATCGCTACAAACATTTCATTTTCTGTGCTTTCAGTGTTAATTGTGATCCTGTAGTATATTAGGTGCACTGCTTTGAAATGGTAGTAGAGCTTGTATTAGATTGTGATGTTGTTTAGTGAGGCTGCAGAATCGAATAAAAAAAAAAATGTTTGGATTAAATTTTAGAATACGCAGTGCATTTCCAGTAAGGCTACAATTCTTCATTTATTTAATCTATCAAATCCATTTATCTCTTTAGTAACAGATGAAGATGAAGGGAAGAAGATAACAGAACATTACAGTAATAAATCCAAAAGGAGGGCTGTTTGAGCCTTGAGCCAACTGTGCAAAAAGGGTCTGCGAGTAAATATTAGAAAGGGGGACTTATGTTGTGGATACTGTGTGTATGCTTCCGCTTGCCAAACGATTTTCAATTTCCCCAGGTTCAAAGATCACAGAATAAGATTTTAAACCAATTTACAGAGTTTCCACCTGTTCTTTGGAAATAGGTAAGAAGCACTGTGAAAGCCAAATGAAAGTAATCTGAAATCCTTTATTAAAGCAGAAATATACAGGCTAATTGGCAACTTTCAAAGACTTCTAAGATGCTTGCATTTTAATGATCATAAGGAATACTAATTAAATGCTAATTATTTATGAAGAACCGTAAATCTCACTAAAGTCATTAAAGTTTTGCATTCTGCACATCCCAGCTGCAAATTTTAGTATTACAGACACGACTTAAATTACATTTAGCACATTTTTGGATGACAAAAGATCATAGAAGTCCAAGCCAGTAATTATTATTTTAACTCCTGACATCATACTTTGGAGGATATAATCAAAGTCTCAGTGGATGATTCTTCAACCAGTCATTATTATTCTTTTGAGACTTGAGCACAGTCTACTGAACAGAGCGGTTTGATTAATTGTCAGTGTTTGGAGTTAGCCACAGTGCCAGGAAGATATTGTCAGAGATAATCAGAATTTGTCACAACCCACTTGCTCTTTAATTGCTCTTAGAGAAACCTTCGCTAGTAAGACTCCAGCCACCAAAAGAGAGGACTTTAGAGGGGACAGCTCCCCTCCCATCCTGTCAGTCACACCCACATGTGCTGTGATTCATCACTGTGGTTAGACTATCTGATTTGCACTTTTGTTTTAGGTTATTCTTGCTGTATAGCTCACAGATAATGAGACAACGGGGGGAAGTTTCAAGACCAAGGTTACTTAACAGATTTCTCTCTACGAGGTAATCAGTATATGAAATGTGATTTAGCCTTTGATGATTCCCTTAAAATGTCTGTGATATACAGTCCTTACTGCCATTCAGCATTAATTATTGTGATGCATTTTATCCAAGAAAACTATCCTACAGTGCAAATGCACTTTTGTGGACAATAGAGTCTTCAGAGTAAAATATACAGTGACAATGTTTCAATTTATTAGGTAACCTTTCAATTCAGTTTTACCCTTAATTGTAGCTGTAATGTCTAATTTTTATTGAAAGGCAGTCAGACATCACCCTCAATAAACCTTATAAATCATTTGTTCCCTTCAATAAAATCTGTCAAGCGCTTTAAAAAATGCCCCCCTTCCCCTACCAGAGCAAATGAGAGAGACAAACAAAAAGAGGTTATGAAATTGTTTTGGACACTCATTTGCATTGGACTGTGTTTTCGACAGAGTGGTTTCAATAAAAATGAGGTCTGTAGGTTATGCCTGCATACTGTTTCAGGAAGGAGGAATGTTGACTCTTTTCAAATGAATTTTCAATCTTTTAGGCCCCATCAACATAATCCTATTCAGGCAGAAATTTCAAAACCTCAGCAATGTAAAATGAATGTTCCTGACTAGACACTTCCAGAACAAAAACGCTATCCTCCCAAAACTATTGTTTTTGATTCAATATTCTCTATTTGTGTTACTATCCTTCCACTTGAACTAAGCAAGGGAACAGCTGCTATCTAAATCAAATCTCATTTCTGCTCCTGTATTTATATCATAACATACATCAGTGTAACTGCTTTATGTTGTTTCTTGTATCTTGTTGATTTGTATATCACTTGTTTTCCTTCTCCACACTTTTTCAAAATTAATGAAAGCAAGGGAACAGTTTTTGAAACAGCACTTAGGAAAAAGCTATGTAGACAATTTAAAGGTGAAGTGTATTTTGCTTTTGACAACAATATTAACTGTTATTTACCCTATTACCCCACCTTTCTTTATTATTTCTGTATCTATGATTAATATTCAATTTTCTTTTCTATTAAGTGAATTATTAACTACTCATTTAAAAAAAAATGATCCAATAAATATGAAGAGGGGGTAAAGCTACTTGTAAAACCTGAGTAGTGTCTGCAAACTACCCTGTTCACCTCCACCAAGGAGGAAGGGTTGACTGTATATGTAATATGAGAGGTAAAACTGAGGACAAAGAAATCCTTAAGGAACTTGCTGCTGGTAGTATATGCTATGTTATCATAGTAACCTTTTGCAGTGCTTCTCTCATCTGGATTATGGCAGCTGAATAGTCAGAGGACAGAGATTTTAGTGAGTAACTCAGCCTGAAACTACAAAAGTGAATAGGACAAAGTTAGGATTTTAAAAAGTGAGGGGGACATTGGGTCCCTTGCGTGCATGCTGTATGCTAATAGTACAGGCAATGAACAAATTTAGCTTTGAGTCAGGGCCCTTGGGTTTCAGCTCATGCAGACAAACCCTTGCTTTATTTCATGTGTTACCATTACCCTAAAGTTACAGGTTTAACTTGCAGAAAGTGCTGGTGCTCCCTAAATTAGATCCCTGTGGCCGTGTGTTTGGAATGAGCAAGGCAATGAGACCAAAGAACAGAGGGGGAGAAAATAAAAAATAACAGTAGTCAGCATTTCCCACTCATGTTTTTGTCTCAACATTTAATAAGAACCCTGTCTGGCCACCAGATGCCATCCCATAACTGAAAGGTCATGTGCTTGACCCTCCTTTTCTCCCCAGAAACATGATCCTAATTACACTGTGTAGAAATTGCCATCTGAATTGTTTGTGTCCAGCGAGTCAGTCTTTGTGCTCCAAATAAACTTTTAAGTAGGTCACCTGAGCGAGGTTTTGTCCCGTCTAGACACTGTTATAAAAGTGAAATTGTTCTTCTGAGATTTTAAAAATGATAACTTTTTGGGGAAAATGTTATTTGAAGGCATCATCTTGTATTTCCACATAAAAAACTTTAACCACAAAAAGGCAAATATTTTCTTTTGTTTTTCCTTAAACAGCAAACATTTTTTATTTTTTACTCTTTTTCTTATTTTTACATGTATAGTTCATTAGCAAATCTTTTTACTCATTTACCCATTTTGCTCATTTCAAAGCAACGCACCTTAGAAACTTCAGGATCGAAAGCACCAGAAAAGAAATGTTTGCAGCAATAACTAGACAACTGTAAACCATATCTCACATTCTTTGGGGCTAAATAGAAAGTCATGCAATCATACAGTCATGATGTGATGCTAGCATGATACATTGCCTATATTAACAATCCACTGATTCTGCAATGCATGTTGTATTTAAAACAGTCATCTACGATGCATCTCAGCATCCATGTCACTGAGAAAAAAAAGACACCCCCAACCAAGCCGACACAGACTGACACCACTGGCATATCTACACTGTGTGTGTGTGTCTGTGGCCAACAGCAGGTTAGCTTAGCTTAGCATAAACACTGAAAACAAAAGGAAATGGCTTACTCAACTCTGTCCAAAAATAGTAAGATCTGCTAATCAGCAAGACTAGAGGTCGCTCATTAACATTCCATATCTTGACAGTTCATCTTGTGTTGTGGGTTGTGTGATGGACCATTTCTTAGTTGGGACCAGTAACTTCCTGGAGTCTTCATTGGATGCCTGGCAACCAGCTCCAGCCATGAAATGCTGTAGTCCAAGACATAATCCCTGTAAACTAAGAATATAGTTTCAGTGCTTTGGTTTTTAGGCTGAAAAAGTTGCAGATGCAATTACTTTACTGTCCCATAGATAGCACGAATCAGTGTGTCTACAGTTGTTTCACCAAACTGTTTCTGCTTAGCAGTTGACTGATTCTGTGTGAATATGGTGTTGTTGTAATTTCCCTATAATATAAATATACCTCTACCTTTACGTTGTCATGTATTCTAGTGTTGTTAACAAATACCAACAGGCAACTACAAATGTTCTACCAAAGAAAAACACTGACAGCAAAACACCTTGAAGGTCTTTTGAGAGGTCTTTTTGGAACAGGGAGTATGATCAGTCACCAGTGTCCTCAGGTTTCCTTTCGGTATGTTGTCTGATAAATGTCAGCTACTCTTCACTAGAAAGCAGCATTGTCCCAGGTTAAATGGTCCTCTATCCATCTCTCTGTGTTTCTCTCTTGCTCCCAGGAATGATATATGTATTTCTTGTACTTGCATTCTCGTCATCACATCCTCCTTTTCCTCTCTTGTGGACAAACTTTGTTCTTTCCCTGCTGCTGCAATCCCTCTTTGTCACCAGACTCCCCCTCTCGCTCTCTCTTTATCTCTGTTTCTTCTCATTGTTCTTAATCTTTTCATTGCTCTCCATCTGTCGCAGAGTCTATCTTTTTCTCATGCTGCTTGGTTCTTCCACTTAGTTGCTTTTATTTTTTTACCCATTTATTTTTCTCTGTGTTTCTTCGGTCTGTTTTCTGCCAGTCCTGCTCCATATTGATGTTCTCTCTGGCAACAGCAGTATTTAGAGGCATTGGATACTATCTCCTTCGGCTCAGTTACTGTGTAGCTTGTTTTTAGCTTGGTTTACAAAATACACCACTCACACACTGGCATTTTACTGTCACACAGTTTATTGTGCATATGGTAATGTCTCATCACAGTTAATTTTGCCATGGTTGAGACCAGTCCTATACTAACAGAATTACGTTTTTAGGATTTATTAAATGCACAATTTTATCTGATGTAAAATGTTAAACATGCTGACTCTTCTTGCAGTAATTATGAGAAATATACATTTTCACCTTAATTAAATGTATAACCAAACTCCTACTAAACTAATGACAATCCTTTCACCCTCAGTTGTATATTTTTTTTAAGTGCTAATCAAATGTAAGTATGCTTATATGCTACACCACAATATGGTAACATGCTAAACATTAGCATTTCAAAATTGCCATTCTGAGTGTAAACAAATTGACATTAGCAATTAAATCAAAATTCAGCTTCACAGAGTCACTAGCATAGCTGTTGACTCATGTTGTTATTTGTAAACCATTTTTTAACTTTGCTCATACAAGTAGAAATGTGAATTTAGAAATCTTTTTTCTTTTTTTAAGGAGAAAGTGAAGATTGCCTGCCAGCATAGAAACAACCTGATTCAATCGTGTTTGTAGGTGGCCCAGTTAGCCCCTATCATTTGTCTTTGCCATTGGTTAGAGAAAGAATTAGTGACACTGATGAGCTATAATATAAAACATTGGACAGTTTTAACACTCCTCCAACCTCTAGACACCTCTCAGTAACTAATGTCTGTGTTTTAGTACAGATGGCAGAAGTTTTCCAAGGCCATACCTCTAAAAAAGCACTTTTCAAAGAAGTATGAGGGTGCAATAGATCATTTTGTGTCCTGTTCTGTGTAATTTGTCTTGACCTGTCGTGTACCATTAGATGGCTGCTGTACCCTGCTGTGACCTGGGTTCTCCGTGTTTTTTCATTTTCTCAGTCTTGTCCTCTCCATAGTGTTCTCGCACAGGTACTTTGTGATGACCAACATAACATTATTAAAGAAAGAACTATTAGCTTTGTTTTAGTCTTACCAACTTCCAAGGAAAAAGCATGGCTTTGTCTCTTAAGCTGCTAAATGCTATGTTCACCAGCTCCTGACTAACTCTGAGTGTCTGCTGTTTGATGCTGTGTGGGTTGTGTAGTGGGTTTAATTAAGGCTTTTCCACTGAAAACAGCTGCCTTCTGCGTTCAGAAATGACACTATGAGAGGGGTGAGGGTACACCAAAACAGTAATGTTGCGGGCCATAAACACTGCCAAATAGTGCTTTCCCCTCTTGGAACAACTTGATCACAGAGCATGGGGTGCCAGACTTGGTTGCTTTACTCATACAGGCAGAATAGTGGAAGATATACTGTAAATAAATATATATCCTGTATAGAAATACATGGGCTATGTGTATGTATCTTGGAGAAAGTTGAGGGAGCAATATGAGGTAGCTCTACTCTCTTGACCTCTTTGTTCTTATGTCTTTCCTGTTAAGTCTTCCTGCCATTAACCTGCTGTGAATATGAAGGCAGTCTATCTTAGACCTCTTGTTCCCTGCTATTCACCTTCTATAATTCACAGTCTTTCAGCTTAAATTTGAAATAGGCTCTTAACTCGAAAAAGGTAATTTTACATTTACAATGGTTTTCATTAATGTATGTCTCTTTCAAAAGACCATTTTCATCTTGTTTCTCATCGTTCATTCAAACCTTCTTTGTGTCTTCACTCAAACTTTTACTCTTTGTCCTTTAATATTACCTTTACTTTTCACATAGCTGCTCAACCACATCACCCTTTAAATTTTTTTCCCTTTTTGCACTTTTTCTTTTTGTCTATCGAACCACAGTCCTCCACCTCATTCTCTGTCTCCACTGAAGGGTACATGAATGGACCTTGGAACAGCTGTAGTTTTGACAGGACTAATATGGCTTCTATTTTACCTTGAACAAGGGTTAATGCGGCATTATACCTTTAAAAATCTACAGTCCTTAGTTGGCTTTAGAGAACCATCTCCTCACAGTTTGAGCAGAGCTGTTTATGCCCACCCCCCCCCGAAAAAGGGCTGGCATAAA
>JAPZDW010000017.1:115146-125493 GCA_029814725.1 Acanthurus nigricauda
CAAACACACACTGAGACACACGTGTACACACACAAAGCATTTAAACCAAAAAGTAAAAAGTTCCCTAACAAATCAAAAACTGAAGCAATAAACCAACAGCACTAACATCACTGTGTGTGTCACCAACAACCACAACTTCCACAAAACAAAGACCTACAATTATGAAAACACATGACAAGGCATACTGTACTTTCTGTATGAGATTTATTGTTTTGTGCTTAGTGATGCATCTACATCTTCCTCGTACGAACCTTTGAAGCTGACAAATTTCACAATAAGGCAAGTTTCCACCACTGTGACAATCAATCAATTTGCATATGATGCTCTAACCTTGGTCCTGTGTTTGACTGCAAGATCCTTAAATACTTAATTGTTGATTTAAAAAAAGAGTAATTCAGTTTCACATTTGAGTTTTTTTCTTAAGAACGATAAATATTGGGCACTTCTGTTTGTAACTGAGAGTACATTTGGATACAAGAACCTCCACCTTAAAATTGTTATGTCTTAAAAGAGTTATATTCTGTCTCAATCTCAGCCTTAAAAACCTGCAGGAGTCTCACTCCACTCTATTTAACTTCAGTAATACCTGACTCAACGTCCAGCGAGTACTTGTCGATGGCCAGATTCATCGTTTGGTAGGCGGTGTTGGCAAAGTCCTCTAGGATGAGATAGACCACGTTGGTCACTCCCCTGGGAACTGGCTTACCAAATCTCATCCTACTGTTAACCACGATGCTGCCGTTCCTGAAGTTGAGGATCTCCAGGTTCTGGAAGTTGTTCAGGTTGGACTGTAGGTATGGGACCAACTGCAAGATCAAGACAAACTTGTGTGTAAAGAACATGACACATAAATCCAGATCTTTTTTATCCACTGTAACCAGATTATCTCAGTTCTCACCAGTTGTAGAAACCGTTGCTCCAGGGCCTTGTACTCAGTGGAGCTCTTGTTAAAGAGGTCCATGGAGAATGCCATGTTAGTCACCCTGAGGCTGAAGAACACCGTTAGGGCCCTGCCAGGTTGAGTTGGTAAAGCAATGGCATCCAGATCTGACCCCTGAGCTCCACTAGAGAAGCCACTGTTGTCACCTTCAGTTGCCATATTGCTGTACTGGAACACATCAAAGCTGACGTCAATGCTTGGCACAGAAAAAACATGCTGATTGGGTTCAATGTCTGTAGAGGGGGAGTTGTCATCGACTTCCTGAAGTGAGAAAGTTGCTGTTCGGAGGATATCACTGCCCGATTTTCTTTCTGTCGTATTTTTCAAAGTGGAACCAAAGACTTCATCCCTTTCCAGTGCTGGCAAACTTTTTATGCTATCCATTGGAGCGCCTTCTGTTTTACTAACCATAACCACTGATGGCGTCCAATGCAGAACTTCTGAGGTTGGAACTTCATCAATATCTTCATGATTTGCATGTTCATGATGATATTGGTCCTCGTCCTCCGGTGCTGAATCTGAAACTCGAGTGAATGGGGAGTCCTTCTCAGGCGAGAGTACAATGCTGCTGCTGAGGTCTGAACTTACTGACAAAGTGAGGACTGGAGCAGCAGTTGTTGTTGATGCAAACATGACTTCATCCACAATCAGATCCCCGTCTTGGATGTCACTGGCTGGCTTCAGTGTTACTGCAGGGTTAGTGGTGCCAATGTGTTGCTCCTCCAAAATCTCAACCATGTCCCGGTCTTCTCTTCCTGGCTGCAGTTTGGATTTTTCCATAAACACCTCGAATTCTGGTGGTGCTTTAGTTATTGTATCAAAGGATTCTTTAACAGTGACTGCCTGGACATCAACAAAAGCAGGTGCTTCTTCTGTTGAGGAAGCTTCAGTATCAGGGACTTTAGGCACTTTAGGTGCAACAACTTTAAACTCCTCCTTCTCAGATACATCCTCCTCTGATTTTGACCAAACTCTAATTACTGGAGGCTCTACTCCTGATCCAGTGGTTACTTCTTCTTCCCCTGTGTTTTTTTGAACCTCGACTGCTGAATCAGTTGGTCCTGCATAAACATGGACCTCATAAGTCAAAGCTTCAGGTTCAGGAGAATCTGTGACTGGTGCTGCTAGGGTATGTGGTTCAATCAAGTAGTAGTTGTCATAGATGCTGGACATCTCCACTGTTTGCACTGAAAGTTCATCAGTCAAGGTGCCTTTGGGTGAGAAGACAGGTGCCTCAGTGGTGGTAAAGTAGTGAGGGTCTTTGATGGTGTGTGGCATTACCAAAACTTGATCCAGAAAAGGTTTCACAGTGCCTTTCAGTGCTAATTCTTCAAAAGCAGGAACACTTGTTGTCCGCAGAGAAGGAGTGCTAGTAACATCAACTTCTGTCACAAATAAACCATCCCTGGTTGGAGCCTCCTTATCCTCATCTTCATCCTCAGACTCCTCAAGATCAGGTGGCGGCAGCACCTCCAGCCTTCCATCGCTCTCCTCATAGAAGCCAGTGCTATCAGAGGTTGCTACTGGCCGCCAAGACCAGAGATCAGCTTCCTGGCCGTCTCCAGAGAAACCAGAGCCAGAACCTTCAACCAGTGTGACCTCAGAGACTGACTGAGGTTTTACCGGCAGGAGGGGGGCTGCTGAGGAGGAGCCTCCAGGAGTGACCACATGGTCTCCATGGGGGATGTCACTGTCAGCCCCAGGAGTATTGCTGAGGAGGAACCCCTCATCTTCAAAACTTTCATTATCTGTAAACCAGAAAGGCACATGAATGTGAAGCAGTGATCAATAAACTGTGGTGTGACAAAACAACCTTAAATCGAGATCCATCGAAGAGCTTTATAAGCATCGAGTCAATTTACAATTCTTATCTGATTAAAAGCTCTGAAAGAAGCTGGCAGTGGATCTTTAGCTGGGATTGTTTTACCAAAAACATTCTTTAACAAACATTTGTGTCATTTTATCTTAAATTCTTAATTTCTTGTTCTCATTTCTCAGTGACTACTAAATAGTCAGATTCTCAACTGCAGGGAAAGTACTAATAGCACACTGTAAAAATACTCCACTACAAGTAATAGGCCTGCGTTCTGAACATTACTGAGGTAAAAGAACGCTAGGTATCATCATCTGTGAGCTTGATGTGAGCAGATCCCTAAAACTCTCTTTGCTGTACAAACTTGATGTAAATACTTGTTTTATCGCAGTACTGAAGGTTTTTTCTAATGACTTGTTCAGTGTGTTTTACTGTCCATTCACTAACTCTCTGCTGCTGCCAGCTCGACCGTCTTCTCTGGGAATTCAGCAGCAGTTGGGGGAGACACGCTCTCTTCGAATATGAAGACGTCGTTCTCGCTCATCATTGCCTCCTGCAGTCCTTTCCACTGGTTGAATGGGTTGAACAGGAAGTCGTCTTTCTTCAGGAAAACATCCCTGTCTTCCACCTCGTGGTTCGGAGTGTCTGGAGGCTTTTCTGCAGCAAGGACGTTATCCTGCAAGAATACCTTTGTTTCTTTAGTGCCTCTGTTTTAATCTTTATTTTAGTTTTTATGTCATGAAACATAACAGCAAAAATTGTGTCAGGTACTCTTTCTCTTTCAGTTGAACTCACCATGTTGTCAAAGGTATCGACCGATCGGCTTGTTGGTTTTACAGCAGGTAACAAGTTTTCCTCTGTAGACAAAAGTCAAAGGTTTGTTAGAGTCAAAGCTGACTCTAACGGAGTGTGATCATATGTAAATGTGCAGATGAGAGGCCAAGTAAAAACGAGCCTCCTTTGGATGAATGTGCATGATAGTACCGTTCTGCATCTGCAGGGAGTCTGGCTGCATCTCCAGGCTGCTGTTGGTCATGAAGTTGTCTTTGTGCAGAGCCTCTGTGATGTAGTTGCGGAAGTTGGTTATAGTGTAGACTACAGTGGGCTGTTCCGCCGCTCCAGGGTAATTCTTCTCAACAAGGTTATTTTGCAGAGAGATGAAGTCCAACGTATCGTTGCTGATGCCGTCATCGTCAACCTGTAGGGTGATGGCATAGTGCACAAGAACCACCAAACCCCTGAGAGGACAGAAGACCAGGAGGAGCTTTTATTACAACCCTGAAAAATCAAACTCATGTTGTTTCTGTTCAGTACTTAGATATTAAAGTGATTCAGAAGATGAAAACATGTCAGGAAAAAAACTTCAACCTGTTCTCAGTAATTTGATTTTAAGGAATATCTTTTTTCAGTAAATCCATCAAATTAACAAAGTGTAAAATAATGTGTTGTAAAATAAAAACTGAAAGCTCTGTTTTTGTATCTAACAGACATAATGTTTAGGTTGGGGGACCTTCCAGGTGCATCTTGTAATGTTTTGACCTTTGAAATACACAAATATCATGTCATAAGAACTTTAAACTTTTCAATCCAGTTTTAAAAAAGCAAAAGGAAATAACTACACAAACACTTTGACCATCTTAATCTAACTTCTTCTTCAGCCTCATCTTTTTTGTTTCACAGGTCTCTGACCTGCATCCTTCAACCTGAGTATCATTTCTGAGGCATTTCAGAAAAAAACTGAGTATCGAAAGACTGTGTTGACCTTTAACTCCATGCTTCAGACTTCGTCCTTATACGGCTTTGCAGAGTTCAGATGAGTTTAAGTGACTCTCTGAGCTCACAAACTGACTTCATCAGTGTGGTCGGGGGGAGGGGGAGGTTCCTGGACACAGGGGTGAGGTGGGGGAGGGCAGCCAGCCTGCCGTAAATCTTTTCCTGTAATCCTGCGGCAGCTGCAGGTGGCCAGTGAGTGGTGAGAGACTTATCTGTCACTTAAGAGCTGATTGACTATTGTTAAGGACATTAGAGGGAAATCAAAGCAGAGCTGTGATGCACTGTGACGGTTGGGTGAAAGGGGCTTTGAGGCTGGAGATGGTGTGTGATGACACGAGAGTGAGGTGTGGAAATCCCTCCAAACGAGTTACTGACACACCTGTTGTCTTAAAGACACTTGTACAAACCTGTGACCTTCTGCTTTGACTAATGGCCCCGCAGACTGGATCAGAAACATTTTACAGTGAACTGAATAATTTCAAAAACTCCATGCTGCAAAAATATCTTCAAAAGCCACTCAAGTTTAACATCTCACAGCCCTGAACACAGTTCCTGAGCTGTGTGTTGTTCAGATGGATTTCCCATCATACCCTGCTCTAAAGAGGGCACCCACTCCCTGCAGTGAAAGATAGATTCATCAGACTGTTCAGAGTTAAATCAGGACTCAACAGGTTCTAACAATTTCAACAATTTTCACAACATCAGCTGATGAGGTAAAACGTGTGTGTTACTTACCGCTCTAGGTCCTTCTGAGGCCTGAGAACACAAACAAAACACCGAAGTAAAAGCTCTGATCATCTGTTTAAAGTTAGACTCAGTAGTTTCAAACATGTTCAGCAGAAACATTGAGTTACATTTGGACCTGCAGGACACAAAGTGACTTATTGTACCTTAATTCAATGATGTCGACACTCTTGAAGCTTGACAGCCTCTCAAAAGCGGCTTCAATCTGAGAGTTAAACAGATAATAAAAGTTTGGTACTTTTGACTTCTCAGATTTAATGTTTTTTTTTTAAGCAACAAATACATGATCAGTTTCTGTTTGACTGAAGCAACCCTGAATCATATGCATGAAAAAAGCTGAAGTTTGTCTTTGCTAAACAAACTGATCTTTTAAAACTCACTATGCTGAATTCAGTCATTGATCATAACTCAGACTCAGACTGCTGGAGGTCAGTATCACTGATGAACCTCTGAACATTAACAGCATGTGCTTAAAAGCCTCTGATAGGTGATTTAAACCACATGTGTCAGTGAAGCATGCATGTGAAAACAAAGTTAGCAGTAAAGCTGAGTAAACACAGTGGAGATGCGACAAAGAGTGAAAAGCAGCATTTTCTTTGCATTTTCTCTGCTGCCAGCAATGGAGCTTCTGCTGTTTCTATTAGCCCCGCAATCCACTTCATACTCCCTTCATACTGACCCTGACCCCAACACTCAACCCATAAACTGGCTTCCAGCATCGCTAACAGTGGAGCCCAAAAAGCTCCTGGTATAGCAGGAACACACTGATGCTTTCTGTTTTCCTGGCACAGAGTGTTTTTCCACCAGCTCGCAGTGAGTCACTGCTTGTATTCTGGATGTTCTCTGACGCTCTGCAGCTCCGTTACTGCCTCAGAGGGTCGGAGAGTCGATGGCTAGTGGGGCCAAGGAGGCTGAGGAGGCCAAGAAGGCAGAGCTCTGCTGCCTGAAGAGCCCAAATGTATGAAAAACTGCCTCTAAAGCAGAGCCACATTCCTGAGTATGCAGTTTGCAGTGAAGAGGTTAAGGAGGAGGAGAAGGAGGAGAACTGAGCAGTGATCACAGATGCTGGCTGATGAACCAAACACAGCTCACTGCATCATCTTTTCCTCAAAAATAAGATGACGACAACAACATAGACTGAAAAATATGAACAGAAATCATCTGTTGTGGGTCTGTTGAGTAACAACTTTGTACAGTTAAGTGGAAACAGACGTGTCAGCTTCTCCCACCCCTGCAAATATTACTGCTGCACATTGGTGTTTTCCTCAGTGACGCAACAACCAAAAACACATGCCACACTGTGTCAGTTTCCACAAATCTGTGAAAAAACAATCAGTTTGCAAAGAAGAAGGTTCAGCAAAATGATGCTAAATCTGTGGTGGCAACAGTTTAAGGATTGAAAGTGAAGCTTGAATAGAATCTAAATATAGATGGAGTCAGTTAGCCTCCATCCTGCAAAATGTTCTACTTTCATTATCACAACATAAAAAAAATGTCTTTTTTTGGTTTAACATTTAAAATCAGTTTTCTTTTTATTGTTCAGTTTTACAAAATTTAATTTAAATCTCTAATTTAAGCTCTAATTTAAAGCTCTTGAGGTTTTGCTCTTTATTTACCAGTTATGTGCAAAGCCTCCTTTATTGCCTGCTATTCCATTAAAACCAGTTTTACTGTTTTTACGCACTTTAACATTAAAATCTCCTCCTGTCATCTTCTTGTACATACACTAAAAGTCTTGTAAAACTCTCCTACCCTGTGGGTGAAGTACCGGGCCAGCTGCTGGTAATGGAAGCTGCTCGAGTCTCTCAGGGCATTGTTGTAGGTTTCTCCCCTCAGCTTGATGCTTAGCTCCACCACCTGGTCCTTCAGGGGTCTTGGAGGCCACAAAAGGCTGTCATCAATCTCGTTACCAATCTGAGGAACATGCAGAGAGGCTGGTGTTAGTCTATCTCATCAGCTGTGGGACTGGAACTTGTCAGTTGATGAACCTACCGAGTTCTTCTCCTCTTCCCTCAGCCCAAAGTCATTCTTTTCAAGTAAGTTGTCATCTATGTAATAAGGATCAGGGAAGTTGCCGTTGTTGTACTCAACTACATATTTAGTAGTGAAGTCAGAAGAGGCGCTGAGCGTGGTTTTATCAGGGGCATAGACTGCAGTACCTTGCATACCTCCTGCAACGGTTTCTTGGCTGATTTCATCTACTGGAGCCTCTGTTATGATGCTCTCTGCATTTTCAGCTGTAGCATCTGTGGAGACATCCCCAACAACCAGAACATTTTTTTGAAGTGATACATCGAGAACTGGTTCATCAAGAAATACATGGGTGACCTCCTCAGCTCCAGGGCTTCCTCCAGCTGTGGTAGTCCCTAAATAAGTCACATCTTGTGGGGATGTTTCACTTGGAGCCTCTGGGACAATCCCTCTCTCCACTTCAGCTGGCCTGACCACTCCTGTAGTGCTCTCCCTGGTGGTTTCTGGTGGTACTTCTACCTCAGCATTTGCTGGAGGTTCAGCAGGTTCAGGAGATTCTATCACCTTGGTACCAGGCAACAAAGCCTCTGTATCTTCTGGAACAGCAACAAAAACTGGAGTGACCTCTTCATCAGACTCTGGAGGGGTTTTATCGGGAGTCTCTGGGATTGTTTCCTCTGCATCTTCCGGTTTAGGTCCTTCTGTTACAGTTTCAATAACACCAACTTCACCCTCTGTTTTCTCAGAAATGGCCTCTTCTCTACCATCATATGGTTCAACCTCTCCGACTGCCTCTTGTGTTTCATCCACAGATGAAACAACATCTGCTTTGGTTTCTATCTCAGGTTCAGCTTCTTGTGCAAGTCCTTCTGTTGGTTCTTCCTGTTCTGCAATGTCTTTGATGGCCTTTATGTCTTGTTCTAGTTCTCTGGTGTGTTCTGGCTCTTTTGTAACCTCTTCAACAGGTCCAGCCTCTTGTACTTGTTCTCCTGTGGGTTCCACTAACTCCTCCTCACTTCTGTCTATTAGTTCTGCTTTTTGTGTTGGTTCCTCTGTGAGCAGTGCTTGTTCTGTGTTTTTTTTTACAGGATCCGTTTCTTGTGCTAGTGTCACAGTAGGTTCTGTCTCTTCAGCAGTTTCGTTTACAAGTTCTACTTCTTTTGATGGTTCTCCTGAAGGTTTAAGTTTTAGTTCAGTTTTAGATTCTTTTTCAGTGTCTCTTGCAGAATATCCTGTAGGTTTCTCTTCTTCTACAGTTTCTTCTAAAGGTTCTCTTTCTTGTTCTATAACTTTCTCTACAGGTTCTTTAGGTGCCTCAGGTATTTCTCCTTCATCTTCAGTTGGTTCTCCCATAGTCTCTGCCTCTTTTGTAGTCTTATCAACTGGGTTTACTGGCCCTTCTTCAATAGCTTCAGTTTTAGCCGGTTCTTCTTTCGTTGTGTCTGTTGTGACTTGCACCGGTGCTCTCTCTGAAGTATCTGTTGCCTCCACCTTTTCCTCTTCAATCACAATGACATCTTTAGTCTTAATTGCTGGCTCTTGTTCAGCATCAGCATCAGTCTCAGTTAGTTCTTTTATGTCTGTCTTTGTTATTACTGTTGTTGACTCCACTTCAGCAGGCTTTTCTGTTGCTTCTGCTAAAGTTTCTCCATCCACCGGTTTGTCTTCCTCTGTTGCTGCAGTTGTCGTTGCCTCCTCAGTGACATGGGAGGTGTCTTCATCCTCTTCATACTCTAAGTTCACTATGACGGGCTCAGAGGGAACCTCAGACTTTGTTGTTGGTTTATCTTCCAATGTTTTGTCCTCACTGGCATCTTTGCTCTGTTCAGCTGTTGTGGTTGGAACAGTCACCTGGGAAGGAATCTCAGTTTCAAAATCAGTGACAGATGCTTGCTCTGGCGTCACATATACAAATTTAACAGCCTCTTCCTCTGAATCTGTCTCTGTTATCAGAAATACAGTCGGAGTTGCGGTTGTGCTGACTTCAGTTTCATCTGGGTTAACTTCTACAACCGCTTCTACAGCCAGTATCTGTTTATCACCTTCAGATTCTTCATGTTCAGCTAATATAGGTAAATCTGGCCCTGGTAAATCCTCCGTGTGCTCCTCTGTTTCATCAGTCAAGGATAAATCTGCAGCTTCATCAAAGAAATTGTCCGGAGTTTCTCCTTCTTCCTCCAGTCCCACAATGACCTCAACAGATATCTGTGGGACTTGTTCAGTCACAGCTTTTGATGGAGCCTCAGCATTAGGCTCAGGGGATATTTCATGCTCTAATTCTTCTCCAACAGGTATTTCAGTGGTCTTTGTGAGGACCACAGCAGTAGCTTCTGTAATGACCAGTTCAACCACAGCCTCTGACGGTGGCTCTTCACCTTGTGGTGTAACTTCTTGAGCTATGTCAGAATCGGGTGCATCCACATCTTCAGGAATGATCCAATTATCTTCTTCCACAGACTCTACTACACTCCCATCTAAGGGCCTGTGGGTAACAGAGTCAGCATCCTCCATATCTTCTGCAACATCTTTATCATTAGTTTCTTCAGACTCAGAGGTAACTATCATGTCAGTGATGATAACAGGTGGACTGTCTGGACCCCCCCGAATGTCCTCTGTGTCCTTGGGCAGGACAGCAGGTTCAGAGGAAAAAACCTCAAGAATCTCAGTCAGAGGTGTAGCAACCTCTTCAACCAGACCTTCAGGCGCAGA
The DNA here is from genome assembly GCA_029814725.1 of Acanthurus nigricauda. Classification (NCBI taxonomy): domain Eukaryota; kingdom Metazoa; phylum Chordata; class Actinopteri; order Acanthuriformes; family Acanthuridae; genus Acanthurus; species Acanthurus nigricauda. The sequence continues at coordinate 125,097 of JAPZDW010000017.1, forward strand.
AATAGGCAGTGTCGAGGCAGTGACCTCAAATCCTGGAGGAAGTTCATCTTGGTCTGATCTGATGACACTGACATCCAATCCTGCAAAATGGTCACAAGGATAAAATGACAGTCAGGATGGTTGAAACTCAGTTTATATCCATCCATATCTCAACCGTGAGCTCCACAGCTGTATAAAGTAAACTAAAAGGACTTGATTTTCATCTACATGGAGAAAGGAACATCTAGCTGGCTCACAAACAAGAAAGTTTGAACTCCATACTTGCTTTTGAAGATCCTGCATCAGACTCTATCATGAACATCAGACAGAATGTAAAAAATCTGTTTGTTTTTATGTTTTTGTCCATGTTCTGCTGGTTAACTGGATGCAGGTACTTTTAAATACCTCTAATTGTTAA
>JAPZDW010000017.1:863813-875433 GCA_029814725.1 Acanthurus nigricauda
CAAGATGTCCATCACATCATCCACATGCACATTACAAACAACATAGGAACACACTCCAGTTTGCTAGTAACAGTCAGAAACTCTACAGCACACCTTTAAGAGTGAGCGTAGGCTTGCCACGGTAGTTGTTGTCACACCAATTACAATAGCTGTCCACTGTCTTTTGCTTATTTTCCTATAAATAGACTGACTGTAGCACTGATTGCTGCTACTATTACTTGAAAACGTATGCTCCATACAGCAGCAGAGGCAGTAGAGTCACAGCACACAGCGGCAGATTTACAACAATGCTGAAAGGGAACTTAATGAGGTTAAGAGGTTTGTAACCTGACTGAGAAATTGAAGGTTGCATTCTATTGTCTGCAGATCTGCATCTAACAGCTCATTGTGGCTGCTCTCTTTTCTGAGCCTCTCTGTGATATTGTAAACTGATGTACTGAAAATACCAGGAAATGACAACAACAAAAAAGTCCCCAGGCCAAAGGTATTGTCTTCATGTTTTGTTTTATCTAGCCACAGTCCAAAACCACGAATATTCAGTTTATAATTTTAAACAGAGAAAGCAGTAGAATCTTCACAGAAATTACAAATGTAATTATTGTGATAATTCATTTAATTTCAGCTCTCTCCAACAGGCCAACAGTAAATCTTTGAAAAGATAAACTGTGACTGTCAGCCTGGTGATTCAACTCTTTAGAGGAGATCTATCAAGTATTAGTGAGGCTTTTCAATATGAAAGTGGGAACAAGAAATCAAAAAATTAAAAAATGAAATAAATTAATAAAAAACATCGCCAGCTAAGCTCAGCATGAGATCATCTGCTGAATAAATTAGTTTTTGTTTCCATTTCACTTTACAATTTAAGTCAGAGAAGTTATACTGCTGTTTGTCCTGAAATGAACAGAAAACAAACAACCCTCTGCTGCTCTGAGAGAGATGGGGGTTACCTTGAAGAGGGTGGTGCTCTGCAGGACGCTGGAGGTGCAGCACATCTCTCTGATGGAGTGCATGGAGAGCTGTGGACCTCCGATGTCCACCACAGGGATGCCTAGGCGCGCGGCCAGGATTGGTCCAATGGTGGTTCCACACGGACTGTCGTTACGAACCATCACATCCTGCACAGGTCAAAGTGTTTGCAAATAAATAAAAATGAAAAGAATGAACACATCTACCAAAGAACACTTTTTAAAGAAAGACTTAGTGCCATCGTCAGCCTGTCTGTCTCCTAATGGCTGTTAAGAGACTTCACTGTCAGTGGCAGTACAGCGCTGATCCGATAGCTCAGCAAGTCACTAAAATATAATCTACAAACCTTGATTGTATATTTTCTGCTGCTTTACCTTCTTCTTTAGCTTTTAATTGTAATATCCCCTTTTTATTGATGTCTGCTTCATTTATTTTATTTACTTTATTCATTTTTTTTTTCAAATATTAAATAAAAGACAAAATGTGCACTTCTTATTCTTATTTTGCAATACAAATTATTTTTCTTTTCTACTCTGCGTCCTCTTGGAGCAGCAGCTCAGCATGTTGCTAGGAGATCTGTGTTAGCTGTTGAGTGATTCAAGTCACACAGAATGAGGAAGCTGCTGAGTTGCAGCTATTATCACACACACACACACTGACAAACACTGTACCTGCAGAGGCACCTCAACCTTACTGGCCACTTCTCTGATGATGGAGGCGGTAACGGCTGTGGTGGCGTAGCGCTGGTTGCTGTTGAATTTAATCACTGGGCCCTAAAAGGAAAATTATATGGATTTTTATGAATGATATAACTATAATTTTCTGATAGTTTACATCATGTGGCCAGACTGTAAAACTAGAAAAAAACTTTTCATGACTGAGGGTGAGTGCTACCACTGATGTTATTTTTTTCCTAATACAGATGCAAAGGAATATTTTGGCTCAATAAAGTCATAAAACACTGAATACTGTGCATCATGATAACAAAACTAAGGTCTAAAAACTATTAAGTGTCTCTGAAAACCAAAGAATTCCAACCAGAAGAGGCAGGTCTTTGTATTTATGAAGCTAAATCAAAAACTATCTTCATGCAAGATGATAGAAAACAGGATCATGTGTTTGTATTTTGTTCTTTTTAAATAAAGGAACAAATAAGCTGATTTTTTTACCTTGTGGAAAAATGGCCGATGGTTCTCTTCATGCTTCTCCCTGACAAGAAAATAAACATTTGATAATGATCAAAGAGAAATCAATTCAAACTCTGCTAAATGGTCTTTAAAGTCTTAGATTAAAAGAGGTAATCAACAAATCCACAGCACATTGAAAACATATCATGATCAAAAAAGAGTATAATTTGTAAATCATTTGTAAATTTAAATTATTATTTGCCTTTTTTCAAAATCTTTAAATGCTTATATCTTCAGAACACAGTTTCTTTTTTAAAAGGCAGAGCTTTTTTTCCATGTAACAGCAGATGCTGTGTGTGTATTGATACTGACTGGTAGTTTGGGTGCACGGCGTGTGCCATGTCAGCGCTGATCATGAAGGACAGCGGCGCGGCCTGTTGAAAAGCAGTGAGGTTGGAGGCAGAGGCAGCAAGGCGGCTGAGGATGAGCTCTGTCAGGTTGGACTGAGCTCCCTGAGCACTCTCTGATCCCACCTACAGGACACACACACACACACACACATACATACACACATAAACACGCACACACAGTCATTAAAACTCAGAAATTAGAAACCACAGATGGTTTTTTGAAGTATTTGCACCATGTGATTGTTCTCATTTTTGGGTTTGTCTAAAATGTCAGACAATAGTGAAAATGACCATCATAGTTGCAATTTTTACTCACCTCCTCATTGTCATACAGAGTGATCATGCGGATGTTGGGATCATTTGCCAGAGAGTCTCCTGAGCAGGACTCCATCAGCCCCTGAGAATAAGGGAGAAAGAGAAGACTCCTGAGCCAAATAAGTCAGATGACTGTTGTCTTTTTCACACCGAGGCTGTGTGTGATTCAGAGCCTCACTGTAGTTTGTGGAAGTGAAAGTGTGACATATGACAGAAGTACTTTGTGATTCCATAAGCTTAGAACTGCACTAAAAATAAGTTCAAGTTGCCCAACACTGCAGCTGCTCATTTGATTGAACATTCCTCAGCTTTGGCTTTTTAGTTTGAACAAAAAAGCACAAGAGCCAAAGCTGGTTTAAACTGGTAGTAATTTTCACTTCAAGGACTTTAGCAGATTTTTTGTTCATCCAGAGATTCGTATCATTGGTTTCACCTGCACAGTGTCCCATTTTCAGAACCACAGAGAAGATTCTCAAATTTTAATGAAACAGAGTGAAGGTCAAAACAAGAAAACAGACTACAGAACTTAGAAACAGATAAAGAAACAAAGGAAAAAAGTAAGCCAGGTCAGAAAAAAGAAGCAGAGTACCAATTCTGATTTTTAAGATTAGATTTTTGCAGTATTGAGGCCTACCTGCAGGGCGCAGTAGCAGCTGTGGAGGTTGTCCAGACGGGGAGAGAAAATGAACTCTTCAAACACACCTCCCAATGCCTTCAGAGAGAAGAAAAGAGAAAAATAGAAATACAAGATATTTGTATTTAGTCAGTTTAAAAGTTGTTCACTCACTACATTCTTTAATTTAAAATATATAGTTATTTCCAACTTTGTTGTCTTTAAATTAAAGTTGTTGTGCAGAGAGAAACTATAAGATGTCTTGGTGAACATTTCTGTGCGCTAATTTACTAAGACCAAAGTAAATACAGTGTTTTCATAGTAAAATAAAGTCAAAACACTGAATTGATGTACTGAAAGAAATGAAGAAATAATTTTAACTGCTGTGCATCTGTTTGTCCTCCACAATTTTGTATTAAATAAAATATTAAAGCAAAAACCAATAAGTTTTCCTGACTTCTAGGTCAGTGTTAAAATATATGAGACTCTGTTCTTTTAGTCTCTAACTGGATTCTAATGTGACAAGAAGTCAATGGTTTATTTGCAGACTCACCGCTGGCTGAGTGTCAGTGAGACAGAGCTCAAAGTCCAACAGCGCTTCAGCATCGATGCCAAGCTCTGAACACAGCACTTTCACCAGCGCCGGGTGGTGTTTCTCTGCCTGGGGAGCCAAGAAATAGCAAAACACTTGTCATTCTACAATCAATCACTTCTGCCATCTCCTCACCTGATGCTACAACAATTTTTTTTAAAATATAAGCTGACAGAAACTGGGTGAAGCCAAGAGGTATCCAAGAAAACAAACAAGTTTTGTCTTACACTTGATTACCTCAAAATTTTTGCATTTACAGACAAACACTCTGGTTTTTAATTTGGCAGCAAAACAACTACAAGGACGCTTTTTTTCTTTTCTTAAAAAAAAATAATATAAGAAGAAAGATGAAAATAAAGATATGAGAAGAAAAATAAAAACACAGCAAACCAAACCGAGACTATATTCAGGTATTTAAGTTAACACAGACGTGTATGTTTTACCGTGCTGGTAGCAGAGGTGGCATCTCCAGAGGATGCACAGCCTGTCTCCAGCTCCTCCTGGACAACAGTGGCCATGATGGGCACACTAGAACATGAGACATAAAACACACACACTTGTTTTTGCTTAAACTTGGATGAGCCGTTTTAAGAAAACTTATTTGTGACAAACTACCAATATGAATCTATCAACAAACTGCTCTAATTTGTAACATTTTGTCTGTAATCGATTTTTTTTAACTTAATATTTACGATAACCTATTTTTAAAAAATAATGGTTCATTTAATAACTAGATCAGTTTTTACAATATTCTCCTTTCTCATATCTCAACATAAAAATACTAATGCAAAATAAATATTCAACAATACTGTGAGCTGTGTTTTCATGGTTTTCTAAATTTTTCACTGTCATATTTTTATCTATTTCATCTCCCCCGTTTATCTTAGCACAGCAAATATGTTATCCCCTTTAAACTGGTGTGTTCTCTCACTGACAGGTGGTTCTCCTTGTTGGGACCAAAGGAGTCATTGATGTCTCTCTGCAAGTGGATGGCCAGGTGAGGGATCCTTAGCAGTGGCCTGGGAATATGAACCAGCCGGTGAACCAGTCTACTGTCACTCTGTCAGAGGACAACACACGCACACAGGGTGTACACAGTCACATGTTTGTTTCTACGTTTATATGACAGCATAGTGTAAAAATAATGTGGCTGAATACTGAACGTGCATTGCATTATCAAAAAAAAAGCCTCTTTTGAGGCTCATCATTTTTATTGTGTTTAAAAACAATAAGATGCTTGAACTGAAAATGGTATTTCTATATCTTATTTTAATCTACTGTGAATCTGAGTTTCTATTTATGAGAAAACTCAAACTGTCCAAGGTCCAAGTGCCAGTACTGAAGATTAATCAGATTTTTACAGTAACTGTGGTAAAACAAATATTAGTATCAGATAGAAATAATCCAGACTGTAACAATAATGCTGGTACCTTAACCATAACGCGACCGGCAATGGTCAAGTCACGGTCAAACCAGGTGTTCCAGATGCCGCCTCCATAGCACTCCACTCCGACCTGCAGACAGCCCTGCTTTGTCCTCTTAGACCTTGGCTTCACCTAAAACACAAGGAAAAATTCAGTCTAATAATCTCATTAAGACACATCTCATTTACTTAAAGCCCAAAATGCTACAATCTAAAACTTAGCAGCTCACAATGTCAAAAGTCAAACGTATTCATTGAGTCTCATGCTTTATGCCAGAAGCTGTTCTTCAGTGTACCTTCATCAGTGTGAAACAGCCTTACTAACACATTAAAGATAAATTCTGTGAGCACATTTTCTCTCTAAAATCTGAACTTTTGTCACTGTTTGTCTGCAAAGAACTTTAAATACATAGTAGCAGAGGAGTTTTGTGACTGCTCTCCTGAGGTTTAAGAACAATCAGGACAATTGTGAAGGACAGATGGAAGTGGGCAGGCTCTCACCCTGAGGCAGGGGCTGTCTGTGTGGGCTCCAATCATGGAGAAGCCATTTCCAGGCAGGTACTTTCCGCCAACTGCAAAGGCAATTAAGCTGGAGAAGTTCCTGGTCACAAAGTACTGAAGAGAGCAGAGGTTGGGTTTAAAAATAGAGGATTTTTCAACAAAGTATCTATGCAAACATCCCCTTTAACACTCAGCACCGATTAAAATTATTGTTAGTTATTTTCACTGAAAAGGACATTTTCAAAGCTTTTAAGTCCTGCAAGTTGTTTAATTTCTGCACAGAATTTGAAGTCACGAGACATTTTAATAAACTGATATTTTAATGAAAAAAAATGTATTGAACACCTTATCAGCAGCTGGCTGGAGGAAAAACTATCAAACTGACTGTCAAATTTTTGACAACAATCAATTTAAGTTACACTTTACTCCCCTGAACTCTCGGAGAACCATTAACCCTGACTGACCTTAGCAGATGGCTTGATGTCCCACTGCTCCGTCTCCTTCAGCTCAATGAAGCCAGCATCCAAGAGACGCCTCCTGCATTCTTCAACCACTACAGGGACCAAAACACATTATGCTGTTTTGTTTAAGTCTGCAAAGTTTCTGTCCGTCCCGATTATATATATATATGCTTTAATATTCATTCACAGCAGTCTGATGAGTACCAGAGGTCATAGTGCGCAAGTAGGACACATTATGAAATATCTGTCTCATCTGCAGAGTCTCTATCTTATCTAAAGGTCAAAGTCGTGTGTTAACCTGCACAGCATCTCGACTTGGCACCTTCTTAACGCTGACTCGCTCTGTTCTCAACCTGCACAACAAAGATCTCCATATCAAATTCCAAACAGCTGTTGTTGCAACTTTCTTATCAAACAAAACCTGCGACCTCGTCTAACCCGTTAATCTCAAATGTATTATAAATTATTTTAAAAAATGTGTGATTCTTTAAGAAACTTCAAAGTGTGCAAATGTCAGCTTCGGGATAAATTCCCATTGCCCCATTGCAATGTTTGTCAGTTGTCTCAGGGGGGAAAAAGCGTGAAACGATTATATTACCAGAATTTAAGAGAAATTTACCAGCAACTACAGCATGCAGCACGTAGCTGATACTCAAGCACTGATTACAGCCCCTGCAAAATGTGCAACTCCAAATTCTAAATCACTTATTTGTTTTTTGCCTCAGAGATTACCGTGATATGGAGATACTCCTCTGTTGACAAACTGCAGAAATTCTTTGGCTGCTGATTGCACGGCCTCCTTGGAGCTCTTCATGATCAAAGACTGAAAAACATCACGGGAGAGAAAAGAACTTTAATTGCCCATGCTCATAAAAAGGAATGACAGCAAAGTTAACTACAGTAGTTAACAAGGAAATTAATGCATCCTTCAGACGCTAGTCGAGATGTTTCGTTTAATCGATTCTCTTCGATTGGCCACAAATAATAAGCCAATGGCCATAAACATCTTACTTTTAATATGTAAAATGGCTTTACCCGTGAACTATCCGAAAATCAACAAAATCTCTTGAAACCACAATTGTCCGATAAAGGACGCACCGGTACAAAAATAACTAAGCTTTGCTAGCTAAAATGCACGGACGGCAACTCGAGTTAGTCGCTCTTCTTCTTCCCTTCTCTTCCTCTGCTGGCTTAAGTAAAAGCAGCTCTTAGGGAGAAGCAACAGCTCTGCATATGACAACGACAATACACTTTTTTTTACATGGCACCTACCTGCATTGACTGCACTTTCAAACTCTAAACTCCGGCCGAAAGGAAACAGCAGTGACAGGAAGATACTCCGACAGCAGCAAAGAAGGAGACAGTCGCTCTTCTCGGACACTGCTCTATAGCGACACTTAACGACCAGGCGGTGTAGTTGCAACATTTACTCTTTTTTTTCACAGGTCCAGGCCATTGACTGTATAAAACACAGAGCGCTTATAACATACAAAATAATGTAAAATAATCAGATCATCATGCTGCCTTGAACTTGAGTTATTGTCTTAATCTCTTTTTAAATGTTCAAATCACTATTGTTTCTTACAATGTCTGTTATTAAGTGATTGCAATAAGCTCTAAGGAGTATACCTGCAATGCATTAGGAAAAGCGAAGTTGTTGTATTTCTACAGAGGTTCCCATATATGTAAATAAAAGAGAAGCAGAGACTAAAGAAAGCTTAACAGTCCCTAAAGCTGACTGTGCTGGCTAGAGGAGATTGTATTTCTATCTTCATCCCTGCCTGTCCATCTCCTAAGTCTCTCAGTGTCTGCACCTCACTCTTCACCTGTCCCTCTTTTCACCAGGGAAAACTTGAAGAACTTGAGAAGCAGAAAAGGTCAGTCTCCCAAATTATCTTTTGCCCTACTACTTTCTCTCCAGGGGTTAATCTATATCACCGTTCCTTTCTCCAGCTCTTTTAATAATGCAATAGCAAGCATTATATTATATCCTAAATCAAAGATAAATACTTGATTCTTACCTAACTGCCACAAAAAAAACTCAAAAAGGCTAAAGGTCCTGACATTTCTCCCAATTCTGAAGCGTCTCATGTCAAAGACTCCCTCATTTTAACACAGAGAGAGGGGATTTTTTTGAGACACCGCTGGTTTCTTAGTTGCATCCCTTGGTATCCCACAATTCCTGCACACTATTTATTTGTTTAATGGGGTAATGGGGAGTACATGAGATCTCTGTCAATGTGTAAAACCAGTAAATATTATGCAGCCAAGTTACATTTATTAGGTGTTTTCAGGTGGTCATCATTTACTGGCAAATATGTCCAATGAACTGGACCAATTGATTATATCTATAGGATGTAAATACTGCACATTTCAGTCAATAAGTAAGTGTACATGAACTATAGTTCCCCATCAAGTGCTGATGTGAAACACTGAAGCATATATAGTAAACTCAGGTGTTATGAGCTTGTCTGTGCTATATAGTCTTTAATACAATTTGTCACTCTTTGTGGGTGGTAGTATTACCCTGCAAATTCCTAATTTTTCCTAAATTTACATTTTTTTAATGGACAGTTTATTCATTTTATTGATTTTTATATACAGTACATATTTGGACAGCTTGAAGTTTTGATGACTAAAATTTTTCTCTGTGTTTTACTTTAGCAGTGACTCAGTGCACAAAAACTAACAGAGTGTCATGTTGACGTTTTCCTGATACCACTGATTAGTAAGAATACTTAAAAGAGCCAGAATTATCTTTTTCATTCAAATCTACCTCCTTTTCTGAAAATTACTTTAATAATGTTTGTATCCAGACACCTTTCTCTCTGTCTCTCTCTCCCTGACACTTCCTGTTAGTTTACAGTCGGCTTCTCCCTTGTAGCCATTTATCACTGTTCTGTCGCAGGAACTGGCCTTATATAGTCCTGAACAATGAGGGAGGAGGGAGAAGAGGAGGAGAAAAAGAGTGACAGAAAACGATAAAGTGATGTTTATAACAGCTGTCTGCTCCTGCACTTGAGGAAGCCCAGTGGGGCGAAATTTGCACACACTCACACTCGTGCACACACACAAACACACACACACATTACAGTGGCATTCATTCTCTATTATTAGATATGAGAGCAACCGGCTGCAGTAGAGGAGCAGCAGTGGTAGTGTTGAACATACTTGGATATTATATGTGTAATACAGAACCTATACTGTGGTCTGACCATATGGCAACCATGAATGTTAATTACTCATTGTACCTGCAAATGAGGCCTGCAGAGACCCTATGTAAGGAATAATGACTGATTAGGTGTCCTTTATTAGGAATGAATGGACAATGGGTAGGCCAGAACTGTTTAATGGGCAGCGGCTGGCTCTGCGGCCCCCAGTGCATTAATTTAGAGTGGTGAACATACAGTTAAACTGGAACTAGACCATTAGCGGGAATTACTTGACACTCTGCAGCCAATCGGAGTTGAGTATTCACCCAGACCATGGTGTAAGGTTTATAATGTTTGCTTAGCAACACTTAATTTTCAAATAAGTCACAATGGTGAGTAGGCAGGCAGAGTGCCAGAAACACCTAAATGAACTGCAGTCTTAATTAAGGAAAATAGTTACATTGCTACAGATCTTAGAGGGTAAAACATAGTGAAATTATGTCATTTTGGGTTTAGAGATGACAAATGTGTGATGGAAAGCCTCTATTCCAAACTGAATATAGTGGCACAGGGACATAGGGTGTAAGATCTAACAAACAGGTGCTATTGATTGCGTTATGGGGAATGTAGGATGATTCACAAGCTGAGGCCAGCACTAGTTTATTAGTTTATATTATTTTAAAATCTGTCAAGAAAATAATCCCCATCATTCAATCCCAGACTGATAAAACCACTAATATCCTCTAAAATAATTGCACTTTCCTGTTTTCCTTTTCATTTTTGTAAAAGTTTCAATGATAAATTTCAAAATAAATATTATTGTTCGTCAAACAAATGTTTCCTAGAGTTGCTGTATCTGACATCCATTGTGAAAATTTGCTAAAGAACAATTGGTAAAAATACAACAACATGCAGCAGCTGTTGGAGCTAAGGTGTATTGTTCACTCCTAATACATTTTCAGCATGACTCCAGTGTGTCTGCTGGCAGAGGGAAAGCACCCTTTGAAACCACTTCACTATCACAGGATGTCATCATTTATGACACATATTGTTTGGGAATGTGAGCTTTCTCCTGCTCTGGGAGGGTCTGCAGGCACATGCTGTACCTCTCCATCTCTTGGATAGTTTTCCTTTTTAAGGCAGGTTAGTCAAACCTCTCCCCTAACGCCTGCTGTCATTAACAACCTGTTCCGCTTTGCCATGTGAGGACGTCGCAGACTTTTAAAAGCCACCATCCATCCTTGAATCCTCACATCTTTATGTCATGAGATCATAGAGAAAGGGGAAGAGGATGATCTCATGAGACTGTTTAATTCAACAAGTTCTCTAAACTAAATGACTCAGTAGTTGGTTTTGATCCCTCCATGAGAGATTATGTCAGTGTTCACTGATCTGACACCCCTGTGGTTAGGTTTTGATCTATTTATGGATAAATCTACTTAAAAAACAGTAAGGAAAGATTGAAATAAGACAATCACACAATCTGCTGATTAGTCCATCCGCTGCAGCATTAGCTCTGCATTAAAAATGCAGTTTATTTCAATGAAAAACTGTCTGTTATGACAGCTGCTTCTGAAGAGGACTCTTAAAAAAACGAATCTGGTTCAAAGTTTGCCGTAGCGCAATGGGACTTAATCTGATAAGGTGCTACATTGGTTGGTCAAATACAAGCAAGCACACACCTCTGGTTGCTGCATTAATTTTAGAGCTTTGTACAGTTTTGTCTTATTGTGTTAAACTTCTGTGCAGTACTTGAATCTCATAAGCCTTCAACCTCATGGGGATGTTACTCAAACTGACCTTCCTTTTCAATTGCGTCTGTAACATTACCCAGGAGTGCAGTATAGCACCATGTGAAAAATAAGTTTTAATGGGACCTGTATGTTGACACAGCTAATATCCTGTTGAAGAGCAATGTAGAATAATAAATATATTGTGACACCTGGCCAACCTTTTGTTTGAGTGCATTGCAACTTCACCTAGCAACACACGACTGAGGCCAGTCCTCATCATCATGATAATTTTCCACAGTTACAAAAAATCCCTCCTCGTTGTCCAGG
>JAPZDW010000017.1:1440919-1452502 GCA_029814725.1 Acanthurus nigricauda
CTTACATCAGTAAAACTGACACTCTCCCACAAAGTTAGTCCATTAAACAACACAGCCGAAACACGATTCCTCTAGTTTTGATTTCTGCATCATCTCAAACCTCGAAACCTTGAGTTGTGGTGAGACGCAGAAGTAAGATGAGATTAGAAACAGAGAACCTGGCGCTGCTGCGGTGAGCCATAAGCGCCCGTGCCTGACTTCCTCCGCTGCTGTCTGTGCTGTAAGTCGGTCGAGTATCGCACCTACCAGGCAGATAGAAAATTCAAACACCGAGTGCCAAGATCTTTATGTGGATTCCCTACTTCCAAATAGCTTAGGATAATTCTCTGTCTAAGCTAATACCTGGTGAGGAAGTAAAGCCTGAAGGATGGGATTATTTAATATGGCATTTTTAATGTGTGACACGCTAATCACATCTCAGAACAGGAATACTTCAACCATTTAACTTTCGTCAAGGGAGGAGAGACGGTTTTGGGGGGAGTAAGCCTTCAAAAGAAGACCCCACTCCCTCCTTCCACCGACACCTCATACCGTAGAAACCTGCTGCAAAAACGCAATGACAATGACACATTGTCATGCCTTAGAGGGGGAAGACGAGGGAGGGAGGACGACAGAGACAGAGTAACCTCGAGTGCATGAGCGAGGGAAGTTTTTATTCTGACTGTTGTGGTGAACGCACACGGCTACGCAGGGAGTCTTTCCTAAGCATTACACATCAATCCCAGGCCTAGACGGCAGACAGAATTACTCCTCTGTATACTGATAACGATTTCACAATCCTCACATACCGGCGTCTGAATCTCCCATGGATTTGAGGATAAAGCCGAGTTTTCTCCCGGATTCCAAAGTTTAACAAGGTGAAGTCGACGAGCTCTGATTTGACCACTCTGAGCCAGCGAGGAAAGTTAATGCACGCTCAAACGCTGCTGCACTCTTGACAGGCGACTTCACAAACAGGAGCAGGAGCAGAGTGATTTGACAAGGAGAGAATGGGTGAGGAGGGCTCAGACGCGCTCGTCTCTCTATCTTCGTCATCTGTCTGTGATCATTAATGGTTAAACATCTGAAGCGTTGCTATTATATCAGCATGGAAAGTTATTAAAACGCACACACACACATAGCCTGCCCTTGTGTCTCTCTGTCTTTAAGGATCGCGCTCTGATAGCGGTGAGGAAATCAATGAAGGGCCTGAGAGCAGCCGGTCTGGCAGACTTGACACGCAACAGAGGAAGGTAAATTATTGGAACTTTAATTACTTTGATCCGTCATGCATTGTAGCATTGTGTCAGGGAAGTCAATGCCATGACAGACGCTGAACAAAGGCCAGCGCCGCATTTTCATAACATCTTCACTCCCTTTTCCTAATGCCTGATTAAAGCCAGGGTGTCGAGGACCAAAAGCCCCCAGCCCCTGTTTTTTTTTCCTCCCTCTCCTCTGCCTCTATGCACTGATTTAGAAACTCATTTTGAAAGCTCTGTTTACCCAACTCATTACTGAAGTCAGGGATTGAATGCAGGTCTATTATGGGCCTGTGCACCACGGCTTTACAAACAAGCACAATGCACCGTGCTATCACCATTATCACATTGTATGACCGTAATGTATCGCACTGTTTTCCACCCATAAATATAAGTCCATGTTTTCAGCTAAATTAAGAAGGATTTTACTCCACAATGAAGCCTGTCCTTTTCTGAGTGGCCGCACAAGAAAACAATGACAAAAAACTCACAAAGTAAATGAGGGAGAGTGAGAAATTCCTTTTTTTATCATTAAAGGGTGTACAAAATTACTTCTTTTTTCCCTATTTCATGAATATTCTGCCACTTAGCGTTGGGATGAATCTGCAGGATTGTTCTTGGAGCTGATAAATGGCTAGCATGTGTGGTAATTTAGAAGCGCACATTAATCTCCAATGTGGCCTAAGAAGGCAATAAATAGGAAGCAGAAAAAAGGTAATTGATATCTAGCAAATGGGCGGACCTCCTAAAAAAGTTATGCAGATATAACTAAGGCAATCATCTGCGTTATTAATTGCACAAACTGCAATATGTGAGCTGAACAGGAAAGAAAAGTGCTTTGTTTTAATTCTTCATTCATACGTTAAGTACGATTAAGCAAAACTCTTGTTTTGAGAAACTGAAGGGAATCGCTCACAGAAACTGTCAGCTGTCATCAAGAAAGGAATGCTGCTCTTGACTGGAGTCTTAATTCATTAGCGGATCAGGGATTTGCCAACTTCAGACCTAATCATCCATCCAGTGTTCCACTGATGGTTTATATTTCTGTCTCTGAGTGATTTGTATTTTATTGTATTCTGCAGTTCAGGATAATCCTGCACAATGTGACCAAATGGGCTTTGAGACACTTTCTCACTCATAGAGGACAGTGAGGACATTAGCTGTCACTTCTGCCGCTGTGGTGTGTCCGTGTTGATGTGCTGTATGCAGAAAGGCATCTCTGACTCTCGCTCACTGCCACAAACATGCATGTGTTCCTACAGAAACTATATCTGTGCACATAAACAGCACGTACATACCTGTACATGAAGAGAAGTATTCACTTATTTAACCAAACCTTCAAACTGCTGAGCTGTAAACTTGACCTTCACTCTTTGTGAAATACATTTGCTTCAGTACTATATTTAAAAAGTCAACAATCTCTTTATAAACCAAACCAAGAAGTTTGGATGACAGAACCTCATCAGCTGTGTTTGTTTCAGAATGTTAAACATGTTTTAAATAGTTAATATTTTACAAGATTAGCTGGGAGTTATGGCTGTGTGCATCGTATCAGAGAAGCTGAGAATTAGGATGTGTTGCCATATAAAGTATAACATGGCTGATAACATTATCAAATTAACTGATAAATGCATCTGCACCCCCAATTTTACTCCTGTTATGGTGGTAAACACACAAGCTCCTACAATGACAAGTACACTGTTACTGACATGTAAATCCACAAACGTTTGTTCTGCAAAAACAAAGAAGTCACTTTATCCTTGGCAGAAAGTTTTGAACTCTAACTGCTGCTGTAGTGTGTGACGGACATTAGCTCTCTGTGTAAAACTTCAAATGTTAAGATCCTCAGACAGAGGCAAAAAATCATACTTCACCCTTAATTTGTATTGATGGCCTGGAAGAAACCAGCATGCTTTGCAGTTCTGTAAGGGGGAAGATGTTTAAGTGGAGATTAATTCAAATTTCTGCTTGCTCAGTACTTGTAAAACTAAAGCAATTTATATTCCTTCTCTTAACGATACCCCCTTTCTCTGATTGCGGTAATGTAATCTAATTGTAATTATGATACTATCTGAATCATGCAGACCTTAACATGATTGGAGCTACTCATTGCATTAAAAACTAATTTTTGAATAATGATGAAAGGAGCACTGGAAAATGTGGAAGTATTACATTTTTTCTTTATCTCTGTTTTGTGGGGGGATCTTGTTCTCTCCCCCCTCTTGTCCCCCTCTCTCCCCCCTGCCTGCAGTCATAGTTCTGGTATAAATGACAAGGAGGAGTGGATCCAAAGAGTGGTGGAAGGAGGTGTTGGGGGGTTGGAGGCTGGATGGGAAATGGACCACCCCAATTAAACATATCAGGCTCATCAGTGGCTGCAGGATAGCAACGAACAAGTTCACTGTCGTCCCACGAGGTTTGGCTTATCATTTGCATGTGCCTCCTACGCCATGTATCACCCCGACACCCAACACCCCACTCACCTCACCCAGGAGGGAAGGAAGGGGGATAAGCTTTTCCTGCTGGATGATACGGCTGAAGTCAAACAGTTGTACAAGTTGCGCAGGCAGCAGTGTTGGAGTCACAGTAACAGTCTGGTTGGTTGAATCTGGAGGTGTGAATTTTTATTTTAATGTAAATATTTTTTTCATATACGCTGACAAAAGATTTAGAGGTGAGGAGGATTTCTGTTTTACTTGGATAAAATTAAGATGAGCCTTTTAACTGTAAACAATGTTTTTAAATTAGCTTCCAATTTGCGAGTTGCTACTTTGGCATTTTAAATAGAGCAGATTTAGAGTTCTGGTCAGTGTCAGAGCTTTGTTAAAGAGAAAAAAATCATCTGGAGGCTCTTTGCAGAGTCATAAAAAAACAGCTGCAAAAGTGAGCTGTTTTTTAAAACATGTCATTATTTGAAGAGTCAATGTTGAAGTTTAAGATGTAACATTAAGCTTTTTTAATATGAAGTAAAAATGTACAACTGTCACTGTGCTATTTAGGGAGAGGATAAACCAGAAAAAATGAAATGTTGAATTTTTATTTTTACTCTTCAGTATAAATATTCAAAGGAAAAATATGTATATTTTATCATTAAAAGTGTTTATTTTAGTTTCTGCATTGCCTTCAAGAGCAGCTTTGGAATGGTTAAATAAACTTAAGTAAATAAACCGATCAATTTTTATTTTTAAGTGAGACCAAAAAAAAAAAAAACATATGAAAATGTTTGACTTAATGTTCGTGTCTTTATTTAATACAGTAAATCAGTACTCACAAATTTAATTTCTGAACTGAGATCAAATTAAATTGGTAGTCTTGGCTTTGGCTCACATTCAGTAAATCATTTCTAAACTGGCACTGATGGCGACACTTTGGCATCACTTTAGCACTAACAGGATAAGGAAGGTGCTGCACCTGCAAGCTACATTTACAGCAAACTCCAGGGTGAAGGATCAATTTTATCAGAGTATGACTCTTGTGGAAATCTCATTTGAGGGGCCAAAAACCGACGAGTGTGGACCACGAGACCATTCACAGCATTTAAAAGCAAACATGAGGCTGAGGTGAGAGAGCAGGAGAGCGAAGGGGAGGACAGATAACCCGACAGCTTTCACACTCCTAAAGGTAAAGCTTTTAATGTATGAAATGAGGTAGTAATGTGGAAGTGGCTGGGCGGGTGGCAGGGACTAATGGGTACTGAGACACTGTGAAAGTCTCTGCAGCAGAAAGGGGCTGCTTAAATCATGCAGGGGAAGATAATTTACCTGCATTTTCCTGCTCTAAACAGGTAGAGCCCACACGTCTGGAACAAATGTGAAAAAAAATGGTAAAAGGGAAGGCACTCATGTTTGCAGGATGCAGAAATTATGCCAGGGAACCCAAATTCATGTAAACACAAGGTGTGGAGGGGTCCAAAAATTGGAGAATGGTAGTGAAATCTGGAGGAGTTGCTGGATTAAGTGATGTTTATTAAAAGAGTCAAACAGGTCAAAGCAACAGGCTCCCTCTTACACAGACCTAATTTATTTGAAACCAAACCCTTAAGTGCTTATGATAAAGTGCAGAGAATATTTTCTGTACCTATGTGAACTCAGGTTATCTGCAATACCAGAATTTTAAGAAGACATCTATTTTTCAAAATCCCGTCTCTCATATTCGAAGAGAAATGTTTTTTTGTTTTTTTTTAACCAAAGAAATAGCTTAAACACAACAATGAAACAAGTTATAGGTTAATTACACTGGTAAAAAATTTTTATCCCATGGATAAAGAGCATTATTTATCTAGATTTGTGTCCATTTTCTTTTTTAGTAATGCAGATTTTTTAATGCTTTGTAAGTAGCTCTTACTTTATGTTTTACATCCATGTGACACTCATGCACTCACCATGTGGGGAGTTTTGAGGGTACTTAAAAAAACTTAAACTGCTTTAAAATGCAAAAACAGTTTTTCTCAAAAAAGCCCATAAAAGACAAATGATCAAAGGCTTATAAACAAAAAAAATGAAACCTTTGCAGAAACAAATGTTACCATGTATCACTTGAAAGGCACCTGGCTGAAGCAGCCGTGGCACGAAGCTGTCCCACATCCCTCTGCCAAAGATCCTTAACATGTCTGAAGGGTATGTGATTCTGCCCCTTTTTGCAGCCCTCCCCCACCCTGAAAATCCATCTGTGCATGTATTTTTTCTTTCAGTTAAAGCACAGCCACACTAAGCCCGTTCAGCCATGGCAAACACGCACAGATCTGCGGCTATTCCCCTTCTCCTGATGCCCTGCCTCCTCTCCTCTGTGCCACCTGGGTGCTCTAGTGGCTCCGAGGCGAAGATGTGCAGAACGTGAAGCAAACTGTGTGTGATTGTGTGTGTGTCAATTTGTTTGTCTGCTGAGGGCATGAGCCATATTTTCTTTGCAAGGACGGAAGACTTGGAGCGAACACACAGGCCGCCCTGTGTTTTTTAGTATGTCAGGGGAGGTAAAATAGTCTTAAAACTGTCACCTTATCAGAAATTAACAAAGATTATTGAAGGAAATTTCAGGATTTTAGTTGTCAGATGATTTTTTCTGCCTATTTAGCACCTTTATCTTGAACACTGAGCTACCTAAATTATTTGAAAATAACAAATAAACAAATCCAAGTGTTTCTCAGTAGGATGACTCTTTTTTACCAGAGTTACAGAAAAACACAAAGAAATATAATTTAAAGACAAAAAAATGACTACAGATTAGCATGCATGTAGTATTAGTGAACTGGTTAGTTTTCTGTTTTTAATATATAAAGCTAAAAATAAACAGGTAAATTCAATATTTAAAAAAACAGAATAATAACCCTTGTCATTATGGTAATGAATCATAATTAAAGATATGACTCTCCTCTGTACTGAAGATTTGTCATTGAGCGTTTTTCTTCACACTTTTTTAGCCAAAAGGTCATGTTTATTTAACATTTTTAGGTAAAAACAACTTAATACTCCTTGACGGCTTTTGTAGTTGCTGCCTGATTTAACTCCTGCAGTGCAAAGGAAACAACAGGGATAATCTTGCTTCCTGCACATGGTCCAGACCTCTGATTGTACCTGATAAAAAGGCATTGAACTGACTAAAGGTCCCATTTTACAATGATTGGAGAAGTGATATCATGGCCTCAACATATGGACCTTCACATAATATTCTGCTGCTGTGAAGGAGCTTCCATTTCCTGAATTGCTAATTCAGACAGAGGTGCCTGAGCCGTTGGTGTAATTTACTGAAGATACCAATCTGACCTCATTGTATTTTCTTAAGTACCCAGGAATTAGTTTCTGAGGAGCTGTGCGGAGAGGTTTTATTCAGTGTGGAAGGGTCACAGGAGAGCCAGAGCCTTGATGAGACGGGATGATCAGGTCTGTCTCTCTTAAGTCTCAAGGGTTTCCTCTCTTCTCAGTATTAAAGACTCCCTGATTGGACTCTGGACACCCTGCAGATGTTACCAGCTGGCAAAAAAAGGGAAGTCACGTGAGCATGCAATGCTATTCGCTTTAACACTGCTAATAAACGTAGGCGCACACGTGAACACAATTACATGAGTTCAGGTAGAGACAGAAGAATCTTCAACTATTTCATTGCTCACCAAAGGATACAGTGATGAAAAGATTTCCAACCCACTTTTTTTATGAATAAAAAATATTTGCAAAAGGAGAACAACATGAGAAAGCTTTGAGGGAGCATGTTCATACTTTCTTTGGACGGGATGGGCCTGTGATGAAATGAAAACAATTAAAAGTGAATTTGGGGCCTTGTGTGTCAATTAATTTCACCCTGGCAGAGCAGTCAGGAGGCCAAGCAGGAGGAAAAGTGGAATTAAAGGAAACCCCCTCCCGCCGGTCTCTTAGCAACAGCATCCCCCCTCCCCAATCCTCCACCACCTCCTCCTCAACATGTCAGAAACCTTTGCCCCCCTCCAGCTCTAGGAGGTGCAGGGAAAGTTTCCCTAGGTGTCTTTTACACCGCTGCTGCCTCGTGATTGGCTGAGGCCCTCCACTGGCTGTCAACTGCTTCCCTTAAGGGAACCTGGCAAATCTCGAGGAGGAGAAAAAAAACACAGAAGGGGGGAGAAAAATCAATTTTAAGCTCACATGCCCCGCTGGGTGCCAAAGCCACTTCGGGGATACTGAAGGATGCCTGAGTTGACAGGATTTGACTTCCAGAGGTAGCGAGGTGACAAACTCTATAACGGGTAGAGGGCAGCGCAGAGGCCTGGGAGGGCTAACCTGTTCTCGGGGATGGCTGACCTGCTGTCGTATTGAACCTATCTATCTCTCAACACCACCATAGGTACCACGGGGGACTCTGAGAGCGAAGGCGAGGAGAAGGAAGGTGAAGAAAGTTGTTACTGCAAAGAGAGATGGTAACATGGTGAGGGGAGGGGGAAAAAAAGGAAAAAAGTGGCAGAATTCAGCGGTGTAAATGATGAATTACTTTTCATCAAGTGAAGGGAAACATACTCCGGAACAATCCAGAAAACGGAGCAGGGAGACTCTGACCTCGTGCTTCAGAGCAGCCAATATCTTCATTCAAGAAGACAACCATGAAATTACACAGAAAATGGGATTGTCATGAGCGGGCCCTTGAAAATCTTGGTGTACAGTCATTATGGCACGGGAAAGAGCCTTCATCCACACATCATACCCCATAAGAGAAGGGAAGCAGGGTGTGTATCCGCAGGGACAGCTGCTAGAAATGAGAGGGTCGGGGATAGTTTAATGAAAAGAATGTTTCTTACTACAAAGTATTCTGGTATTAAGTTTACTGTACGTCGAGGCACATCATTCTGTAAACTGCCCCTGTATTTTATTTGCCGACGTCCACGTGCATCCTCCAAGGAGCGTTAACAAATGTTGGCGAGGCGGTGTAATTAAAGGGAGACGGTTGTTTCTCTCACATATGAGAAATCAGGTTTCATGAACAGATGCATGCACGGTGAACACAGCGCCTAATGAGCAATCAAATAATAATTAGGAAAACCAAAACAGAGGAAAAAGAGTGAGGCTTTGAATACAAGATGTTCAGGTTAACCTCTGAAATAAATCGGAAAACAAAGTCATAAAATCTTACACTGCTCTGGAAAAGCTTTATCAACTCAGAGAGAACATAATGATGTCATTATATTGAAGTTTGGTTTGTTTTTTGTCTTATATGGCTGAAAATACTAGTCTTTGTTGCACACATCTGTAGTAATGTGATATTGTAATAATGCAGTATTGTCTTTATGTCAAATTGTTGGAGCACCTCTGTAATTTCATCCAGTGCAGAAATGATTGTAAATTCATTATTTAGGGTAATTTGGCGTTAAAAAATGCCATATATTCTCTTATTCAAGCTCATCAAATGAAGGGATCTGCTTCTTTGTTCTTCTTCTTTGGGTTTTTTAACATTTCAACATCTACAGATCGAAAGTTAGATGGAAATTTAAGCGTGTTACTTTATTTTTTCACCAACCAATCAACGAATATCAAACTGCCATTTAAATTTTGAAGCAAAGAAGTTTTAAAAAATCCAAACACAAACTCACACGTTCACTTGATGAAGGCAAAGTCGATAAACAGCCGCGGGGCAGGAAATTATTTACCTCCTCTAAATGATTCAGTTGAAATAAATTTTCTGTGTGTATTAATTCAAATTGAATGAGCTAAATATGACTGCTTGTGGATGCATTGCTCTGTACATGCACTGCGGCAACTCAGTGCCAGACTAATGACATGAAATCAGCATAATTTCCTCAGCTCTTCTACTGTAAATGCCGTGGTTTTTTATATCACATGCCTATTCATAGCCATGCTTTATTAGTAGATTTTGTGGAGAATAAAGCCTTTTTTAAGAGGGGGGGCATTTTTCATCCATGACTGTAAAAACTAATCTCAAGGCAATTAGTCACTTGTTCGAAAAATTAAGCACACATGACACTTACAAAATAAGTTTTAGCTGAGAAATGAACTCAATTTTTAATCAATTTAAAAGTGGTGCTAAGTTTCCAGAGGAGTGCCAAATTGCGCTTTTGTACAGAAAATGAATTGTGAGATAAGTGCTAGACACCGAGAGAGGTTTACATGGATTAAACCGTCACTCCCCGAATAAAGATTTCTCCCCTATAAAGCCACAATCTATCAAAGCTCTGCCAATATGTTTCCAAGATAAGGCTCGGGTAATATCTCACAAGCCGTATGAGAATACGTGTTGGGGAAAAAAGCTCTGGAGGTTTTATCTTTTGTCAAAAGCAGCAGAATGGATTATTTAAAAAAAATACCAGTCCTTTTGTAAGCGCTGATGGTTTTAATGATGTTTTACTGCCTCTTCCCATCTTAACACCCTCATATTATTTGGAAGAGAAGCCATGCATCATACAGTAGACTTTGTTTACATACCTCGTATGCATACCAAAATAGATTTAATTGCACTTTGCATATCAGGTCAAGGATGGATGTGCATTTATGTTTGTGAGGCTGACTGCCTGAGTGGTGAGGTGTGTGTTATTATCACGTGTTTGTGTGTAAAATATTCCTTTTTTTTATTTTTCAGTTAGTTGTGCAAGCTAAGACCTCAGGGCCAGCAGAGCCAGCCGGTGCTACTTTTCATACCGTTTGAGGTCAGAGGCTTCTAAGAAGGTTTGAAGCTTTCATACAGAGTATGATTTTAATGGAGGAGGGCTTTGCATATTATAAATGTTCATGACTCTGGAGTATGTGAAGGTGAATTGGAAATAAAAGATCAAAGAGACTAAAATCCTTTCAAATTCAAGCTCGCGATCATTAAAGTTGTTTTACCCAAAAGTTTGGGAGGCTGCAGAGGTTTGTTTGCTGTTCAAAAGTACTTTGTAAAAGTTGGGATTTCGACTTTAAGATGCAAAATGATTTATCTGTGTCACATCTTCAACGGTTGAGAAGCTATAACGGGTAAACTTTTTATGCCTGTGAATTCAGGCTTTGAAAATGAGCCTATTTAGAGAGCACAATTACATAATTCTGATTGCTGGTGCGTTAATGTGCATTCAGTTTTTTTCAGGGAGGCAAAAAAAAAAGGATTGAAGGCTGTAAATTAGTTGATAAGCATTTGTCTCCTGAACACTTCACCTCTGCTGTAACACATAATTTCCAATGACACGAGAGAATAAACAATGAAGAAATTAGAGATCTCAGTTCAAAAACAGCACAACCAGTGAGACGGCTGACCTACATAGCCTTAAAAAGTTATGCAGAGGAGGAGTGGGGGACAGGCTGCTGCAGACTTTCTTCACCAGTGTGTGACTAATATAAAGCTACATCATGAAATTGAAACCTCTTCATGAATATGAGACGGAAACATGTGCTGTTTAATGCACATGGCATGAACTGAAAGTCCTGTCTTCAGACATAATTCAGCCAGTGTGTTAGGTTGATTCAGATAATTACCTTTGCCTCCAGAACAACATGGTAGTGATAATTTTTTAGAAAATTCATGGAAGTAAAATGAACGGTGGAAATCCTTTCTTACCACTTTTTGTATTTATTGATATTTAGCCTGGCTAAATAGCTAATTCACCACTATTCTTACGGTTATGTACAATATTAGGAATAACCAGCTATACGGACTTTGTGCTCATAACTTGAACGTGAAATGCAATATTTCCACATCTCCAAACTGATTTACATATATGTTATATATTGATCTACAAATATATTTTAGATATTTTGTTGAGTTTTGCTTTGGTTGCTTCTGTCCTGACTTATTTGAAAATCGTCGCTAGCATCAAATTTAACATAGACTTACATATAAACAGAATCTGATGATGTTGTCTTTGCTTGCTTAAAACCAATTGTACGTCAAAGATGCACATTTT
>JAPZDW010000017.1:1638251-1650113 GCA_029814725.1 Acanthurus nigricauda
GTGATGAAGTATAGTACTTGTACATTTCTTGTACATCCCACCTTTGATTATATTTAATACGTTTGCACATGAGAAAAAGGTTAAGTTCAGTTCTTGGAGGGCTAATTTATGTAAGCACGTCATGTTTATTTCCAAAGTTTCTGATTTGCCAACTTTATTTCTGTTTTAGAAAAGATTCCAAGACCAAAATCGCTCTTCACATCATCTGACAGCTTGAAAAGCTGCAATTGAGAGACTCAACGTTTTCCAAAGCCGTCATGATTTAGATTTTACTGGTAGTGGCTTTGTGTTTAGTTTTAGTTTGAGCTGAAGGTTGTAAGAGGTCTTAAAGGGGCCTTTCTGAGACTTTGTTTCACACACTCTAGTGTATCTAGTGTTTTAGGTCTGTGAATGTTTGTCCAAAGGGCTGCTGAGCTCCACAGAGAGCAGCACACACACACTTTCAGAGGAATGAGCATGCACAATAATATATTTCCAAGGAGAATTCCCTGAGAGGGGGTTTCATCTTGCGGGAACTCCGAACAATCCCGAGGGATTTGTTGTGTGAAATGTGCCCACTTCGTCCTCATGTTCCCTCCCGACTCCCCGACCAGGAAGTGGCTTTGCACACACAGAGGGATGCTGCGTGTTTGCATGTGTTTAGGCATGCACACACATACGTAATCAATCATGCACATACTGTAAGAGGAGGGCACACACATGCATACATTCTCATGAAAAACACACACGCTCTCAAACATGGATTTGAGCAACTACAGATGTGTGTGTGGTACAACAAACACAACCGATGATTTTTAACAGATTTCTGTGTACTTTTTTTATTCTGTTCGGACTTTATGAATCTTTGAAGTGCAACTCTAATCAATTTAAAGCTTTTTACCTTTGTACTTCAACTTTTTAGCTCTAGCAAAAAAAAAGTGTATGATTTTTCTCAAGTAAAGAATTTACTTAAAATTTTAATTTATAGAAGACAAGATCAGTCTGTTCCATATTGGTGTCAGGTGTCGATCCTCTATCTCTTATCAGATATCAGACCGATGTCACTTATTCAAGCAGCATTTCAGCTGCCACAGTCTTTTTATAGTTAACTTGAAGTGTGGATGTTTGTTTCCCTGCACAGATCTTACACTTTAATATCAAATCAAATATTTGCTTTGAAAATGATATGAAGGAGTCGTCAATTTGCCTTTGCACACTTTGAAATTCTCTCCTTACTTTAAAATTCATTTATATAAATCTACTTACTAGTTCTCGATAAAGTGCTGCTCTGCTTTTGATTGGTTCAAGTTTTTGAAAACATTAAAGAAGTTGTCTGTTTGAGAACCTACAAGTTATATAAATCCCCTGGATTACATTTAAATTTAATGCATGTGCGTATACAGTTCTGCTATTTTGCGAAGCATTGCTGTGTGGTTTACTGCAGCCTTGTGTAACCTGATGCAAAATATCAACGGCAACAGCAATAATAATATGCTATGATAATGTATAATACTGATAAACAAGATAAAAGAGCTCTGCGTCAGTAAACAAAATGAGTCGATTCATCTCTAATTTCTACTCCAGGATTTCAGTTTTCCGTCACATGTCCTCGGGCTTCGCTTCAGGCTCTGATGAGAACAAACAAAACCTGTCGTACATGCGAGTGATTAAAAAAAATAAATAAAATCTGATTTTGGAAACGTCCATTTTGTTCTGTGAAGTGGCTACAACAAACATGAGGTGTGTGATGACTGCACGTCCCGATCGCTGAAACTCCCCCCTGAGCAGCAAAGTAAACCATTTAGGGTAAAATATCTCTGTGCTCTTTCCTTTGATTAGCGACTCTTTGAAATGGTATAATGCTGTGATTATGTGAAAGGCTCTGCGAGCATGTGGTTGGAGCTGAATATTTTCTCTGGGACACAGGGGGAAATGAAGAAAATGGGAGAGAGAATGAGAGAGAGATAAAGTCAGGGAAGGAGAAGGAGGAGGACTATTACAAGAAGAGAGCAAGCCCTCTTTGTACAGACATTGCGACGCCAGATGGCTTCTTCTAATAAATATTCAACCTTAACTCAGTTCCCATGTAACTTCTCTTTCTCTCTGCCTCTCGTTTTTGTACGGCTGCCAGCACACCCACACGTTTCTGGGCCAGCGAAATGATTACAGTAAAGCAAACAAAAAGAAAAAGAGGAGGGGAGGCTGGGGGTGTTTGACAGAGGAAACGGGCCGGCAGGGTCCTGTATACAGAGAGATAGGGTCGTAGTGTGTGCTGAAAGCTGGCCACTTTTTTTTTCTTCTTCTTCTTCTTCTTTGGGGTGGGGGTCTCTGCTGCGGAGGGAGGGAGAGAAAGAAGTGAGAGAAGGTAGGAGAAGAGGTGAAGGGGGGAGAAGTCCTCTGCGGTCTGAGCTGGTGTGATTGTTGGAGACGGAGCAGAGAAGGAGTCTGTTCTCAGGCCTGATTGTTTACCTAGTGGGGAGAAGCTTTTCCAACGTCCTCTGAAATGGCCCGCTTTGGAGAAAATCTTGCGCCGCGTTTGTGCGATAAGAGCGAGCATGAATTCTTTACTTGAGATAAAAATGGCTGAGCTGCTGCGTCACTCTCACTGATTTTTGACTTTTTTTTTTTATTACAAACACATCAGCAGCTCCTGAAGGAGGCTTTAAAGCAGAAACTCAGTGAATATAAACACACTTATTGTGATTTTCACAGTTTATTATTAAATGTTGGGTTAGTTTGAGCTCCGTGTTGCTGTGTCTGCCTTGTTACTGTAAAATGACCTCAGCTATCAAACATTTCAACACGTCCTTTAAATTTATTGGACAAAATAATTTGACACATGTGACTACAGGCGTACAGGACCATCATTGCGTGGTAAATGTCATCAGGATATGAATTTTTATGAATCTTTGAATGTTTGGCTGAGCTCTCTTGCAGGCATTTAACTTTGAAAGCGCTTCCATAAATTAGAAACATGAAAACAAGTCAGCAAACAATGTCAGATTATTACAATCTACACTTTTTTTAAATAACAGGGGCCTTGTATTTATACTGAACTGTACTGATATATTGTATTGTTTGTATTTTGTGGTTAAATACACAAATAGTTATGTCTCATCTGTTGATGGTTGTGCATTTGATTTAATTCAGTTATAATGTAAAATCATAAGCTGTCACTTGTTTTAGTAATGATATAATATCATTTTTATACTTTGTTTTACTCTAGTGTATTGTTTTAATATCGATGAGAAACTAAATTAATTGTGGTCCTTTTTGTAATAAAAAGGCTCCAATCAAACAGCAGTTTCTTCCCTGCATGTGGCAGCATCATATCAGCTATCCCGCTCCCTTCCAAAACACAAGTCGCCAGCTCCATCCCACAATCCCTCACTGTTGACCCGGCCCACGTCCCCCCCTCTGCCACCTCCAGCACCCTTCCTTTGTGTTTCCTCGCCTATGGAAAGTGAAGGGGGGAACCAATGGCAGCCAGGCAAATAATGTGGAATTAGAAACCAAATTCTTCAGGCCTTTCAGCCCAGCAACAGGCCTCATCACCATCTGTTCACCTAAACGGGCCGCGCCGTCTTTTTGCATATTCCATCACCTGCGAGGAGACGGGCGAGAGACGGAGAGCGCCTGACAACTGTCTTAATTTTATTTTTTGTCGACACAAGATAAACTGTCCTTATTAAAAACCCCCAGCGTGCACCGCCCGTCCTCCCACCGCCACCATCACCCTCCGTCACCCCCATTTTTTATAAGAATATTCATCGTGCAATATTGCGAGATTAGTCTGCGGAGAATTTGACAAATAAGACCGGCTTTCGCGGGAAAATATTTTGGCACGTTTTTCCTGATGTGAAAATGATTGCATTACTATGAGACGCCTTCTTTTTTTTTCTTTCTTCACAGCATTAGTAAGAAGAGCGAACATGTTGCTCAGGAAAACCACAAGTATGATTTCTCTTTTTGGTGATAGACAAGTTGAAATGTTCATCATTAGCTCCTCTTCTGTATAATGACCTTGTAATCACTTCAAATGGCAGTCTGGCTCTTGAGGTGTGCCACCGCTCACGAGGCCCCCCACCCTTAATTCTTCTCAACAAGAATCATTACTTAATGTGAGCCACCAAACAGCTCTCTCCTGACAATGTCAGCTCATATTGAGGCTGTAATCAGTAGACCAAGGCCACTGTGGCTGCTGCCATCTCGTCCCTGCGGTGCTATCATGGGAAAAGGCAAAACCAGGGCTTATCTCTCAGCACGCGGATATGACAGCAGAGGAAGAGGGGGACTTTACCCAGAGCTCTGCCTCACATCATGATTGTGTTCACGCTCCCGCAGCCGCCGGGGCGAACATCTACCTGCAACCCAAACCAAACAGGTTGGTCTGACGGCTGAGGGAGGGTGGGAGGGAGGAGGGAGAGGTGGGGTGGGGTGGGGGGGTCTGGATAAACTCAACTTCCACACGGACAAAGAGGAAGTGGAGGGAAAAAACATTTGAGGCCAGATAATGCCAGCGCTGAGCCCCATTAGGATTGAGGTATTATCCCCTGGTTGACTTTGGCTATGAGAAAATGCGCCCCCCCCTCACTTGCTTTGCTGTTTCCCACTCATAACAGACCTGTTGGCCGTGGAGGTTTATCAAGCTTACAAATCTAAACAGGACAGGGGCCCTGACCGGGAGAGGGCCTTGTACACAGGAAGGGCCCTAATTCTCTCTGGATTAGAGAGCAAGTTGCATTTAGACAGCTGCTTGCTTGTAAAACTCCCGTGTTTCGTGTTCACATTGGCACTTATCACATGTAATAATGATTAAAATTCTTTGAAAGTTTTTTTTTTCTTTCTTTCTCATTACTACAAACTTGAAACTTGAATGAACTCTGAATGACCAGTGAAGCTTCATAGAGGAAGACGTTTCCTTTTCCTTTCCAGCTCAGCTGATGACACCTTGTGCTAAAAGGTCAGGTTATTTTTGTTTGTAATGACGTACATTTTTGAAGTATAATATTCAAACAGAGTTGGACTCCAAACTTACAAAGCAAATGAGGCCAGAAAGCTTCATTCTGTGAATCAATTCACATAAAACACTGTGTAGCAACATTTTATACTTTTACTCTCTTGTTATATCAGCCCAGTATCAGAGCTGTTCACAGAATTATTACAAACTGAAGTTATAGAATCGTTTACATGGACAAAAAAGTTCATTTTTCTTGGTGAAGAGGAGATGTGAAACCAACAGTGAACGTTTAAAGTAGTTATTTTGATCCAAGCCATGATGTTCTCCTAAAAACATAACCAAGCTGTAACCCTTACCTGAAATGTTTCACATAAAACTTTATTCAGAAGTCTGACCTGATGTTGCACATTGATTATTTCCAACTTGACTGTTAAATAAAGTTGACGGTGAGCCTCATTCCAGCTGAGAGACATCAGTTCAAAGGTCGTTCAGAGTGTCACAAAAAACGGAAAAGAAACTTTGACGATGCAGCATTGAATTATTTCAAAAACACAAATTCTTTTTTCCAAAAAAGCAACTGTTCCAGACAAACATACCACGTTATTAAGGAAGTTTTCCTTTAGAGAAAAAGCTAGAGTTTACATTCACTCACATCACACATGCTACATGAGATTAGTGATGTGAAGTCCGTTCAGCGAGCAGCTCAGTGATTAAAGAGACCAACCCAGCTGGAAGGTCATGAGTCTGATGGCCATAAGTGTCCTCGAGCTGAAGGATCCTTCAGTCTCAGCAGCATCCAAGTATGTTGCTCTGGAGAAGAGAGGGATGCTTTTGTCTGTGTGTGTGTGTGTGTGTGTGTGTGTATGTGTGTGTAGTAGTGTGTGACAGAGTAAACCAGGTGTAAAGAGAACAGAAAGATGAAACATATCAGCCTCTCTCTGAGTGGAAAACATACAACAGGTGCTTTGGCTCAGAGCTGATGTTTGTCTGGAAAAAAGTGACTTTATTCTGCTGCTAAAGTGCGTTTGGTTTTGTTTTGTTTGTGTTTTTTAGAGGGAACAGGCTGGTAAACATGTTTTCGTCCAAGATAAATAAAACCTTGCACACATATTAATGCACACACATACTGTACAAACCCACACTGGTGTCTTCAGGTTGTGTCGTTGTATTAATCTCCTCCTGCGATGGCGACGAGCGGCGGTCGTACAAACCTGAATGATTAACCTTCCTCCCTTGATGTCCGGGATTGTAGCAGTTGCTCTGTAACAGCAGAGGCATGTCAAGGTGCGCAGGCTTTTACGGCTGAATTCATTCTTAATCTGCTGGCACGGCGCTGCCAACACAGACTGAGATGTGTCGGGTGAGGCGGGTGGGCGGCTGGGGTTTACTTCCTTCTACTTCTGAGAGATTTCCTGAAGGCATGCAAAACACACTCAAGACTTCTGTTGCTGATCCAAATCAGGTTTTTTTTTTCCCTCTCAGACATTTTGCCTCACAGCTATGTACGGGCGACTTCTTTCAATTGATTAATTCTGCTGTAAATTGGTCATAATGTGTGACTATCTCAAGGAGCGTATTGCATGGAGACAAAAAAGGCTGCCAACCACAGCAGAATGGACACAAGTTTCAGAATAAAGTTGATTAAAAAGAGAGAGCTTTCTTGTCACTCAGCTATCGTGTAGTTTTATACCGGCAAAGCGGCTTTTACTGGTTTGCTTTTTCTTGTTCTGCTGCGTTTATTCAGTTTTAAGAAGTCCTTAAAACCGACTTTTTGCAGAAGTTGCTGCTGTCCAGTTTACAATCGGAAGATACTTGTACCTTAGTTGTAATTTCTATTATGTGCCACTTACTTGACAGCTAAAGCTGCTTGTTCCTTTGCAGATGAAGAATTCACATACTGATCATTCAGTGAGCCACTATAGTTTAATTCATTGTCATATTTATTGTATTTAAGTGGTCAGCAGTTAAATTAACCCAATCAGCTCCAACATAAAAATGGTGTTTTTACCTTATGACAATGCATATTTCATTGGGAGTTCTTATTCCATAACCTTCACTCCTTGGTTAGTAACTAACCCATGTTGTTATGGATCAAAGATTAATCATGGCCCATGGTTAAAGTCAACTTATAGGCTGCTATTGAGCAATAATCAGTTGAGACAACCCAAAGCCTGAAGATAATTCTGACAGACTATATTGTTTTTTGGCTTAAGTTTCAGGTTTTAAAGTTTCAGTCAAAGACACTTTGCAAACTATTCATCTGCTGACCCAGCAACAAAGCAAAGTCACCAAACTTTGAGCACATTATTCTGAATATTGCAAAGAGCTGCTTACACTTTCTTAGCTGAATCTGATATGTGAGCTGCCTGTCAGACTTTATGGGTGATTGAACTTACCTAGCCTGAATCAAGGTGGAAACAAAAACTTGCAAAACTGTTTTTATTGCACATGAACAGAGCGCTGCACAAAAAGTGTGTATAAGTATTTGCAACCATGACACACATTTTTGTAGCCACTGATCTGTGCACATTTGTGGTTCTTGTTCTCTGGTCTCAGTATGATTACTACAAAGTAAATGTAACAACACAAAATCACCTACAGTGTGTTCCCACAGTAACTTTACCCTGTGAAATATATAAACAACCTGATCATTCTAGTCATGTACTTAATATTTTTCTCATTATGCTGACATTATTCTCAACAAACTTTAATTGTAGCAAATTGCATCTTCTAAACCTTTTTATCTGCTTAATAATAGCTTGGCTGGCATTTATGCTTCAGAATAATACCAGTAATGTCTCTGTCTGTGTCCTCTGTACAGCAGGGTAACCTTAGAAAGAACCATCATGCATTGCAGAGGTCATGCTTAATGCTACGTGGTTAGCGGTAGCTTGTTAGCAGCCTGATCCAGTTAGAGCTGCAACAAAGCTGCACACATTTCCCAAAGAAGAGGAATTACAACCATAATCGTTCTTGTCATTTGCACAGCAATTTTACTCCTGAATGCCTCGTTTTAGGGAGGAATTAATAATAAAAAAAAAATCGCATGAGCTTCAGGTGCCGTGGAGTTCACCCTTTTCCCACTCATCCTTGCCTGCAGCCGTGCAACGCTCTCTCACTCTCCCTCTCTTGGTTTCTTATTATCAGTTAATAATTCTTTCTCATTCAAGCAAATTAGAGAAACTTGACTGTGTTAGAGCGAGTCCAGCATGGAGCTGCAGGCAGAGAGGAGGCTAAATGGCAGAAATTCCCCCCAGAGCAAAGAGCGCATGAAGCACAACATTGTGTCCACCACAAAAGCCGCTCTGTAGTTTTGATCCCCTCTAATTTAATTAGCCCAAGAGGTAGTGCATTAATTTGCCAGGAATTCTTCTGATGCAGAAAGCCGCCCCCGGTGCGTGGAGGGAGAGAGGGGAAGAAGAAGACTCCTTATTGCTTTTGTGTAGTTAAACAGGGGGACATTTTCTACCATCTTACGTGCCACGATGCAGGAGATTTGTTAGGATTGATCTCTATCAGCATTAGTGTGTAATTCCAGGGACTTTTTCTGTTATTACAAAGCAAAGCTTATTGTGATTCATGTTATTTTTTTGTCTAAGTGGATTGAGGTTTTCCTCCTTCCTTCGGCAATAAATATGAAAGCAGCTACATGGACTTTTAACTGGTTTTGACACAAGAATTATTACAAATGCCTTTATATATCCTAAAAAACAGACAAGACCATCAGTGAGAGGATTTGCTGTTTGATCTGAAAAAGGTTTTGTTCACCAGCTCGACTTCTTTGTGTTTAGGTTTAAATTGTTCACCAACATTCAGATATTATAGGAACCAAACTGAGCCTGTTTTATCTCACACATTTTTTTTTTTTTTTTGCATTTTACATAAAAACAGAATGTCACTAACACACGTTATCTTCTATCAACCTGCAGCAGTTTAACAGCTGACTATTAAAAGCCTTTTTACGCTACATGATTCTCACGTTATAAGAACTATTCCAACATTTAAATGACAGCTCAGAATCCCTCTGTTTCATTCAGGGTTAACTATCACCATCACGGTCGTTCCCTTTTGTTCATTTAAAAGGAAAAACTCAAAAACATGATTTAATTACCAGACAATGTTCTTGATAAGTGAAGATTTGGGCTCTTTGATAAAATACATTTTTTCAGCTATCGCACACAGCTCCTCTGATAATCTTTCATCTGGAGACACTCTTGTGTGATTATAATAAATTGAAGAGGCCTGCACCATAGTCATTAAAGAATCACTTCTCATTTGGTAATTAGAGTGCTTCCAGTGGTCCACTAAGAGATATCAGCCTTTGGCACGTCATTTTTCACACTGATGTGCATGAAACACATGAACTCTCTGTTTGTCTTGAAGCATATCCCTAACCCTAACCCAGACTTATCC
This sequence comes from Acanthurus nigricauda, assembly GCA_029814725.1. Taxonomy (NCBI): domain Eukaryota; kingdom Metazoa; phylum Chordata; class Actinopteri; order Acanthuriformes; family Acanthuridae; genus Acanthurus; species Acanthurus nigricauda. The sequence continues at coordinate 1,647,604 of JAPZDW010000017.1, forward strand.
AACATATATGCTCTCACAGCTTCGGCACTGTGTCTTACTCTAGTTTTAATGCATTTGCAACTACTTTAAGAGCATGAGCCCAATAAAAACCAAAGTTCTGAGTGTGTTTTCTCTCAGCACAGAACACGTGTGGTAAACTTAAACCGCTCTCTGCATATAAAAATGTTCACACAATCAGTTCAGTAATGCATTGCCTGTTTTGGTGCAGGCTGTTGAGGTCAGAGTTCATGTTCAGTTTTGACCTGTGAAGTTTCACAGCAGATAGTTTGAAAAAAGCAGCCATTGTTGTAGCAGTGACTCATCTTATTTTGCCTTCTTCTTTAGTTGCGGGATCTAATTTTTCATGGATAATTGCAGGGCGATTGAATTGGATGAAAGGAACATGTGAGTGAGCCTTTAGTCCACATTTCTTGTGTCAGCTTCTATAGTCACCACAGTCCTGTGCATCTGCAGCCGTTGTCATCTTCACTGACTGTCATGCTGCACTTGTCTGAGCTAAGCATCATTTATTAAGCCTCCGCAGAATCTTGATGCTATGCTCTTGTCTTACAGACTGCCAATGCGAGAGTTACAAAATACATTCTTGCTCTGGATTGGCCAACTCCAAACTTATACCTCACTCTGTATAAAGAACTAAAAAAGTAAGTAAAAAAGGTGTTAAAAAGGCTGCAAAGTTACCACTGCTGAGAGTGACTTTTGAATAAAACACAATATTCATATTAAAATGACAGGTTTGGCTAAACAAAAGATTATAATCTGTGTATTAGTATCTAGATTTATTACTACTCTCTAGATTCAACATAGTAAAAAAAGCTAAATTAGGTTTAGATCTGGAATAAATGGGGTGTAGATGCAGCTCCCATGTCTGTTGTAGCTTGCCTGGTGTAGAGCGCCCCCATTATAATAAGCTGGAGTTTGTGTAGCAGGTAAAAATACCCGCTTTGATGATGTTTCCACAAGTCCAGCAAAGAGGCTGATTATCAGAGCGGTCAAAGGTCATCCCGACAATATCCTGCTCACTTCTGCAAAACACTCAAGAAATAATTAAAACACAACATCACTGAAAAGCTGATTTTGAACTACACAAATGTTGAAAAGTTCTACATTAGTTAAGAATGTAAACTGGACCACTGACCATAAATGAATCAGGTTAAAATAAAGGCAACCACAAATCATCAGGTCCCAAACTCACCTGAACTTTCCACTCCATCTCACAGGAAGGTCTGCAGCTACTCTGCTAGGAAAGTGCAACATGTAGACCTTCTAGTGATCCACTCTGAGAGTTCATCTATAATTCAGAGGCAGACGCAACCCTGGACTCAGAACTCAGGTTAACCAGCGAGTGTTGCATTTGTTTTGCCGCAAGCAACGTTGTTTCTCCCCCTTTCCCCGAGGCAGAAAACTCCGCTGTGATGTGTCCCCTTTTTGTCCGCCCCGCGTCCTAAGGTACATTTTTACCGTGTAGAGGTAAAAGTATGGGTGAGATGTTTTCTGCTCACAGTACAAGTGCACAGTGCAAAGACCAGCCGGATAAATAATTTACCGGAGCATGTTTGAACAGGTACGGAAATAATCCTACAGCAAAGTGAGAGTGGATATACAACCTCCACCCTCCTCCTCCTTCTCCTCCTCCTCCTCCTCCACCTGCCTCTCGATGGTTTCAGAACAACTTGGAAGTGCAGAGAGGTCTCTAAACGTATCACCCAGGCCCGATGAAATATTAAAGGTTATTGGTTAGCGTGAGAGCCTGCTCCCTGAACGCCTCCTGTGCTGAGGCAAGCAGGTAAACTTAACTTCCCTCTCAGAGTCGACAGGTTGAGATATCTGACACTGGTAAATATTACATGCAAGTGTTTGCTATCTGAGGAGCAGGTAAGCTGATTTTACAGACTCACAGTTTCCTCCAGCTTTAAACAGCCTGATCTTTTCTTACATTTATTGGATCTATAATGATTTCCTATGTGTACAGTAAATCTGATTTATAGTATTTATACAGATACACTTTGAATCAGATCCTTGCACTTCCAGACAAAAAAGTCATGATCTTCCACTGGAAGCCACATACAAGCTTAAAAGGACAAATATTAAAGGTGAAAAAAATGGACGCAGACTGGCAGTAGTGAACACAGTCAAACATTAGGGAGAAAACAACTTTAGTAATAGTTTGGAGATACTTTAATGTTCTGATGGTCATTACCTTACAGAGGTGTGCCTTACAGAGCACAATCAAATTTAAAAAGGGAATAATACAACAGTACAAAAAATATATTATTTAAAAATACACAAGTTGCCATACGCAGTTTGACATCATTCTGTCTGCTTTAAAAGTCACTGATGTCCCCATTGATGAAGTCAAAAAAATGTAAATTGTAGATGTCCAGCTTGCTGACAATAAAAAATGAGCAGAAAAATGCTCTCATCACCTTCCTTTTAGTGCTACACTTTGACTTGTCATAGCAGGAAAAGCACTAATTGTCTTAATTGAATGCATCCATTATTAATGTCATTTG
>JAPZDW010000017.1:1831009-1841218 GCA_029814725.1 Acanthurus nigricauda
AAATGATTATGTGCTCGTTTGCTGACTCGTGATACCTGAGAACTGATCACCGATATGTGTCAGCATGTCGTGATTCAGTAGGTTCCTCAATATTAGTCAAACAATCAGCTGCACACACACACACACACACACACACACCCACACACACACACACACACACACACACACCAGACACACACACACAAACACACACATACACAGGGTCATGGTACCTTAAGCAAAAACATAAGCATATGCATGTACACATGACTAGTGTTTTGGAGATTTTTGACTGCGTGCCAGAACAGAGTCTAAAAAAGAGACAATTTCAATGTGTGTGTGTGTGTGTGTGATGTGTATATGTGCCCCGGTTCAGTGCGCTTCAGAGAACGTATGCACTCTGCTCATAAATAAAGGCCATGCATTATTCAGGGCTGCTCCTCCAGCTAATGCCCCTTAATGTGCCCAAACAGCCATAATGTACTCTGCCACAGAGGTGGCAGAGACCCCCTTAACACACACACACACACACACACACACACACACACCAATGCACACACAAACAGATGTCAAAACTCTATCTTTAGATTTGATACAACACCTAAATTAGTGTCGCTCTTATCTAGCTCTCAAATTATCCCATGATCCTAATTTTCAAAAATATCCATTTGACATTTGATCTAAACTGCTCACTGTCTCGTCATATTTCCATCCAACTTTGCTCCATTGTCTCTGTCTCCATTTCCCACTCCTCTCTCCTCACTCAGTCTTTTTTCTCTACAAAGTATCTGAGACGGTTTTGAAAAATCCCTCGTTCTTCCTCTCTGCATGGCCACAGGTAGCCAGCTTTGTGCAGAATTAGGATTTTGTCGAAATGAGGATTTGTAGCTGTGAAGCTCCGGCAGCGAAGCTTCCTAAGTGTGTAATCTTAATCAGTTTTTGGGGAAATTAAGCAGATTTTCAGCCAGGGGTAAACAGAAAACAGTTTGGAGAAAGAAAAGCCCTGAAAAGTCATAAAAATGTCTGAAGGTGAAATGTTTATACCCGCTGCTTCGCTTGTCTGCACTTTATCATCAGTGTTTCATGTTCTAATCACTTTGTAATTGATTCCCCTGTTCACCCTCTGTGGTTTTATTTGCTTTGGCAGTTTGTGATCCTATTTCTTCTGGTATTTGTGGAGCACTTTAAATCTTTTTAAGTGAAACATAACTCAAGATACACAATTTCAATTTGTCATAAGATTTAACGCAGGTATGAGGACTTGTTAGATTTTCTCTCAGGAGACATTTATGGGGCTGCTTTCTGGAAGTTGGTGTCTTTCATTATAATCATGAAACATTAAAGGCAGAAAATCACTCATACTGTGCCGTTCTGGCTGACAGTGATGTTGCCACACCCAGCAGGGATGTCACATTGTGCAGCGTTGCGGTTTAAACATGGCATTTACTATAAAGAGGTGGAGGAAGAATTTCCTTTCTTTTATTTATTCATCATTGTGTGTCAGAATGCAATGATTTCAAAACTTGAAGTGGATAAATCAGTTTTTGACCGCTGCTTTTCCTTTACCGTATCTTTGTTTATGCTGCTTTACTAGTTCTAACTAATCTAATCCCTCCTCCAGGCAGTATTTTTATGTAGAAAGGGGGCGCTTGTCGTGGTGAACTCAAATGTAATATTAACAGACTCTGCAGTTCTCCTACTGTTTTGGATCAGTCAAAGAGTAGCTGCCACAGAGGGAATCTGTCTTTAGCAAAAACGTCCAACAAAGTGAAGCAAATAGCAGCCAAAGTGTCAGATATTTCCCTTTAAGAGTTGATGGAAACCGAAACAGAGCTAAAAGAAAGTGAACAAAACAATCAGATGCAGAAACATGACTTGAATAAATGTTAACATTCTGATTATGCAAATAGTCAAGCTTTAAAGCTTTAAAAGGTTGTAATAAGTCATTGTTGTGTTTTGAGGTTATAATACTGACCCCATGTGGCCAAAAAAATCATGACGGCAGCTTTGAAATAACTTGAAATTGAGTAGAATTGGTCGTTCTACTTAATTAGTACTTTTATATTTGCCCTCTGGTGAAACTTAAAAAAAAATATATTGGAGTATTAAATTGTTCTTTTATTGCTACTGTTACCAAAAGAAAGATCTGAGAACATTTTCCACTAGCACAGAGCTTGGATATTAAGTTATTTCTTCTGTAAGGAACAAAAAACTGTAGGACATAAATTTGTACAATGATTTTGCTTTTAAAGATAATATCATTTTTGATGGCAGGACAGCATTAGTTTAGCATGGTAAGTTTGTATGAGTTTATTAGTGTGTTTTTTTTTCCACCTGATACTGTTTGGTTTAGGTACATGAAGGTCATTCTTCTAAAGGATTGAGGTATGATATGAAAATCTAAATCACTTGAATAGCTTGAATTAAGTACAGTTATACAGTAATTAGTGGCACTTTACAGGCTCAACAGCAGCGCTTACAGGACCGTTAAAGAAAAACCGTGGACCATAGACTACATCTGTCATCGCTGTAGTCGCAAAAGGCAGAATTAACTTCCTCTAAAACCCTGATTTCCTCTGCAAATGACACTGAATCATATATATTTGAACTGTGCCTCCTGGCTACAGTGTGTGCTGAAATGTCTTTAATAAGGATGAGGATGTTAAGGGGCTGCTATGGCTCCACTTTTAAATTAGAAATAACCCGGCAGAGCGCTTGACTTACAGAAAAGGTTAGGTTTAAACACAACACATTAATCTCTGCTTCTCGTTCGCACATTTATGGATTCCTGTAAGTATGTGTGTGTTTCTGTGTGTAGACAGAGACTCCATCTAACATTAACCAATATATGAAAAAGCAATTACAGACATGAGTGTGTGCAGGCAGTAGTATCCACTGATGTCCTGACTATTGTGTGAAAAGGTAAATTTTTAAATCAGTGTTTGTGTGGAGTGAGCTTTGTCCAGGCTATCATCCTAAGCTAAATATGATAAGACAAAAATAAAAATCAATATTTATTCGGTACATAATAAACCCTGGGGATGCAGTTGTACACTCCTAACAGCAGCAGGAACATGTGCACAGGTATCCCGATTTCCACCAAAGCCATCAAGGTTCATATCTGTTTTCACCGGCTGTGCATCTTTATTCCTTTTTTTTTAAAGGCAGAAATTGCAGCCCTTACTGGTGACAGGCAATTTGAAAGTGCCCTTGTTGAACAGTCACAGGTGCCATGTTGTTTGAGTCAAGCAGATTAGCTGCAAATAGCTGAAATGGTTTGCATCCTGTTTAACTTGCAGGAGGAGAGCACAGAGAAATCCATTCAGAATGAAATGAAATGCTGTTTTTTTTTTTGTTGCCATTAGCTGATAAAGTTACTCAAATATTTCAGCTCTGGTCTGATTGGCTGTGTTAAACCACATGGGGCAGAAACAAAAAAGCAAATGTGTTCTGTTGGTGTGAAACTCAAAGGCATCCAGTGCAGATTTTCACCACTAACTAGCAAATGGCCGGTATAAGCTGTAGATGATCTTCTTCATCAAAGAACATCTTGAGGGGCCTGAAGAAATCACTGTAGACATTTTGCTTATAATACCAGTGGAAGAATCACCTTCAGTCTCATGATTTTATATGCTTACTGTTGTTTCCCGTTATGGATGTTGAACATGCAGCTTGAATCAGCAGTTTAGCAACAAATTTACATCATTAAAGCATTTTGCTGCCTTGAAGTGCTTCTTGCCTTCATCTGCATCTGTACTAAATGCTCAGGTGTCTGTTTGCCTTTCACCTGCGTTTCATTGCTGCGAGAAAAGAGTTTGTGTGTCCTGCACTCAGCTCTACCTCTCCACAGATGTGTATCCATATGTGAGTATGTTTGTGTCGTATAATTTTCAACGTCCCCATCCCTAAGATAATACACAACAGAATCAAGCATACACTAGAAGGAGGGATGTGTGCAGGGGGGAAACATCTTTGTTCACTCTCCTTCAGAACGCTTTAGTCGGCCCGTCTTTGCTGCTGAAGCGTACAGGATGTGCCTGATGTTTCCTTGGCAGAGGAAAAGGTAAAAATAGAGAAGATTCATCTGGTTTGAGTTCTGTGGCACCACATTACTTTAGGGGTGATTTTTTTTTTTTCTCTCCCTGATCTTTTTTTGTTCAGCAGTCCTGGGCACTTTTGTGTGATTGAAGCTCAAACAGACCAGGAAATGCAAATAATCCCAGTTCTGAAGACGTCCAGTGACGTGATTGTTGGGACGGTACAAGGAGGCCGGCCGGCTCGCCACATTAAAGGCAAAGTTTCAGTGAGAGATGAGTGGAGACTGGGTTAAGTTAAGTGAGATGAGAGGACTTCAAAGCCTGCTAGGTCCGCCTGCCATATTGAGAGTGACTAGATGTGTCTTTTATTAATAGTGTTCTGCAGAGTTTCTTGTTTCTGCTCTCAACTTGTTCCATTGTTCTACAATCAGTGCAATGTGGGCGCAGAATGAAAGGAGTTGTTTCACAGCTGCAGAGCAAATTACACCTTGATTACATGTGAAAGAGGCAGCTGAAGGATTTACTGATTATAATTGTTTTAGATGTCTTGTCTTTATCTGTTTTGGGCTCTTTACCACTTAGTTAAAAAGCACATTACAGGTGCATTTAATACAACTTTCAGGTTTTCCATACTGCAGGGCCTCAAACTGCAGTTCAAAAGTTCTCTACTTCAAAAATCAGTTTTTGCCCCGAGTTTAACTCCTGTTAGAAATTATTTTCGATCAGTAAATTAATGAAAACTGTAGAAGCAAAAAATGAAAAGAGTGACATTCCTTTTTAAATATCCTTACAAAGTCCAGTCTTGTCTTTGTGCAAATTGTTTGTAGACTCCTGGGTTGTCTTCTTGGGTCCCCCACAGCACAAAAAAATAAGAAAAATGTCCATGAGCAAAGCTACAAAATACAAAATAAGAGGAATATTAAATGCAATCAGCAGAAATAAGACAAGAGTCATCCAGAAAGATAAAAAGCAGGTCTGAAATGTTTAGAATGTGGACTTTAATACTAAAAAATAAGGGGTCAACAGATAAAGTTGAGGGGCCACGTGATGATTAATGAGATTGGAAAGAAGAAAAAACAAAGTGCTGCTACACAAATTCGGGCTCTAACAATTAGACCCTTTGATGCCCACAACTCAGTGACAAAAAGAGGCACAAGCAGACATTCCTTCACTGTGAGGGGTCACAAGCACAAGTGGTTGGCAATCACTGACAGGATGTATTTCACATGGAAATTTTAGCCTTTTAGGTCTGGTTAAAGTGTTTCTTAATGAATATTGTCTTTCATAGATAAAGACTGAGGTTTGAGTTGAGGAAGTTTATGTTTTTTAGTATGATGCTGTTTTTTCTGGCTTCAGATTTACTTGAAGTTTTCCTGACAGTGAAAGTTTGGTGTTGACAGGTAGAACTTTACAGCTTTTTGTCAGTGTTTTATGAAGCATGCAGAGCTCATCCAGAAGCTCTGAGGTCTTGTTGCTCCTGAAATGTGATCAGCTTGTTTTTATAAACTCTTGTTATATCTCCGCATTAAAGTCACAGATGTAAAAAATGTAAAAAATAAAAAAGTTTAAGAAAGGCAAAATGTTTTTGTTAGGATTAGAGATGTACAGATAAGGAAGAATGTCTGGGCGATACTTTATTTTTCTTCTTCTGCCAACACAAGTTTTGCTCCAAAACTCCTCCATTATCATAATAATTTAGCAGCAGTAGTATTCATTCATATCAAGAGCTGTACAGAGGAGCATCACACACTATTTCAGAGCTGATTTGCATATTATGATGTGAGCACTGCCCATCATTCCTTCTCCTCATTAAACATCCGGTATCTCTCCCTCTTTTCACTCTGTTTTTAGAAAAAGGAAAAGGGGGAAAAAAATCTTGATTCAGGCGCTTTAATTCTCCTCAGCGGACTTGTAATTGGTGTTTACGTGATTGGCTTCCACTCTGTTCGCTGCTTTCCAATAAATCCTTGTCAATCTAAAGTCGGTCTAGCATGTTATCAAGCGAACAGAAAGAAATAACGCCACAAAACACCACAGTAAACATTCCATAATTGACTGTTTAGGAGCGTGATCATCAGTTAGGGTTTGATTTGAGGATGTAATCTGCTTTTGCGCGCGCCAGGCCATCCAACCAGAATGGACACGAGAGTTAATGCAGCTCTAACCTCTGAGCCATTTATGCTCATTGAATGTACTTGTAGTGATTAAGTTTGAAAGAGCAATGTTTTATCATTGGCCAACACAAGAGTTGACAATCTTAAGACCTTCACTAGAAATAATTAGGATCTATTTGAATGCTGAGTGTGGCGCACAGTGCTGAGACAAGAGCTAAGCTTGTTAACGAATGTGGTGGCAATTAAATGGCTCATCCCCCCCTACTGTTTATGTTTTTTATCACCTGAAAATTGATTATAATTCTCAGCGTTGCTTGACCATAAAGTTTCAAAATCTCTGCCAGAGTAATTGAAAATGCTCGTCCTAATGCTGCATTGTTTTCCTGAGGTTTTAAATTGTTTCCCCACAAAAGACCAAAAGTATTTTTAGTTCCCGCAGATCCCACATGAAACCTGAGCCGGCGACATGGTTGAAATTAGTCCGCGCTGCTTATTTGAATGTTTTCCCCCCTTCCTCCTCCTTTTTAATTTCTCCACATAGTTTAACATTAAAAATCAGGTCAACCTTTAAGATTTATGAGCGGAGAGAAGAGAAAAAAAAAGAATTAATTGTATGCTATTTTTATTCAGTCAGTCGTCTGTTAATTTGGTATGACCTTAGTCAAAGGCGGTGAAATAACAAACTCTACTTACTTCTTCTTAAGACCAAACCCCTGGTCTCCCATGTTGCTTTGCTGAGGAAATGAGAAGAGAAGGGCCCGCTGCCAGCCCGTGTTTCTTTAACTCTTATCTGCAAAACTCAACACACAGGATTTTCAGGACATCAGTGGTGCTAAGAAACTAATAGTCTTTCATCTCATTTCATAGCATATTGTTTCAATTAGGCATTTTTTATTAGTTGATTGAAAATCAGTTTTTGAAACAATAAAAAGGCCCCTCAAGCTGAATTTAGACACTCTTGGAAAAAGCATCCTGAAACCAAATGAGGCTGCTCATCATCCGATCGGATGGTGACCACAAAGGTCGCCGCATCGTTTCTGAGCGTCTTTGTCCGTGAGCCGAAACAGAGGTGCGTCACCTCCTTTTTATTCCCCACCTTTTTTGCCTCTGAGTTCCCAGTGTGACTCTCCTCATGACAGCATCCAAACTTTGCTCCCTCAGAGGACTGAGAGCTCACAGCCCCCCATTGAAGCATCCCTGCAGGGGTTTTCTTCACACAGAGGCGAGAGGGGAGGTGGTGAAGGTGGAAGTTTGGCACCGAGCGACAGATCTCCAACATTAGAGGCCTTTGTTGCCAGGTTGCTCACACTCGGCAACGTGGTGCAGCCAGGTGGCCTCTGACCTGACCTCCTCTCTGAGGGAACCGGTGGGCAGAGAGGCTGAAGGGAAAAAAATGAAAGAAACGGGCAAACTTGGTTGGAAGAAAGGATGGGAATGGAGGAAGGGGAGATTGTGGGGGGACGGCGTGAAACAAAGTGTTCAGAAATAGGTCAACCAGTATCTCATTTTTCTTGCTAAGCTTGTAATCACCCTTGACAGGCACACTGTGGAACAGGCTATTCAGTCGGAATTCAGGACTCATCGTTGAATTACGGACCTTAACCATCCGTCTCATGATGTAAAGGAACATTTAGAAGATGGAGGCTCTTTGTTCTCCCTTCATATTGCTGACGAGGACGAGTTGCCTGTGTTAATCTGTGTTAGTTGTGATTGGCTTTTGGTTGAGTCAACCTGATATTCTCTAAAGTCTCAACTGAGGAGAAAAAAGGGCTTAAAGGAACCTTTTGAAAGACAATGGATTATTCATTTACCTCCTCAGACCTGTCCAACAATCCATCACCACCTTCATTTCACCCAGCTGACAAGAAAAACATACCTTTAAAAGACATAAATGGTTTTGGTTTTACTTATTTGCAGATTTCCATCTCTAAAATTGAGAAGTTTAATGTTTCCTCTATTGAAAACTGTTCACATCAGGCTCGATGGATTATTCTGAAGTACCAGGACACTATTTCTGGAAAGACACACAGCTATTGAATTCTATAATTGCAGTTTTTCAACATTGTGGGAACCACAAATGAAATTTCATCTATTTTAGTTGAATACAGACACCAGAATCACAAAACCTGGTCAGTTAAAACCAAAACCATCTACCTGCACTAAAGGAGGATAAGAAAATAGTTATTTATAATTCATTTGAGCTGAGCCTTGAACCTTCTTATGCATTTTATTTCAGTGTGATCAGAAAACGAAGCAGCCTGGAAATAATTGCATCCCGCTGATGAATGTTCATCAGGAAGTGATTCCCCATCTCGCCACGGATTTAAATGTGATCTTGTTAAGCCACCAAGGTACTGAATCTTGCCCATGGGTGGCCAAAGGATACTCTGTCGCTAATGAGGTGTGCACAGGCCTGTGGGTAATGGCGGTGTCACGCCGAAGCTTTTTGACACCTCAGGGCAGCCGTACAGTACGGCCTGGGCCTTGGCTGTCGGCTGGCATTCATTTGACGCTGAAACAATGAAACACGTCGACCATAAAACTGGGTTTTCATTGGTAGTTTTGATCCCTTCCACTCTAAATACCCATTTTAATATGCACTTTACCCATTATGTCTGTGTTAATAAGAAGTCTCTTTGAGAATGTGCCCATTGTTGAGGGAGTCTGTTAATTATGACAGCTCAAAGTGCTGCTGTATTCTACTGACTCTTCCTCATAAGAAGCATGATTATTCATCACCACGATAAGAATTAATATGCAGCAAGGCATGCTCCCCGAGAAATACTGTTGTTTTTTTTCCCCTCTTCCACCAAATTTGAATGCTCCAAATTACGCATTCAATCCATCTTTGTTTGTGTATTTAACCCTGTTAAACATGGCAGCACTTTGTGACTTTTAAAGACCCGTGGCTTATTGGACTTGGAGCTTGCATCGCTAAGTGACAATTTGGATTGTGTTTGCTATCAAATAAACACTTAATGTATCTGGGGATGTAAACAAATGTTCATTCTCTTCCGTGCAGCTGTTGGAAATAAAGCAGAGCTTCAGAAAAACATCAACGCTTTCAACCAAACTGACACCCATTCTGACAGAGGATTCACGATGGCTGCATTTTTACAGGACCAGAACGATGTTGTGGTCATTTTCTGATGACGTGACAGATTGACCTCAGCTGAAGAAGGTCAGGAAGAGAGCAGCACAATGAGAGAAGCTCTGTAAGCCATGAAAACTATAATGGTTAAGGGATCAGAAACACCTGCTGTTTGTATCCAGAGCATTTAATCAAACTGGCATTAGTTCGGCACTGAAGCTAAAACTTTACTTACCTCCCAATCCGGGCCCTGTTGTTGACAGTAGCATCAAATTCAACTATAGACTCAGCAACTAAAAGGATGAGATGGGCTTAAAGGGCTTTTTTTAACCTGGCTATTCACCCCGATGCTCTGTCAGTCCAGAGGACAAACTGACTGCAACACCTGGCTGAGAGTCCAGGAGGATTCTGGGAGACAATTCAAATAAATTAACCTGCAGATTTACAAATGTTTCATTACTGTTTCAGTTTGTTACTTTTGCCTTTGTTGTCATGTGATTTAAAAAGGTTTAGGAGATCTTTTTGTCTTTAAAAAGAAGGTAAAAATATTTGTTAAATGACTTAAAAAGTATTAAAGGGTTAGGCAACACACAAGTAAGACATGCTTCCAAAAACCCATTGTTTCCTATTCAGTCCTGCACATAAGTGATGCTTTGATGTAAATATCATGAGACAATTAATTCTCCATGTTTGTCTTTGGACTGACTCACTCTGGCCTCTGTACTCTGAGTTGACATCAGTTGACTTGTGTGAAGTGATGGGGTGTGTTGGATCACTTGTCCTCGTAGTTGCATTGTAAATATTGTTTAGACATCAACATTATCTGATTTTGCTTAAAAGGCTCGTATTGGCTCATATTGGCCCATATTGAGATTGTGATGCAGTTTAAGTAAGATTTGTAATTTTTGCATTTCATTCTCACTAAAGAATTGTCTAAAATGATGCTGATGTGACTCCTGCTGTGGTCTGTTGCGAAAGGTTTGTTTCC
>JAPZDW010000017.1:2266287-2277215 GCA_029814725.1 Acanthurus nigricauda
CTAATCACATTCAGATATGCACCTGGTTATATAAATATTAATGCAATTTTATCTTTCAGTCTCATTTTTCAATAAGTAAACGACTACCAGAGTTATTTTTGTAAATCAAACAAGTCATGATAGTTGTCTCATTAGGCCTGATCAGTAAACTCCTCTGAAAGACTTTCAACAAGAATGAAGTGAAGGCAATCAGAGTGATGTAAAGGCTAGCAGCACAACATGAGACTGAATGTGTCAGCTGATTTATTGTTTAGTATGTATAATGAAAAAGAAATCAGTTTAATGAAACGTGTCTCTGTGAATGAACCTATTGAGGAGATTCCTCTGTCTCAGATTACATCATTCTGTAAAAATCATAGTTTTCAATTGGATTGTGGCGCAAAAGAAGTAAAACGAAACAAAACCATAACATCATATTCAAGCAAAACTTTTAACTCATTTCAAAATGCATGGATAGAATTATCTATACCCAGAAAACCCTTTCAGCATCTTAGCAACAGGAGCTTTTTGAAAGTCATGACGTCTTGTCACTCTGTTGGGTGCTGTTAAACTTTATTAAACATGGAACATAATGCTCTGTCTAATAAATGATAAAACTTGTGAGAAAATTTATTAGAGGATTCAATTTGAGAAGGGAAGACATCTATCAAATATTTCTTGCACTCAAAAGTAAGTTTTACAATCCATCACTGATGTAGCCCATTAGTGACCTGAGAGCATGTCTCCATCCTCGATATCGTAACTTTTTAACTCACCACAGCGGTGATAACGCTCCCCCTGTGGACCAGGAGCCAAATATTGCGTGATTACTGAGGCTCTTTCTGTAAATGATCTGTCGTGTCTGAATGACAAAAAGCCATCACTTTAATAAAAGGATGAAGTTGCCAACCTTACAAATTCCATGGCTGAAAAAGAGCTTGAGAAAAGAGAAAACGATTTGCAGTAAATCTTGTTTTCATATTCTCAAATCATAAATTCAGAATTTTTTGGGAGGTAACCAACACAAATGAGCCCTACATATTGTCATAGCAGCATGGCACTTTGTTAGCACAGTGAGGTGCCATTACTGTTTTTGTGAAAACACATGTTGAACTGACCTGCCTGCCGGGCATCATGGGAGCTAGGTGAATGCTGACACTGGCATCTTAACTCCAGCAGGTCGTTTAATTTTGTATGTGCAGTTTGGCTTAGTGCTGTGATAATTGGTAAAGATGCCGTTTTTTGTTTCCCATGAGTCTTTGCTCTGCATGCTCCATGTCTTTGCTCAGCTATTAAAACTCACCTGGTGTTTAGGAATCCTTTTTCCTCATTTAATTGCTTTGTAGTTGAGGCAGCACCCACACTTAATAATAAAAATACTCAAGTAGACTCTATGGTGTTGCACATTATACAACTAAATGACTGCAGCTGTTTGTACACTGCTCACTATCAGCTCCAGAGCAGGATTATCTAACCCAGTTACAAAATGAGTTTGCACTCCTTCGGAGCATCAACACTGTAACTCCCATCCCCAGGCTGCCAATCTGCCATTTTATCAAGATTACATACTAAGTGGACTTGTGAAATTCCCAGCAGGGTCTCTTCTCTGTTGTAGCGTTTGAGTGAAACTGAAGAGGATGAAAGAAGCAGAGGGGATGATCCCTGCCCTTAAATGTCCTCTGAGTTTTCTTAAATCGGCGCTGCGTGGAGGCAACACCAAGAACAGATTTAATCAAAGGGCTTCTGCAGAGATTTGGATATCTTTGATAATGAAGGATCATGTAAAGGCATTAGTGCCACGAAACCTCATTTTTACATCTCTATAAGCAGTTAAAAAAAGATTAGGGGGAGATTTGAGACTCTCTTTCCTTGTACTTCTGCAAAATAATATTAAGGCGCTAACCAGGAGGTTCACTTTAAGGGATTAAGAGACACATTGTTTAGATTCTACTTTTTAATGATAAATTGGATAATGAGCCATTTGATAGCATATTTTCTTCTCAGTGGTACCACAAGCTGAGAGCAGGTTTTTGGGAGGAACCAGCAGAGAGCAGATTATCACAACCACTTTAATCACAACACATGATTAAGAGGAGAAACTGTGGCAAATTTGTGTCAAATATTATGACTGTGCGGCAGACATTTTCACACTTGGATCCCAAAAATGTGACAAGATAATGACCTGTAATCTATTCTACTTCTTTGATTGTATTAGACAGAAAACAACAAGATTTTTTTTTTTCTGGAAGGACTAACTGAAGAAACTTTGAAGAAATGCTGAATAAAACTATAGTTCTGATTAAAATTCTTAATTAGTTAGAAGAACTATGTGTGATAACGTCCTGCTTTTAAAATACTACATAGTCTTACTCAATGCTGTACTCTACAGTATTAGCAGCTAAAGACCAATTAAGGGTATTTAAAATAAAAGATTAGATCTAAAGTGATACAGTATGAGTAAAAGTAGACAGAAAATATAGTAATAGCTGATTTCAGTTAATATACTCCTTTGTTTGCTCTCTGTATTAGTAAATACTTGTGTTAAAAAGAAAAATAGCAGAATGGAAGTAATTGACCATCAGTTGAAGTTTATATTCCCAGATCTAACTTTGAATTGAAGCTTCAGTTTTAAGCATCTATCTAATCACCATCCATCTGTCCATTCATCCACTTATCCATCCATTTTGTTGCAACATACTCAGGTTGAAGTCTCAGAGGCAGCAAGGCAAGCAGATGTTCGGTTCTTCCCTAACTTCCCCCTGCTTGTTCAGAGGCATGCTGGGAGCTGTAGTCCCCTTACAGTGAGCGGGAGACATTTCTCATTCTCTCAGCATCTGAAATTTTTTAGCGTCTGAGTTAAAATTGACCGCTAAATTGAGACAGAACTTCTGAATGAAAGTGCTGTAAAGAATCGACCGAATCTCGAGTCACAAATTAAATGTACCATTGTGACCTTTAGAGCTGAGTTAAGCTGAGGTCAGTGCCTTGCTATCGCACAGAATCGCAGCAGGATGGAGGGAGCTTCCTGGAGTAATGGCTGGTAATATTATTATCTCACTCAGTTTAATGGCCACATCAACCCCACCCTTCATCAGCCCTCTGTCTGAAAGTGTAGACAAACTGCAGGCCTTTTCCTTCTGGGAATTAGACAGACAGTGAGATAGAATGATGGACGGAAAGAGAGAAATGTGGAAGAGAAAGGCGTCGATTCGAAGGGAAAAGATGAGAGGGAATAGAGAGGAAGTGGGAAGGTGTAAAGATACATAAAGATGTACAGAAAGATGAAGAGGTGAAGAGGGGGAAAATGAAGAGTGAGCTGGAGCAGACAAATAGGGAGTGTGAGAAACAAGTCAGATGGCAATAATACGAGAGACGGAGAGGAAAGACGGGAGAGAGAGAACAGAGTAACTGACAGCGGCTATTATCTGCCTCCTCCCTCATCTGTCATCATCAAAGTGGTGCTGTCACCACCTCCTTACATCAACACCATACTACCACCACCTGGGACTCACAGAAGAATAGAGGTTTCTCATGAAAAAAAGCAGGAAAAATTATTAAATCCAAAGTTTGAGACAATTGTTTCGTAGAGGACAGAGTCAGCTGGTTTTTTTTCTGACATTAACTGAGTTGTTTTAATGCCCTAAAACTCCACCCGCCTGGCGCTCAGCACAGGTGAAAACAAACACTTAGCGTTATTTTTCTCGAAGCGTTTCGTTGTGGAGTAGTTTGCCTCTGGCTGTCTGCTCTTTTACAGCAAGAAAAACACCTAATCCACCTTGAAAGAGAGGAAGGGGAAAACAGCAAGAGGTAAAACAGAAGTAAAAGACGGATGGAAAAACAATGACAGGTGAAAAGAAGAAGTGGAAGAAGTGAGAGGAGAGAAGCGAGATGAGATGGAGGTGAAATGGGAGATTGATAGCTCGGGAGAAAGAGCTGAGACAGAGAGAGATTAAACTTTTATGATGTCTGTGGTGGAATGGTTGACTTGGTTTTAGCGATGCAGCAGCTCACCTCATTGTTGAAAAGACATCTTGGGAATGTCAAACAGGCGGGACAAACAGTCATCAATTAAAAGTTACTTATCCATCCAATGATTGATCTGTTATTGCAAAGGCAAAATCCTGAAGTCAGCACACAAATTCGCGCGCTAATTGTGTTTTTGTGTTGCATTTATGAGGTAAACACATTAAAAATGTTACCTGTATTAAATATTTTAAGGCCAAAAGCAGCAGTCTTTGTTTGTTAATACAATTACAAGGCAGTATTAAAACACACACTAGAGAAGAAAAACACACTCATTCACACTTGTCATTTTCATCCAAGTCACGTACAGTAGCATACAGCTCACTGTGAACCGTATCCAGAAGTCTTTATCCAAAGCTGTGTTTGCACTAATGACTCATTAAAAGACTCATTTAAATAAGCGACCCTTTTAATTTTTCATCGTGCATCTTAAACATTTGGAGAGAAAGTGCGGGTTATCACCTAATCTTATGTACATAATTTATTAGGCTCTGCAGTGTGAGACTGACACTGCTTGTTTTCTTGTACTTTCCCACTGCTGCCAAAAGCTGTGACCCCAGTTTAAAGTCAAATGTCAAATTTAAATATCATTGATCTCTTTTCAGGAATATTTTCCACAATGTTTAACTAATATGTTAAATAAATAATCAGTAGTCTAAAACATTTCCACATTAAAATGTGAAACGACTACATCTTTATTGTGTATTTTATTGAGTTGTGCAATGTTTACAACAATTTTAAAACTCAGAGAAATCCATAATTTTGTTCAAAGTAACGCTGCAGTTAAAATAGACAAATTCCATGATCTGCTTCATGACGTCAAACTCTTTGGTTTTTATTGTGTTGACTGAGAGACCTCTAGTGGCAGAAGTTTGACGAAAGATAAAAAATGTTTGACTAAATTTGCTTTAAAAAAAAAGTATTTTTGCCAATACTTGCCATTTGCCGTTCTACAGTTTGTCATTTCAACGTTTATTTTTTTCACAGTTTCTTAGGTGGGATAAATAATACCTAGCTACGAAGTTGCCTAAAACAAAAACGCATCAAACACATCAAACACTGCTGAAGAATGAAGTTCAAAGAAGAGGCACTACGGCTAGTGTGGAATAAATCTACCTGAGTGTGAAGCAGGATGTCAGTGCCAAACAAACAAAATGCAAAGGAGTTTTCTTTCAAATATCAGTAGAAAGAAAGAGAGTCAGGGGAACTGTTGGTGTCTGGATGAGTGTGCTGGATCTCCAGGACCTGTTGCTGCTCACAACAACATCAGCTTTTACTCTGTGCTTTTGTCTACTGTTCATTCTGTCCACATCTTCTGCATAACACATCTGTCTACCTCTGTCTCTCTTTCACATGTCTGCATTATCTGTAGCTGGGTTTCCATCCAAGAATTTTATCAAATGTCATGTTTGAAAACCATAATTCTAATCAGACTACTGCTCAGGTATATTTATCTTAAGTAAAATATTATTGGCAGTGGTGAATAATAAAAAATGCACCGTATCCCATGTTTTTGAGTATTTACGAAAAAAAATCACTTCAAATATAATCAAAATAATCAGTCACAAAATATTTGACATTCATTTCACAAGTGTGAAGATCCTCATTGTTCAGTGTACAACAGTCAGTTTTATTTATAATTGGGTCCTTAAAGTCCAATTATTTTTTTTGTAAACAGTAAAAATATTATGCATGTCTTAAGTGCAAATTTTCTTGTTTCAATTTTTTTAAATTCAGTTTTTTTTAATTACAGTGCAGCACTGACAATCTACAGCATTTAAACTACAACTCTCGAATGACTTTTTAAGCTGGGGGGCAGGCTCCAGTCTAAATTTTGTATAAGTAAAATACAAGATAAATTTATCTTAAGGAATCACAGCAGCAAAAAATGCTAATTACAAATGATTTTGTCAGTAATATCAATCTATTATACTCTGCAACATTTTGGCCATTCTGCAGACTTTAACTTAGGGTGCTTTGTAACTGTTACTAAATGGCTGCAACTGTTGCTGTAAATCGCAATTGCAATATATTTATGGTCTAAATATCCTTAATAATCTAAATAATAACCTTAAGTTTGCTAACATTAGTCAGCATTAGCCTCCATATATAATAAGGTCCTAATCATTTGAGCAAGAATGTGTTTAACTGCTTTGTATTCCACTTGCCATTACAAGATACAGAATTTTTCTTTTCATTTCAAATATTAAATATGTTCACTTTAAACACTTTAAGCCAAATTAATTATTTTAATGTTTCGTTCTGACAGTAAGTACTTAGTAAGTGCTCAGTATGGTGACTCTGGGTTTTTTATTAAATGTAAATCAACCATAACCCTCCTGAACTGTATAAGATGGCTGATATGGTTTAGTTTGTTGCAGTATTTCTTCTCTGTTTATATCTTCAGAGGGCATGAGATATGGCAACATTTATGACATTTGCTGAAATGAAAGTAAATTACTGCTTGCCCAATATCAATTTTTCAGACTGTTCATTTTTCTTGTAAATGTATTTTTCCACCCTCACACAGAAATGCACCTAGTCTTTATTATATTTTTTATTTATGCCATTTCGAAAGTTCACCGAAAATTAGCTTGACATTTGGATGGAAACGGAGCTTAAATGTGATTATTTTGTTTCTTTTTCTCCTATTTCTGCTTCTCCTTCTCGTCCCTCCTCATCTTAATTTCTACTCACTACTTTCCTTCTGTCTACTATCATTCCTTTTTATGCCTTCTACTTTTCTTGCTCTCTGCTTTTGGATCTTTGGCTCTATGTGTAACACTCTTTCGCTTATCTTTTTCTCCGTCTCTCTCTCTCTCTCACTCCTTCTCTGTCCTATTCTCTCCATTTCTCTCTCAGATCACAGTGAGTGTGGCTCAGGGGCGAGTGCGAAGTCCCTCCCCTCAGCCTCGCTATAAAAGCTATGCCTACACCCAGGCTGCATATGTCAAGTCGCCCGAGCAAAAGAGGAGGCGTTTTACTGATCAGGTCCGTGTCTCGCAACGCTAACACTCCACGCCAAACGTCCATCTGTCGGTGCATGTTTGGGCTGCAAACCTGTTGTTTTGTCTGCCTTTGTTTGTCTGTGTCAAAGACAAAAATGTCCATCGTACCAAGTCTGTGATTAAAAAAAAATACCTGCAAAATAATTAAAGTCTCTCAACAGGTGCAGAGGTGCCTGTTTCAGAGAAACTTTCATATTCAGATATATGTATTATTTTATTCTCAACAAGAATAAAATAAAGATATTGTACCTGTGACAAGTGAGGCACATTGTAAGTTGTATTACTGTCAGATTTTTGGATTTGTGATGAATAAAAACAAAATTCTAGGTCTAAATGGGACACTATGGGACTTGTTGAGCTGGACATTTTATGTGCCTGTCAGCAACATTGTGTTGTAATTTTGTTCATAATTTAAAACATATTGTGTTTTTGCTATTTATGTTAGTTTTAGCAATCAGTCAGCAGTGACACTAACTATGCTTTTGGGGTCTTTTTATCAGTTGTGGTACTGAGAGCGTTTTTTATCTCATGTAGGTGAGCAACATTAGAAAAATAAAATTAGGAAATCTTCTTATGACTATATGATCGATATCACTTTCATGTTGTTTACTTTGAAGCTGTGTTAGCTTAGCATATGACAGGAATAAGGTGGAAACCGTTGACATGGCTCCATAGTTTAAAAAATAATCACCTACCAGCACCTCTGAAGCAAACAGTTGTTTATGGAAATACTAAATGCTCATAGCAAATGCTCCTCATGACGTGGTAGAAACAGTGTCAAAGTCTCTAGAGGGTAAAGGGTCGAGGTAGAGTGTTAGATCACACAAAAAAAACCTTTACCCAGGAGACTTGGATTTATTCCCCAAATTTTAGAAAAGCTTTTTGGGAGGAGGACTAAGAAGAATGAAGAGGTACAGAGTGTGTTTAAAAGTAACAAGGGGATCCTGACCCAGCATCTTTTGGAGCTAGTTGGGCATAAGAATGTGTGACTACAAATAAGTGCATATTTCAATCTGTTCTTTTAAGGTAGCCAACAAAAACCTTCACTGCCTTTACAAAGACAAATAATCTTTATGTTCCTCTGTTTATTATCTGAACATAACAGCGCTGCAGCTCTCTGAAACACAAAAACATAGTTACTGTGCTTCCACCTTTTTTATCTGTTTGATATGTCCTCTGTTATACAAAACATGACATTTCAAAATGTTCCCGTGCATTTCCATAGCCCATCACCTGAAGTTGCGTAACTAAATGTGGCCCATACTTTGTTCTAACTTGGGTGGAACGTATTCAGAGACTGTCAAATATTTAATGTACCAGCAGGGTGCTCAACTCAACTTGGCTGGCACCTAAAAGGCATCGCAAAAAGAAAGGATAATTTGTCAGATAAGCTACATTCAAGCACACCCACTGTTCTTTGAAATGCACCGTGTAAAGCAGAACCTGGCATAGAAACCCTGTCTCATCACAACAAAGTTTTCCTTCAAAGATATTAGGAACATAGCTAAGTTTTACAATACATTGTCCTCAGTTTGCCTCAGTCAAATACATTTTATACGGACAAAATAGTGCATAAAGTCTTGTTTAAGACAAAATATCCAGTGTTAATTTTATATTCAATTACTTTTCAAGCTATAAACTCTGTCATCAAAGACAAATTTATGAGTTTTACCATCAGACAAACCTGAACACATTTCATAATACAAAACAGACATAAAGAGAGAATGGAGCTGACTGAGGCTGGACGGTTATCAGCTCTTTGGATGGGCCTTGTGTATCTTTTCAGGACCTTATTACCAGAGAGAAGAATAGAGTGATAGGAGGAGCGTGGAGCTGAGATAAAAAGAGATAAGTTGTTAGTGTCAAGATCAGTAGCGGGCACACAAAGAGAGATACGAGAAGAGAGAGAGAAAGAGAGAGGGAGATCCAGAGAGGAAGAGGACAAGTTGTTAAGGTTGGACAAAGGCCAGAACTGCTTGTCGGCACCGGTAATGGCTAACACTAACAGGCCTCTCCTCATCTCCCTCTATCTTCTCTGTCTTCCACCTTTCTTTCATGCTGCCTGTGTTATTTTTTCACTCCACTCCTCTTTTTGCCTCTCTGCCCCCTTTTTTCGCACATCTAACATACTGTTTGATCCCTTGCCCCATCTCCTCCATTCTTTCCATCATCCCCTCTGCCTCTCAACTCTTTTTCCCATCTAACCCTGACGCCCTCTCTTCCTCTACCTCCCTCTCCACAACCTGATCCATCTCTGCCCGTTATCTCCCATCCATCCCCTCCCTCTCTAGTTCCTGAGTCCTGGACAGGAGGAGCTGCAGCGGGGCCTCAGTCCTCTGTCTCCAGGCTCCACCAGTCTGGAGAGCTACCAGGCTGCACTGGAGGAGGTAAGACTTGAATACATGCTCTAAATTTCATGTGTTTTTCAGGCTTCTTTTGTATTTTTTCCTATTGCCAACAAACCTCATGGTGTCCTACAGGTATTGTGTATGTATCAAAAGGCTCATATATCTTATTAATCTGTGCCATAGAGTCCCTATGAACTCCAAAAACTATTAAAAACATCTTAGTGAACACACACAGTGCAGTTAATTGTGACTCACTCCCACATACACATCAACTTGCTGTCAAAAATACTCACAAGAGCCATAAAGTGGATAAATCCATCGCTGAAAATAGTCCCCAACAAATCTACTTATTCCTCTTGTTTGACTTACAGTGATTAAAAAAAATAGTGAGCAGTTGTTTTAGGAAATACTGAACCTTTTTCTGAAAATGAAACCGTATATTTGTGAGGTGCTTTTAGAGACTTTTTTTTCTCAGCAGGAACCAGAAGGTATTCATGTGATTTGTTGACAACTATAAAAACATGGATTTTCCCTGGACTCACCTTTTTATTATGTTATACTGCTTTAAATTTCAAGGTGTTAACATGGCTGCTGTCGGCCGAAGATGGGCTTCAGGGTCAGCCTCCCATCTCCAACCATGTGGAGGAGGTGAAGGAGCAGTTCCACACACATGAGGTGAGAACTACAGTAGTGAAGTCTGGGTAATATCTAGGGAACTGTATTTAGTTGAAGTGCTAGAAAAGTATTAGTTTACTATTGTTTTTTCCTTAACATGGGTGTCTGTTTGGTATTATATCAGTTTGCTTTGCAGGGAAGCACATAAATGATACTACAACCAGATGCTAAATGTGGCTATATAATGAGAAGTTAAATATTTAAAGATCATAGTTTCTTGCAATGGTAGCAGAGCAGCAATAATAATATGTAAACTTACAACAAAACCAAAGAAACTGCACAGATTTTTTCCTTGAAGTCAGACAAAAAAAGTCCAAAAACACAACAAAGAAGTTATTACAGTAATAGTAACCATCAATCCATAACAACATGCCATGTCCAATAACTAGGAAAACTGTGCAGTTAGAGAAAAGAATGAGCCTCCCTCCACCACACTGAGGGGCACGCTGAAAAGACTGCAGTAATGACTGTAAAGTGGCCCATCACCGAAAAACAATCTCTGCTGTTTGCTGGTAGAGGGAGGACAAACATCTGAAAAGGGCAGCACACAGAAAAGGAATAAACTTTGACAACTTGGGTATTAGAAAAATCTTGGATCCTTACACTGTGAGATGAGGCTCCCTTCGTGAGAAATTCAGGGTTTATAACTTATTTTGAATTGATGTGGTAAAGTTGTTTGTCCGCTCACACAGCCGATACAACGCTGAGCAGCTGTTTTAAAGCCTACTGTAAGTGCTGAATTCACTCTGATGGATGTGGACTTACAGGACCACTGGCTTACTATCGACTCTTATGCTCTCTAAAATAAATTAACCCTGACCATTTTGCTGTATTAGACCCTAGAAGGATCATATAAGAGTTAAGTGCTCGGGAAAAAAATAGATTAAGCACTAAG
>JAPZDW010000017.1:3630711-3642692 GCA_029814725.1 Acanthurus nigricauda
CCATTCATTAATGACCTGCTTTGACTTTCTTTAATTCCACTTACACCAGCATGCTGCTCTTGCCATGCTCCAAAAAACAGGATGATGTCCTCCGTTAAGCACCACTTCAGTGTGATTGGTCCTAAGACCCAGTGTGTGGCCTTTTGCTACTCTATGTGAAGAGAAAGTGAGAAAAAAAAAAATCCAGAAAACATGGTGTGAAATCGAGAAAAGGATTTCACTTCAGAGGTGCAAAGGTCTTATATGGATTATTATGATTTTGTTATATGTAGTGTAAATATGGAAATAAGTCTTCCCTCTGTACTGCAAAGAACGGTTAGTTTAAGGTACTCTAAAACCTCACAGTAATGAACTAATTAATGATAAATAACAGTTCATTTCCAACATCCTGCACAGTTACCTGTAAACTATGCAGCAGGTTACCTAACCTGCAAATTATTGGCAAATAAGTATATGTTTATATAAGTATTGTATATGAACCTCGTATAGGAGCACTTTCTCCTTTTATCATGCCAACATAATTTGTCTGTGTCTTCCAGAACCTATCAACAAATCACTGTCACAAAAACAAAATCATCTTCTCTTCTAGCACCAGAGTAGTTAAGGCTTTGAAAGCTTTCAGCACAAAAATGACTTGACTAGACAAAGATCATGGTTTGGATGACTGGACATGTATCATTAAAATCTTGGCCGGTGGTTAAGGTAAAGAAGAGATCATGGTCTTGGATACAGCAAAAGGCTGTGAGCAAACAGTCCATTCAAAGTCAATGTTTTGTTTATCAGTTCAGACCCCTGAAATTCTCCCATTGCAGACTTCAAAACTCAATGTCACGCTACTTTCCTCTCACTTCCTACTGACAAAAGTTATGATACCTGCAGGATCTTGGGGACTTTGTTAGTTGAACATGGGTTTTGTTATGCAGTTAGTGAGATGACTGATGTTAGGTTTCTTGGCTGTAAGAGGACAAAGGAGACTCTTATAGAAAGTCCGAGGCCTGTCCTCATGATGCAAAACTAGGACTTAAAATGATTAATGGTAATAATCAAGATAAAATTAATTATGCGATATGTGATAAAAGCCCATTAATGTTTAAAAACAAAGCTAAGATTAAGAAGAGGGAGGTTAGCTTTTTCTGCCCTCAGTGTTTCTTTATTAGGGAACATCTGGGCCCAATAAACTTCATGCTGTATTGTTTTCCTGATATGATACCAAAGTGCCCCCCTGGTATCTCACATCTCTCTGTAGTTCGCTGGTGGTTTGCCAGATGCACCTCTGGGAACCCAAACTTTTACCCTGAACCCCAAGAAAAGTGAAGTTCCTTTTCCCTTCTCGTTCCTGGTCCTTAAAGAGTCCGTGCACGTACTGAAGGCCGGTGACATCCACCACTGTCTAATGACCACCGAACAGTTCTTCCAGAAAAAATGGGGCGCCACCGAGAGAGCAGAGAGTACCTTACCTCCCAAGTCAAGGTCAAACCCATCAGATGACGACCGGAGAAAGAGCCAAAAGCTGAGGCCCAACATCACCGCGGTGGTATTTCATACGCCCTGGGCAGAAACTGTGGCGAGTCAGGGGCAGAAGGAACAACATCACATAACGGAGAGCGGAGATGAGACCATCCTTGACCGCAAGTAATTGTCTCATTTGTCACGTTGCTCTGTGACTCAGTTAAAAAATCAGCAAGAGGCAAAGCTCAGCTCTGGCTGCCTTTGGCCCACACGAAGCCAAAAATATTCATTCTGCGAATTGGTCCTTGCGTTCAACCAACCACAACCTAAACAAAACTTTTTATTATCATAAATTATGAGTAAAAGCAGTGAGTTTTAACATTTAAAAATGTCTAACAAACAAAAACTTAAAGGTTTTACTCAAATATGATTAAAAAAAAAGTTTGACTCAACTAACAAGTTCATGTTTCAACTAATCAGTTAAGTGACTGACTGTTAACAGGCTACTAAAAAAGTAACTTATATTTTAGACTTTAGATTACAACTGCTTGACCAAAGCTATTTCTAACTATAAAAAGAAAAAAAAAAGAAAACGAAAAAAAGGATATGCAGGAGCAAAAAATTGCTTTTGTCTCTTTTTAAAAGAAAGTAAAAGAAAAAGTATGAATTGATTTGGTTAGTTCACAGTATTGAGACAGGGCTCTGCATTATTCAAACCGGGTTATGAAAATTTCATTATCATATCAACGCCCTCTGATTACTTGAGTAATGAAATGGTTGGGAACGGAATTGTCTTTGAATGAAGGTTCATCTAATGACTTCTGACTTTCAGTATTTCTGTTACTTGGAGATAAAAATGATTTAGTGGGCAGGTGTCAGAGTTGATCAGTGGAAGAAAACAATCCGTAGCAGACTGGTTTTTATTTTTCTACGCTTTGCATTTGATGATAATATTGATACCTCAGCACATTTATGAAAAAACTAATAAACTGTTATCTCTCATGCAGGGTTTGTGTATCTTTAAATGCAGCATTTTCAGGTACAGAGAACAGACATTTATTACATAGTCTTATACGGCCCATATCCTACTTAAAAATGGTTTAACAGTATATGATAGAGTGCATTTGTTCTGCTTGCTATTGTGGAAAATACTATTCTTTAGTTCACAATAGATATCAATGATTCCTGTCTTTAATGTTTGATTCACACGGTTTATTAAAGCGTTCTCCTTCAACGCATCTCCATATAAAAGGGTAAACTAATGGCAGGGAAGAGAGGGACTCCCAAAATAACCATTTTATTATATTTTTTAATGACAAACAGCATGTGTTAGCAGACATGACAGCTCCCCACTCCTCCTTCACAAAGAGTGAAGACTGTATGGAAACTGGCATTCAAACGCAAAACAGCGGCACTATTAAATTTCACTCTTGAGATCCAAGGACGGCATTTATTTTCAAAACACAATACATTCAAGATTTATTGTCATTTATTGTGAGGTGAGAACAACTAAGCATTTATCCATGAGAGAGATATTCCTCTGGCATGCATGGGTTTGCATAACATGCATCATTTATCAATCTCAAGCAAAAACAACGGATGATTATTGTTATGCCTACAATCATTAAGACCCATAATGAATATAAAATTGAATAATAAAGGACTTTATTTTTCAACAGAGCATATAAAAAGAACCGCTGCAGGGGTGTCCTTGATTGTGCTTGACAAAGACGAAACCAATGAATATGAATACAAGCGCTGCTCGCACTTGTTGAGTCCTGTTTGAAATGCATTCTCACATCTGTCACACATTGTAGTTTAGACAAAGGAGTGATGAGAATACTGAAATTAATGAAAAATGTGCTGATATTTTATGGCCATTAGCCTGCACAGTTGGTTCATTTATTAAATTCTTTCTATTTTGGTTTTCTTACTGAAATATTTTTCTTGATAAATACCAGAGACCAAGGATAAATGCCTTGTATTCATTGATTTACTTAGCGATTATATATAATTTAGATTCTGATCATCCTGAAACTCCAAACAAAAAAATCACAAAGAAATCAGGCTACAAACTATGTAAAAAAACAAAACATGCAATAGCTAAGGATTCCGTTGTATTAATGCTATGTTAATGCCCACCAGACATGGCAAAAAATATTGCCAGCTCTTAACCAGGAAACCTAGAGTAGTAACCAGAAATCAGCTACAAGTAACCATCATTTAATTGTTTTTTTAATTTATTCAAAACCTTTTTAGAAACCTATTGGACCTCTGAAATGAGAAGATGACATTGTCTCAACTCAACTTGTGCTGTCCCATGGTTGCCCTCCTCTGAGTCTGCTTCTGTCCGGAAGTTTCGGCCTGTTAAAAAAGAGAAGCTTGCTCACCGCGGAATTTCCTTAATTTGTTGGGTACCATAAATTATGGAGTGTGGTCTCGACCTAATCTATATGTAAAGTGTCTTGAGACAACTGTGATTTGGCACTTTATAAATAAAACTGGACTTGACTTGTCTAAATTTTTTTTTGTTCTCTGGCACATAGTCTGATAAAAAGATCAATATCACTCCTCTACCATCCAACAAACATCCAGGTGTACTTTTTACATTTAACCAATACAAAAGCCAAACTGTAAAAACAACAATTCGCCATTTTACGGCAGTTTATGTGCCGGACATTTTCTTGGCGAAGACCAGCTGCCTGGCAACCAGCCGGGAATCCTGCAGGTTTTATACTTTAGTTTTTGTGCAGATGAAATAAATTACTCAGAGAATGTTAATTAGTGGACTTTCAAGGTGCTAGCAGGTGACGCCGTTACCATTGCATAGTCTTAGTGCAGATCTAAGCTAATTAGTTGTTGACTATAGCTTAATTCTTATAGACATATGAGTGATCTCTCATCTAACTGCCACAAAGCATATAAGCATTTCATGAATGTCAAGCTATTCCTTTAAAAGTCAGTTCATTTATTCCAAACTGTCTGCATTATCTGTCATAAACTCCTCTCTTTTTTTTTCTGCAACCCTGACCCATTTATTATGCATTCCAGTGAGCTTGCTCGTGCACTGGGCCTGGATAATTAGAGTGGGCAGAGGTGGTAGAGTCACCTTACTTTGATTACCCCAAAAGCTTAACTAAACACCACATTAAATCACTCAACTGAGAGTAAATGTTTATTTTGTAAGGAGCTTATAAATGTCCCGCTCAGTTGATTATTTCCGAGAATCAAGTGTAATACATGCAGATAGCAAAGCATGTTGATGTGATTTAGAGATTTGTCAGTAACCCAAAATATGAAACTGGAGGACACAACCGCAGTTAACAGGCTAATAGATACATACTGATTACTGTTATTTATTTTAGAATTTACAGCTACTGCCTCATTTGAACCTTTGTAGGGTTGATATTAATTCTGTACATTTTAAAAACACTAATAATATGAAACATATATGTGAATTTTAAGCTGTTTTGGGAAACTATTTGTGCTCTGTTGATTGTAGTAAAGTATTAGGACGCTCATTCATGTTTCCTTTGCACTTGTTCTTGCAGTATGCATGATGCTTCAAGTCCCAAGCTGCACAGTGTTGAAGTCATGCATGTCAACTATGACTGTCACCAGCTACAACAGCTACATATCTACTGCAGTGGCATTAGCACTACTTTATCATTACAGCGTGCAAAAACCGCTGATGAAAGATTCGTTTAGTCTACCATTTTTTAAAACCTCTCATGTAAATAGACAGAGTATATCTTCTTTTTGCAAGGTGCTTCATGGAGAGTCACGCTGCAATATCAAGCTGGCAGGGCGACTCGACCAAGACTGACATTGTGAGGTGTTGCCAAGAAAAGTCCAACCTCATCTTTTTATTCAACAGAGCAGAATGTGGCCACATGATAATTTTCAAATGAGGTTTTTTTTGTGTGTGTGTGAACAGAACCACAGTCCTCAGTTCATCAAGGACGAGTGCTCATCATCATAGTCGTCGGCTTTAAATGAAGCTGAAATGAATATACTCTTCTAATAATACTGCTGGCTCTTAGAGTACAATGTAGTGTGGAGCGCTTTGTATAAGAACAAGGACAAACAATGGCGTTTCAGTGAAGGTCTCACATAAGAGTGGCGCCGTGTGTTATGTGCTCACACTGTGTGTTTGCCAAGGTATGTACAAATATGTGTGTGTCACAGTGTATAAGTAGGTGATAGCACAGCATCAGAACTTTCCAATATTAACTTAGAATAGTTTGTAACTATATGGCCACAAATACATTTGATTGTTTCTTCTGTGTGTCTGTACAGATGTCTATCTTATCAATGTTTTATTCCCCTCAACGAGAAGACAATTAAATTTCATGTTTCATTTGCTGCGATATTTCTATCCAACTCTACATTTGAGATCAGAACTTTTTTTTTTTTTAGTTTATTCTATATAGGCATATAAACAAGACAGCAAATCCAATCAGAGTGTAATCTCCGTGCTGCCTGGGAGGTGCAGCTGAAGCTAACACCATGAGTTTTGAACAAGAAAATGTGCCTTTATGTATCCAAAAAAATATATTTTAAGTTCATCCACAAAGATTCTTTCAAAATCTCTTCTTTTTATTAATTGATTTGTCATAAAGCTGCCCGACTCTCTAACTTTATATTAGGTGACTTATTATCTCCCAACACTCATTTATTGCTATGGGAGTATAAAGTCAATTTTAATATAAGAACTGACACAACACAGGGGTAAAGTTGTTTGATAGGAAACTCGAAATTAAGTTACAGTCACTAACTTTAAACCAGAAAAAAGTTTTTAGTTTATATTTGCTTGAATTGCTTAAATGTCTCTTTCAGTGATTTTCTTTGTTGTCCAGTTGACAGAGACGAAGTCATGGATGCCTTCTTATTTCTTTTCTTATTATTTCTCTATTTCAAAGAGATTTGCATTTTATTTTTTACAGAAACAGCAGGTGAATGTCTCAACTTTGGTCAAATGATCAACTTAATTTCTTATAAGTTGGAATTCATACCAAACAAGTTTCTGTTTCAAGTCCATGCTTCTAGTGCTTGGTTTAGAAACAACAACTTTATAGCTTGTGACTCCAACCTGTTCATCAAGTTACATCATGTAGGAAACCAGGGAAAACCCCATTACACCCATAAGACCTTGGCTCTTGGTCGCTAAGTGATCATATCATTACCATCTCACAGGTGAAGCTTTTCCAAGGTTGAAAACGTGTCCCATGTTCAGCAACCACGTCCTTCAGTTTACCGTCTTTATATTCCCACACTTCTTAACTTCTCCAACAATGTTTGGCTTCTCACGGCAGTGTAATATCCAGCAAAGGTCAGGCGTAAAGACCTGGGACATCCTGCTCCCAGAGCAACACCGCCACAACAGTGCCAGCAGGTATACTGTTGGCAGTGTTGGCAGTAACAGTAACTGTTTCTTTCTTCTTCTTTAAACTGTGTAAGGACCTTGAGGTCACCGAGAGACCCAACAAACAGGATACCCATGTTGGCACAGAGGAAGCGTCTTTGCTCAAGGTGCTTGTCATCTTGGTTAGAGCTGGGTGTATTAACTTTAAAGAAAAGCCCTGTAATGATATATTCATAACTTTTTTCAAGGTTTAATCTAAGGTCTTGTCGTTGTATCTCAAGGCTGCGGAAAAGCTTGAATGATCATCTGGCTCATCAGTTTTCTTTTCCCTATTTAAAAAATGAAATAATAAAAAAAAACACTCTTCATATCTAATATAAAATACTTTACCAGAGGCACTCAAATTTTTTTTTCTTTTTCTTTTCTCTCTTTTCATTTCTCAGTGACTTTCTGTGAACCAGAGGCTGCTGCAGTTTGACATTCTGCGGCCTCATCGCCAAGGAAAGACGGACTGTTTGGAACAGGACTGAAATGTCACTCCTGTCACAGCCGGACTCCAGACGCTCATAACATAAAAAAAAAAGTGATGTTTCTAAAATAGAAGCTAAAAAATCACATCTATATTCAAAGTCTTGTCCGTGTATTACTTTGTATTAGAATGACTCGTTAAAAGTCGGCACCTAGAGCTTTGAAAGATAACAGAAGCACAAAAGTGCTTGCAAAATATTCCACACTGTGCCCTTTTTTATTCTAATCAAAGGATATTTTTAAAATACTTTTAACTTGAGTACAGTCAATTCAGGCAATGCCAGGGCAGAAAGATAAGCAGGATATCTGTGACCAAAGGGTATAGATTTGCCGGTCCCGAATGTGTTTCCAGGCTCAGCTTGGTAAAATTAGGGTTTATGTTCAATGGAAAAGGTTATAGTTCGAGAGCGATGAAAGGTAGTTCGGTGTTGGAGAACGGTGGGTGTGGGAGATTTTTCTTCCCATCAGGTAGCATAAACTTTCCTGGCAAAGCAATACACGACAAAGCAATGTTTGTTAGTTAACGTTAAAGAACGTTAGTAACGCTAACGTTAACTTTATAACCTTTATAGCAGTTAGCTAGCTAACTCCGTGGGTGAAGAGGAACGGCGTAACTCTTACTTTTGTTTTATTTTACCTGTTTTTGATCCTGTTCTTAAGTTCAAATAACGACGGAACTATAAAGAAAATTGGTGATGTTTATAAGGTGAAAAAGTTATGTTAATTTTAAACTACGGACAAGCTAAAAACGTGAGAAACCAAAGAAACTTGTGTGATTTTCTTTTATTGAAGTGAAGGAGAGAGTTTTTTTAAGTAAAAAGAGCACAATATTCTTTTAAAAAATAAAAAATTAAACCCATAAAAAATAAAACACTGCTCTTTTCAAAATATTCAAGGTTTTATTGTTACAGCCTTGGTTGGTCTGGTATGATCACTAGCATGATGGCCAAGGTTTGCAGACCTTAGACGGATGCTGTGTAACTGACTGTTTTCAGAAAATATAAAGATTTTTTTGGTCTGCACTTGTTCCTATTACATTTTAATTTACCATGTTACAGAAAACGATAATTTCCTTAAAGTACACCAGTTCATGGCTTCAGTAGAACTACATTTATACAAAACATACAGAAACATCATATGTGAAATAACAAAAACTGTGATGGTTTTGTTAAGGAAACTTGGGAACCAGAATATGCACCAAAACTTGCTTTTCTAGGGAAAACTCCACTGGTTTTTACCTATCAAAGTATACAGGTTTTGAGGTATCCATGCATATTATGAAGCACAGAAGTAAAGCTTTTAATTGGTGAAGTTCAAATAGGTAAAAGTAATTATACAGCACACATCAAATGCTCATTTCTACAGCCTGAATAAAGGCAGTTTGTTATTTCAGTCTTTT
This sequence comes from Acanthurus nigricauda, assembly GCA_029814725.1. Taxonomy (NCBI): domain Eukaryota; kingdom Metazoa; phylum Chordata; class Actinopteri; order Acanthuriformes; family Acanthuridae; genus Acanthurus; species Acanthurus nigricauda. The sequence goes on from JAPZDW010000017.1 coordinate 3,639,453, forward strand.
AAACCAGCCTTTTTCTGAGGAGATATGCACCTAAAATTAAAACACTGTTTCTTTGGCAGCCACAAAACATTTAGTGACAAAACCAATCTCTCCAGTAGCTGAGATTATAAGATTCTTCACATGATTACCACCAGTGTTCCCACCTGAAGAACAGGTGTTCCTGAAAGTGCTGGATCTAGAGTTACAAGCCTCCAAACAGGTGAGGCTGTGCACAGGTTTCCCACTGGTTGATAGACTATTAAGGGAGGTCTGAACCAAGCTGGATGCATCTGAGGATCTGCTCTTAAAGTGCCATCATAGTAGGGCTGAGATTCAATTTTGGAGAGAGGCCACCCATTAAAATTCAATCCAAGAGAATCACTGGAGGCATTTCTAAATCAATTCATCTTCATCCACCACCCCTCCAAACCTGATTGTACTCCTCGGGCTGCTGCACGTGCGGTCCGTGTCCCTGACCACTCTTCCTAATGAGTTTCATGCCTGACATTGTTAAACAGTGCCTGCACGCACTGGGAACAAGTGATTGACCCGAAAAAGTGCCAACAAAGCTGGTGTGTCGTCGAAACAGCCAGGCAGCCACCACCCTCGCTATTGTAAACACATCTGGTGACAACTGGTAGGAGGAAAAAGAACCAATTATCAGGGGAAGAACAAGAAACAAAGAAGAAAAGAACAACCTGTCCTTTCACAAGTACCGCTGATAATCCCTACAACTGCAGTCAGAGCTGCTGCCTGTTATTTTACACCCGACATGGAACAAAAGCTGATAAAAACTTCCACTGGACCCTCATAATAATCCTGCACACAACATTTTTTTCTGGTATTTAAAACTGATACAGTCCAAAAATAAACCCAGCCAACAGTGAAAGTGACCTGAAATGTGTCCGCTCTCTGAACATCCTGCTCCAAAAAAACACAAACTCTAACAACACCCACTCCGCCACATCTTACAGCTGCATCCTCCACACTGTACTCCAGTTTCCTCCCTGACTCCGACCTCTCGGTGACGGTGCAGTTAATGGTGAATACCACTCAATAAAAAACACTCACAAAGCAACAGCAGCTCAGTCAGCATTTGTTCACATGTGGACCACCCTGACGCAGCTGAAGAGCAAAATGTGAGACTGTAATTCAGTTTGTCATGGTGCTCAGCCTCAAGCTACCGTGCCGACAACCAATGGGAGGCTGACTTTGTTGACTATGGTTGTTTTATATGATTGTACAAATTGTTCAAGGCTACTTTTCATGACAACCAATCACATTTTCATGTTAAAGACCATTCAGCCTACCTCACATGTACATCATGAGTAGCACAACTTAGCTTATGAAAATACTTTCTCCTGTGGCTCTTAAGGAAGCTTTGGAGGCTAAAAAATAACCCAAACAAGAATTTAAGAAAGCTTGAACTGCAAATCTGAGACATAGAATGTGAAGGAAGAGGGTATTTGGATGGTACTGATGATCTAGAGTAATTTTTTCCTAGTTGAAGTCCTTCTTTAGCTTAAATTAGCCAGTTTATTTTTAAGACAAAACACGGGTCGAGTCAGTTCAAGTGGGTTTATATTGAAACTGTAGTGCGTCACAATTTCTGAAGAGCTTGACAAACTGTTTACTCTTTTTCTGCCTTTTCAAAAGAGTGCTTAGTTTTCATTACATTTGTGAATACAGAGTTGAAATTCAGCTGCACTTTTCTCTGAAGACCTTTTTTTGTGATTGTTTCAAGTGTTTCTATCACGAATGCAATCAAACTAAAGAAAGAATCTGATTTAATTCTTCAAAGGCCGACGGTAGAAAACATTACTGCTACGCACTTAGTTGTGAGTGATCACACTTTTATTTTGCAAGAGAGTGGCAAAGTCATGAAAAGACCAAGGCTGCTTTCAAACTGAAGCTTTGGTTTCCAGTGTTAGAAACACATTTTTGCTGCGTTGGAATAAGTATCAAGTCTTCAAAACAAAAATCTTCAGTTTCACATCTTTTTACATTCTTACAGCTAGATTTCTGCCAGTGCATGGAAATGAAAACACAAAACATAATGGAAAAAACTATGTCAGTGAATGCAACACTAGCTGGGCATATTAACTATCCGCTGATGTTATCTTTCGTACGTAACTACCGATGAAACAACAGAGAGGATGTCTTCAAGTGTCAACGGCAGATTTGTCTGAGAGCTTATGTTCTGTTTTCTTGTCCAACATAAATCACGGAGCGATTGATTCTCACAGGATCCTTTCCAGGAATCTGTGTACGTTCTCACATCTCTCTCCGGGCGGCAGATACGTGACCTCATTTCTGTGTTCTCCTGAGGCTTTCACAACAGAGAGATGATGAATGTTTACATTACTACACCTTGAGATCTAGGCCAGGAGGTGTACTCTAAAAACCATTTTAGATGGATCTGGTTGCATGTATTCTCCACAGTAATGCCAGAAAATAGTCCACACAGGTGGCGTTTTTTATGCAAAAATCCGTAGGACGGGATTTTAAAGATGTTAAATCTGTATATTTACTTTCAACCTGTGTTAGCGGACTTTCTATATGCGCTAAGAGCCAGTGTGTTTCTGTAGCTTGTAGCTAGCTAAAAGGGAGGATGGATTAGCAGCAGCTGTGCAAGCTCTGTGATTGGTTAACAGCTTCTGTTGTCATGGTTTTCATCCCTACAGATGGCCGTGGTTACCGTGGCAATGGCAGCAGGATCAGCATCGGCTGCATCACAGGTAGAAATATGCTAAATACATCTCTACATCATCACTTTTCTCTAACCTTGATGGACGTAGGGAGATAATAACAGCGTACACTGTTCTCCAAAAACAGCCAACAAGGTTCAGATTTTGAAATCTGCTCAGATTTAAAGTAGCAAAAAACTTCTAAAAGTCCTTAAATATAAAGACAAGAAAAATGTATATTCGTGACAAAGTGCTCATACGCAAATAATCCAATGTTTTTGGCTTTTGTTTGCCTTTTGTTCCCTCAGAGATCAGTGGGGTCAGTACAGCGGGTATAAGCTCCTCTCTCGCCCCAGAATGACAGTCCCATCTGTCAGCAAACCTCCCCGGGACCTTTCGCAGGCTCATCAGCACAACTGGCCCTCTCTGCAGCACAGGAGGAGAGTCTCCCGCAGCCCATCAGCTATACATTCATTCACATTATGCACTTATGGTGGGACTGTCAGACCGCATATAAGCTTCTTCCAGTAAATATTGTCCTTCCTATGTAGCTGCCATTTAACCTAAACGTCAC
>JAPZDW010000017.1:5385380-5396247 GCA_029814725.1 Acanthurus nigricauda
CCCCACCTCACACAGCCTCAACATTCTGTTTTTACACACACACACACACACACACACACACACGTGCAGACACACACACTATCCCACTGCGCCTCCTCCCTTCACCCTGGCATCTAATTAGGCCTACAGCACAAAGACTCCCAGATGTCAGCGTCCTCCTGGCCTCCTTTGATTATATCCTTTCCAACCCACTGGCTGGCTTGCCGACTGGCTGGATGGTGGGCTGGGAGGCTGGGGGGGAGACAGTGTGGACTATAGGCGTCGACGCGTGTCACTCGCGCAGGTCAACACTGAACCGGTTTAACATATCTGTAATTGCTTTTGGTGTAAATCACAGGGAATTTGAAAGGAGGAAGTCAGTCCTTGAATGAGGTGCAATTGCAGAGAAGTGCTCAGACAAAGGAGCATTTAAATTAGTCAGATCTTTGACAAACACTGTATTAATTTATATGAATTGTAGCTTAATCTGACTCAAAGACAAAGACAGATCTTGCAATGAAAACTGTACAGTTTTACTTTAATCTCTTTCTCACAAGAAAGTCACCAAACCAGCTTTTATCGAACCAGTGCAGATTTAAATCAGCATTTTCATGGCCAAGAGTCCCAAAGTGTTTTATTTCCTTTAAAATCAAGCAACCAAGAAGCATGAATGATATATCAACAAATTTGTTGGCTGAGGAAAATCGGCCTTGGTGCTTCTTTATCGGCCTTAAACAGTCAATCAGACTTCCAAGCATCTCTGAACACTGTTTCTGCCAAGTGAATACTTAGCAGATGAGATGCTGATCACCAGTTCTGTAAAACATTGGATGGCTTATGAATAAATGTCTGAAGTTCCATTAGAGCCTTAAATTTATATTGACGGAAAATTTCTGCAGCGTTGATGTGTGTTTTTCAGAAGTATGGTCTAGAAAAACCCACTATCTCAGAGAGACAACCCTTCAGAATGAAACCTGAAGAGGCAAATTTTAATGGAGACGTGTTTGATTCTTCCTCACCATGACATTTTTTTGATGTTTAAAACCTTTAATCATGTTGGAAGTTTTACTCAAATATGAATAGCTCATAGTTTATAACAGGATAACATAAGCTTCAGTCTTGAGAAAACTTCTATCTATCCAAGTCAATAATGGATGTTAACAACGCATTTTTCTATCCAACTTAGAAGATGAAAAGCAGGGCAGTGCTTTAACTCTTGCTTTATTATGCCCCAAAACCATGAGACAATTTCTAATTTAATAAGGTTAAGCCATTTATGTAGTGCTCTTTAAACGTCTTAGCCGAATGCATTGACTGATGAGAGAAAACTTGTGTCTGGCTCTGATTGCTGAGTGCTGAACAGAAGAGCACAGAGTTGATTTAGACACAAATGCATGTAGTTAAACTAATAGAGGAAGTCAAGCAGATTGTAAAAAACTTATTTTTTTAAGGACATCTGTATCCTTTGCTGGCAACTATTAAATCTTAACTTCCTTTTTTTGATCTTGCATGCAAACTCGAGTCAGATTGTTGGAGCTTCAGCTGAGAGCAAAAACATTAAGCATCACTCAGTTTGTTTAGCTGCCAGAAGAGTTAAAGGTTTTTCTTATCATCTACCTTTATCTGAATGCCTCTGATCTTGCTTTTAATGTGTTTGCTTAATCTTTAGCACTTCCGATACCTTAGTCCTTCCACTTTCTATTCCCAACGGAAAATGGTGTCAGTGTTTGCTATGTTTGGTCTTTTGGCAATCAGACACAGTGCTATAATCCATTTTAATCATTTACTCTCAATTTCCTAATAACTCCCCCTATCTCTGTGTGCAAGGGAAGCCGTAGGCTTCCTCTCTTAATCTCCAGCGGAAAGGGACCGAAGTGAAATGCAATCTAAACATAGAACGGAGTATTTCATCTGATGCAATACACTTTAGCAATTAGTCATTACAAAGCCAGACTTAAAGACAGGCAGGGGTCTGATGTTTCTGTGTCATTAAAGACAGTGCATTTCGCATCCTGCTCACTGATTAGGCAGCTTCCTTATGCACCAGATAACTCAAGGGGATTCAGAAATGGGGCAGAAGGAGGAAGTGTAATGTTAGGAAATATAACATCAGTTCTGGATGAGAACGTAGCGGCTGATTCCTGCATGCGAAATGATGTTTGCAGCTTCATGTCGATAAGTTTGGACGATCCAGACTGGCAGTGGATGGAACGTGTCATGTTGATGTGTGGGGATGTTTGACAAGTGCAGTCACGCTGCTGAAGCTTCAGACAGGGTGTAACCGATATGGCCTGCAGCAGATGCGGAAAAAAAAAGGGGGCTGTGGGATGCTGTTTGGGAAGTGTGGGCGCACAAGTAGGTTTGTGAGTCAAGTGAATGTAACTGACATGAAAAAGTGGGGTAAACACAGTTAAGACTTTCTCTGTGGGCTAAGCTAACAGCAGCACCGGCGGACTTTATACTTTATAGGGTGTCATGGGATGATTTTGGGAGGTTTGCCATTGCTTAAATGCCATGTGACCCATTTCATTACAGTGTTTGCTGAGAAAAAATTAATTAATAATGCTGTCAAGTCATGATGTATAGTTTTAAGTTCAGTTACTTTCTGTTTTATTTTGTTAACCTTTGTCTTTTGTCTGTCATTCATCTGTGTCCTGTCAAGTTTCCCTCCTCTTGTGATCACCTGCCCTGATGTGTTTCACCTGTGCTGATTGCCTCACCTGTGTCTCACTGCCCCCAGTGTGTTTATATTCTTCATCTTTGTCAGTTCATCTGTTTTGTTCCCGGCTCTAACTTCACTCCCTGGTTCTGTGTCCTAGTTGCCATCTTGCCTGTTCACCTTGACCTTCCTGATTTGTTATTTATTTTTACTTTTGTTATTTTATAATTATTTGGATTCTTTGCTCAGCATTTTTACTCTCAAAGTTTTTTTTTGTTTTGCATCAGCTGTTTCTAAATAAAGTTTGCTTTTAGTTAGTTAATCCCTGAGTTGGTGTTTTGCTTTTTCTTTCTCTTTTGTTTCACTCGTGACACTTTGACCCTGACATACTTATGTTACCTCTGCAACAATTATCTTATATTTATGTGAAGTATAATAATAATGAGACATGCTCACACTTTGAAGCTATTTTAAAGTGTATTTAGAAGCACTTAGGTAACCAGACAGCAATTGGCTCTCTTGAACTAGTTGATTTCTTACACCTGGTTTCTGTAACCAGAGCCAAGGACAGAAGAAACCAAGTTCTCTCTACTGAATTTCTTCTATAAAAGGTTTGCCACTTTTAAAGGAATCAAAGCATGTTTTTTCTCTAAAAAAAACAACTTTTGTGCTTAATTTGGAATAAAACTTGCTTTAATTTTCCTGTTTTTTTGTAGTATATCTTTAACTTTGATATGCAGATATTATCTCTCATAGTTAAGTAGAACATATCACGTATTAAAGGGGTGGTCACACCAAGAAAATGGATCTAGATGACCTGTTGCTTATGTAGACTGCAAATATATACAAAAAAACCCCCCAGAAGGATCTAGATTCATGAAATTCACTCGAGTTGGGAGAAGTTGGAAGATCCATCACTCCATGCTAGAGATGTCGTCGTTATTTAGAGTCAAATTATGTTAATGCTGGTTATCATAAAAGAGGAAATCATTAAGAATTAATCAATTAAACAAACTTTAAAGACCTTGTCAGTAAAAAAGAACATTTGGCAGTATTTCTCAGGTAATGTGATGTTTTTCTGTGTAATTTGCAGCCTAATAATACATTATAAATGCACTGAAAAAGTGTTTCAGGCCTGCCACAATAGAGTCAACCATCTAGGAAGTGTTTCCTGAATCAGTTAGATTACATTAAAATGAGATCAGCCAATATTATGAGCACTCCTATAACATTATCTTGTTTCAGACAGATTGATCTAAAAGTAATCCTAATGATATTTGTTGCTGATTTCATCCTTATGTTGTGATGTGTACCAGAGTGATTCAGTATATTTTATAGTTGTCATTCTTGGTGTGCGCAGCCCTTTTATCCACGCATGTGTGCACACGGTATTACAAGCTATGTTGCACAGACATGTTCTCTGACCCCGAGGCGTCCATCAGCCGACCTTTGACCCTGTCCTCGCCAATGAGGAAGTGGTGTGCTTACTCTGTGCACCACAACAGTGAGTCTAAAGCCCGGACTCTTTGTAAAGGAGTAGTATGCGTGAAGTGAAGTGTTTATCTTCTGCTGTGGCCTCAGTCAGGCCAGGTCAGACTGGTTCCCAGCTCTGTTTAGAGAGGCCTAGAAAAACAAAAGGGCTAAAGCTTGGGGTTGGGACGGAGGGTGGGATGCCTGGGTAATGTGAGAGCAAGCAGTAAGATCGAGCCGGAGCTTTGTGATCCTGTCAGGCCCAAGGAGAGGTCCACACTTCCGCTTTGTACTGGCTCGAAATTCAAGAGGAAGCAGTCCAACAGAAGCTAAAGAAATGGGAGAAAAAGAAAAGTAGTAATAAAAGAAAAGGACAGCAGCTGTAACTCTGTCTAAGACTGCTGCCTCTGCTCGTCCTGAGTTGGACTCTGCTCTCACATAAAAGGTGAAAGCCCTTTTAATAGCGGAAACGTGACCGACCGGACATGAGGTATTCCTTGTTGACTTTCTCCCTCCTCCCCCTTTTTTCCCCATCCCTGCAGGTTTTCCCAGGTGTGTGAATCGCCGCGGGGCAGAGGGACGATGAACAGACACCTGGAGAGGAGGCAGCACTTAAAGAGATTGTCTCTTGACAGCGGCCTGCCGGTAAGTCAATCCCTAACACACGGCCTGTCAGGTTGGACACTTTGTCAGGTAACAGAAACTGTGGACTGTCCTTATTTTGTCCTGATGATCTATTGCTCTACCACCTACATTATCCCCAAAAGGAAAAGTGTTGGGATGAATTCTTCAAGTTTTGTAACCATGGCTCCTACTGTGTGCACTGACATAACCAAATGACTAAAATTAGTGAGTAATTTGTGGGATTTGTGGTGTTTTTGTTAATGATGTTGCCTTTGGGACCATGTGGTTTGTCTGGAATTCACCTCCCATAAAACAGTTCTTTGTAAATTGTGTTTGAGGTTCTGCAGATGGCGCTCTTTTGTCTTTTCATACATAGTGCTGATGCTATCCATCCTCTCTGTTGTGTTTATTTTAGAAGCTGGGAATTAAAAAGGCTTAATTTCTTGTGGTAAGGCAAACACTTTTCCCTTTTGTTGAATTCTGTGAACAGAAAAGCAGTGTAAAACTTGTTATCATTGCAGTATAGATGGATTACTGTAGTTTTCTATCAATCAGACAAAAACAATCAATGCACAGTGTGTTATATCTGCCGCTGGCATGAGAGCAGAGTGTGATGACATCATCCAGTGGCTTGGGAACATGGGAGTTGTTGTCACTGATATTAAAAACCACAAGAACAGATGACAATGAATAATCATGCTCCATAAGGAGTGAAGAATGCAGAACAATGAGACACGTTTTAAGACATACAATGCCTTTAGATCTGAGTCAAACACACACATACACGCATATCCGACTGTCAAGCGGCAATCAGAAAAAAAACAGCCTCCCCTGACTGTTTGTGAAATACTCTGGGACCGGCGGGTGATTGACAGGCTTATCTCTATGCCGGGCCGTTCTTGCGAGTCACAGGAGTGGAAACTTGTTTTGGCTCAGGGTTAACTGAAGGTGAGTCCGCTCGCGAGTGCCTCTTTGGAATGTCAAGTGCAGCCATATAGCAGCTGCTGTGTTGTGTCTGCATCGGAGAAAAGATGCCCAATTCCCCCTCAATGCATACAGTGCAGCCACTTCAGAGGAAATAATGAATCACAAGTCTTAAAACAGCATCTTGATATAAAGAATGCTGAATTTTTAGTGTAGCTAATTAGAATGATCTATCTTTCCTTTGAAGAACACCATAAAACCATAAAGTGATATGTGGGTGTAAGCTGCCATTTCTTGGTTATTTTTGTTGTTTATGGTGCAGTTTGAGGGTTTAACGTAGTGAGAGATGTCAACATACTTAATTGGCTTAACCTTTTCTTCCTTCTTATCCATGCATTGTCTGTATTACCCTTTATTAGCATCTAATTTGACCTTTTATAACACTGAGAGAGTCTTGTACCCAAAGTGTTGCCCGTCTAAGAATCACAGAGATTGACATAACATATACACACCATTCTTAAATAGCAGATAACTTCTGTGATCCACAGAACATCAAAAATTGACACTAGGAAACACAAACCCTTCAGTCTGTCAGTCATTTTGTACTTAAACTGCAACATGAGGGCAAATCCAGAAGAAACAGCACGGCGGGACAAGCTGCTGTAGTCTGCTTATTTATAATTCATCCACACTGGGTTGGCTTTGTGAATGAGTAACTTCCTGCGACTCGCTGGGCGATTACTCGGCGATGTGGTTTGTGATGTTTCTTATCCGACATCCGGCTGATTCATAAAAGCTTCAAGAACATTATATCACTATCATTTATAGTTACTGGTTGATAAGAGATTTACTGCGGCTTTAATTGCTTTAATTGGATACACGGTGGCCTGATTTACTGTGCAACTGAAAGTAGGTCATATTTGTGATATGGGTTTATGATTCAACATGCTCACATTTGTCCGCTTGACTATCCATGCATGCATTTTTCCCACTTTTTTTATTTTTTCCCCTCTTTTCGCCTTCCCCTTCTCTTGTGTGCTCGTTTGACTTTCCCTCTCTTTTCTGCATGTAACTCTCACTCCCTTTCTCTCTTCTCGCATCTGTACTTAAGTCCATCTCTTTGTTGTACTTTATCTCTTTCCTCTTTCTGTCCCCGTTTCCTCCCTTAATGATTTATTCTCACTCGGGGCAGCAGGAGCATAAGGGTGCTGGGTTGTATTAATAGTGGGACATGAGGGAGCCCGAAGCGTTTTTGGGAAAGGTCCAGCATGCTGGAGATCTGGTGGCAATGTGCAGATTTTATTCCATGGCATGTGCAACCATGAAGGGTGCAATCTCCTTTGTTGTAGCAAATTTGTCCCTTATTTGATTTAAGTTAAATGAATGTAGTTTCTTTATATATGTCATGTATGTATTCAAACCAAGATTAGCTCATTTTTGCAATTTTTCAAACGCTGTACCCCGCTTTTGTCGGCCACTTCAAAAAAAAAAAAAAAAAAAAATAGGCATATTTGAATTGGAGGCTGAGATGACAAACAGTTACAGAGGTTATAGAAGGATAATTATTGCCTTTATTATAGTTTATTTGGCTACGTTGTCATAGCATCGAGCTGGAAAACAAATCAAAATGGTCATGTGTTCCTCACAGGCAGATGTAAAAGGAGCTGGTCATACCTGTAACCATGAATTAATGTCTTTTGCTGCTTCAAACTGAAGACAAAATCCAGACATGAGTAGTTGTTTGTGGGGTTTTCCATCAGTGTTAAAGGGGTATTACTGTTAAAAAAGGCAGGAAATATTTCCATAAAAGATTCCTTGTTCTAAAGCTTGACTTGAAATCATTTTATCTTTTCAAAAGAAGCATTTACTCTGTTATCATAATCCTGTTTAATCAATGACACAGGCATCAGCCTCTGAACCGCTGTCAATGTAATGTTGTTTACTGTGTGAGCTTCAAACTGACAGTGTTTCAAAGACAAGATAATAGTGTGTTCACTGGTTATTATCTATGCTGCATGTTCTGTTCAGCCACAAGTCACTCCGTTCCAGGCCACTGAGTTTGTTTCCAAACTCAAACCTGAGTGCTGATGGGGGCCATGATGTCTGTGGCCCTTGTGGCCCTGCCGGCCCTGGCACAGATAAACCTACTAAGTCCTGTAAACACTCCTTTTCCTGGGAGGATATGAGCCTCCGATACATTTATTTTTTCAGGCATCTGAGAAAACACAAGAGGCTGTTTCTGAAAATTCCGTCAGTCGAAAAGCATGAGCTTTCATGGCTCTGGTTTTTCCCTCTGCGTCACCTGTGAACCAGTTATGTCCAGTTTGACTGAATTGTGCATTTTATATAACATAGTATGTAACCAGGACATATGACCCTATATGACACAGGGTTCTGACAAAGTGCTGCTTACTCAGACTCATCACAAGGTTGTCACCCTGCTTGCATAAGACTTCACTCTTCATGCAGAAAATGTTTGGCCTTGTTTTGTTGCTGTGACACATTTTTTAGACATTCCACATGTTTCATGGGCTGTTAGGATGATGAACAAGAGAGATTTTCAGCCTGGGCACGCCCCTGACAGATTTTTCAGTTCCCGCTGGCACACAGACATCGAGACAAAATACCATATGTCAGCCGAGGACCAGGTGAAATATTTATGTCTGCTCATTTTTGGATGGATTACATGGCCTAGCTTCATACAAACCTTCTATCAATTGTCTAGGGCTAATTTGGTGAACATGGGGCTTGAATGTCAGTCAGGACCACCACCTCACACATGCATAATGCATCGAGCCAGCATATGTTTCCTCAGTGTATGCAGGCGACGTTTAAGGGAATTTTCCTGGGTGTGTTTGCTTCAAAGCTGCACAAAGCTGCAGGCTTCCTTCAAATTAGTCATTGACTTTATGTCTTTGTGTACGTTTGTGTGTGTTTTATGCATCTTTAGTAGCAGCAATGCATATTTGTTAATGAATTGGACCCTTAGTCAGCGTTATCAGCATCTTATTGATGTGCTTCACTACATCCCCTGACTCCTGGAGCAGGAAATAGGCTGGGCTGGATCAGGGTATGTAGATCAGCGATGGCCCGGAGTCGCAGCAGTTACAGCAGCACTCGTGAGTAACTGGGCCACCATTTGCATTACATAACCGCAGTGTTGCTGGGTTGATTCTATGCCTCTATTTATTTTTATCATTTGATGCCCGCCCGCAGATGAGACTCTTCGTCATGCAGGGACGCGCACGGTGAGCCCGATGGCTGCAAACGGTCTGTGAGCTGCTGCCAGCCAGCTTTAACTAGGTCATGGCAGAAGCTCTGTCAGAGGTCTATCCTATTTACAGGAGGCCATCTCAGGGCTTTACTTCAAAATGTAAAACGAGGTAAACATCGATAAACATGGTTTCCCAACGAAATAAAACCATCAGGCTCGCTCAGAGTAATCTACGAAAAGTAGAATTATCCTATTCACTTATATAAATGACAACTGTACTTGAGTAGAAATGTTAATGTTCTTGAAGTGTTGGAAAATGCTCTTTAAAAAAAATACAGCACGGTTTTACTGCCTACCAGCATCTCGATCAGTTCTTGGAGCCACCATCTCTTTTTTTTGGATGCAAAAGCATGCAAACATTAGATGACTGACAGTTTGAGCCCTTCAGTGGCTGATTCATTAGTATAAATGAGGAACAACTGTGTTGAAAAAAATGATGGAGCTATGAAGGAAAGGCTGAGAAGAAGCTGAGTAGAAGCTTGTTTACAGGAAAATGACAATTCACTTTGGTAAGAAACCAATGACTGAGCTTATCTATGCTGTCAATAGTGGGTAGAAGCTAAAAATTGCACTGTTGAGAAATCTGCTTATATAATCTGCATCTTGAAGAAATTCACTTTTGCATTTTTGGTCAGTTTTGGAAAAATTCAGCAACTTCAGCTCAGATTCACCCCTCTGGTTGTCTCATTTTCCTTAACAACAGCAGCAGCAGAGGCTCATGGGTTTTGTAATAGTTAGAGACATCCTCCATGCAAAACTGAAGAAATATGATTCCAAAAAATAAGAGCCATAACATGCACCTAGGGGCTTGTTTAGAATCTGATGTAGGTTAAGTTTTGACTTGTGGTGAAAGCTCTTTACCTCCATCACAGTCGAAACGAAGGTGAGCAGTCTGAAAGTCTGAGCACAGAGAGCTATGCCCAGTTTAGCACGTACAGTATGTGCACCTGGTCTGACTGTCAGATTGCGGTTTTTGTTAGTAATAAAGTTTGACGTCAGCGCAGATGCTGCTCGTCCAATCTGGAAGCTGAAAGTTACTTTAAAACTGGCTGAGCGGCACGCCTGGAGTTTTACGTAATCACCTTATGGCACTTTTGCGCTAGTTTCAACATTCATCGGGTTAGAAATGATGAGTGTCCTGTCACATACAGGATGCTCATCATTGCCAGAAACGCACCTCTCGTTATCTTTATCATCTTAGCTTTGTCTCGGCTTGTGTCTGTCACAGTCGCAAATCATCTCTCTCATTACCATCAACAAAAGAGCCTTGTTTGCTCCTGTTTAAGATGTGGTGTCTAATGTATTTCCTCAAACTGTGAACCAAAAAACTCATCAACCCAAGGATGCCTAAAGTTGTGAGAGCACGTCCTTGTTTTCTCTTCCACACCCTTTTTCCCTGCCAACGTCTATAATATGTGCATCAGTGCAATCATGCTCAGAGATAATTGGTAACAAAAGGCTAAATTGAAAACACTCTGCAGGGGAGGCTTGATAATCAAGTGCTCCACATTACTGATTAAACGCTCGCTGCATAGTTGTGATTTGTATAGAATAAACAGCATGTGGTAGTGCTTTCCTGTTTATCTCCAAAGTATTTGGGTTTAGCTAAATCCCCCTGGCTTTTGTCAAGCTTCTTCCTCGTATAAAGTCTTTTACGTGCTGATTTTGCTGCCATGCTGTTATATCAGGCTGCAACTTGTTTCACTGGCCCGTTCGCTACGGGCGAAAGCAAGACAATAAATTTATCCCAGGAACAAGGTCCAAAACAGACAAATTAGTTTGGTTTATGCTAAATTTAAGTGCAAATGAATTAGATGGCAAGCCAGCATGGAGTCCGCTTGGCAAGATTGGATTACCACCCCCCCCCCCCCCCATAAAGCCGGGTTAAGGCAAACAAAAAGGTGGCAAAAAAAAAAACAGGGGAGCACGGCGCAGTA
>JAPZDW010000017.1:5556621-5571965 GCA_029814725.1 Acanthurus nigricauda
GAGATTATCAGCAGAGGAGGTGCATTACATAGTCATTGTGACCGGTGTGGGTGGTCGCCAAAGTGTTGAGATACACACACACACACACACACACACACACACACGTCACAAATAATGAGACCTCTGACGGTGTGACACCCATTTCACACATGGATGGCATCTGTGATTGGGAAACATATGTTTGTATTGATGTATAATTATGAGCATTGAGTTCCTCCACTTCCTCTAAGTTGGTGGAAATGACTCTGCGCTGTGTATGATTGAGTGTGCGCGACAGAGAGAAAGACAAAGAGAGCAAGGAGGAGAAAGTGTGATAGAGAAAGAGCATCAAGCATCAACACCCTGCTGACTGCACCCAATCACTTTCTTAATTATACAGCGAGAACACAAGTCCGTCCGGAACCAAAGTCACAAATTCGTTGCGAGATATCATCTTCGTCTTGGATGTCACCTCCCCACTTTTCCACCGTCTGCTGTTCAGGTGTTACACAGGTAGCGAGGGTGGAAATACAGTGATTAAACAAGTGGCGTGAAGATTGGCGGTGGTCCTGCCGCTGTGATTGGGTGTGAGCGCCAAGATTCTGCGACGGTGGGTGTTTCTTTTCCACCAGAGGAGGAAGGTTGCAAGAGAAACAAAAAATATGAAAAATAAAGGAGGAGCAGAGGAGGAAACCTGAAAGATTTACAAATTTGAGGGCGAAGTGGGATGGAAATGGGAAGAGAGACAGAGAGATTGGAAAGTGGGGAAGGGTGGCGTTCGTTCAGAGGGGAGGAAGAAGGTGAGGGGGGGAAGGGGTTGCGTAGAGGGGGAGGCGGCGGGGGTTGAGGAGGACGAAATGAGACCAAATTTTCTTTGGCAATCTCCGTGTTCCTGCTGCAGGTGCTGGGGCCATTTCACTAAAGCAGGGCCAGACGCGAATGTCATTAGTTCCTGAGCCCCAGGTGAATTTGCCACAGTTCCACATGATTAACCCAGATAATTGCGTGTTGATAGCGAGCATGGTCGATGGAATACAATTTTCGGGCCCAGATTCCTAAACAAACAGCTCAGCAGCAGCAGCCGAACGCCGCCGTGCCGAGGTGAGCCGGGGAGACAGGATAACGGCATCGGTGGCGGCGGCAACACTTGTGATGCCTGATGCGTTCACGTACCGAGGTTTACAAAGCGGGAGAGGAGGGGGGGCACAGAGGGAGGAAGCTTCTTGAAGAGATGGGGGGAAAAAAGCCAGCACAGTCATGGGTAACACTGAGAGGAAGTGGCCAGAAAACAGTATCATTTCATTCCATATTGTTTAATTCATTCCTGTCATTTTAGATAGTACATTTATCTAAACTTAGCAAAAATAAAGCAGGTTTAGATGCTAGATGTTAATATATGTGTGTTAATTACATGCATTTTATGAATATTAAGGTCATGAGTTCAAATACTGAGACCAAAATACTTTGATAAGAAATCAAAATATAAATTTCTAAAATTGCATGTTGTTTTATATTGCAAAAATCAAGATTTAAGTGTTAATTTTAAGCCTTCCACACACTCTCGCAGAGAAGAACCTCATGGCAAAATACTCAAAGTCAAATTTGCAGTGAATGATTTCTGGCAAAGTTTCTAGACTTGTTTTTGGGGGCCACTTGATGATTTTAAATCCACCAATTGTTCTTTAGCCATTTTTTAAGTCTGTGGCTGATTGTTTGCATTCTTGAGCTGAGAGTAACTGCAATATCAGGGCATAAATATATTGATTTTCAAGCTAGTTTCTAAACTTAATTCTAAAAAAACCATACTAAATTGTAAATGACATATTTCCAAAGGGTTTACTTTTAATAAACCCCCAAGTATTCAGTGTCCTGCATAGAAGCTAAAACCCTGATTACATATAAAATATTGAAAAAAGATCCCTAAAGCATTAATGCGGATTTTCAGATGTCTGTTTTTTTGCTGTCTGCATTCACCCTTGCAACCTGCTTTCAAGCCAAACTTGCTGAGCTGGCATGAAAACCATCTCTGTATATTCTCTGGCTTATACGATTTATAGCCCGATGTGCTGCAATATAGAATTCATCAGCAGAGTGTGAGAATTAACTGGAGGTGAGAGACTGAGCTGCGTTAACAAGGAGGAAGCAAATACATACACCTGAGAGGTGAAAAAAAAGAAATAAACTTGGTGTAAACATACAAAATTGTCTTATTTTTGATAAACTATATGTCATTGCCTATGCAATAGGAAACAAAATAAGCAGCATGACTCCCATGGCACAAGAGAGGTGTACACATGGCTGAGGTTAGATGGATGATGCCTTAGTGGCCTAACTGTAATGTAATTTCCCATAGTGCCTTGGGGTTGATGGGACATACAGGAGAATATTTTGTTTGGTCAGAGACGATCAGAGTCCCCCTACTGTCTCCATAACAGTGAGTGTGTGACCTTGACCTCACACACCTTCACCTTGAGGTTTTCAGATTCCTTCCTTGTATAAAGATACAATATAATCCAGAATGAATCATTGTAAGTGCTACATTACTGATGCATTCATTAGCTGAAAATATTTAACTGTTATAGCAGGTCGAGGTGGAGCTTTATAAAGTGCTTTATGTACCATATTGTAACTATAGGAGGTGCAACTACTGCAGTGCACTGGGGGCCCCTCTTAGGTGCCCATGAAGGTTGGTGATTGTTGTCACTCAGTTGTTTTAGGTCATGTGGTAGTACATGTAGTACATGTTACTTTGCCTTCAAAGCATCTGCTCAACATTAATATTAAAAACTACTTTAGCATGTATGTCAAAGCCAGACGCAAATGCACTACTTACCCTTTTTTTTGTGCATTACAGTTGCAGATTTGCATGTCTTGTATGAGCATGTGTGCTTGTGTCGTGTGCAAGATAAAAGTCCAAGGAAAACATCTGCACAAGGGAGCGATTCAAATTAGATTACACTACTTATATCAGTGCAATATATTTTAAAGGCTTTTCTTGGATTAATGTATCTGTCTAATGAAGCTCGTAGAAAATGTGAAGTGTAGTGGAGTAACAGTATAAGGTATCATAATGTGGAAACTGGGACATAACTCGAAATTGTGCAGTACTTGACTGAACGTACTTCTTGTGTAGTTTGTACTAGTTTGTACAAATACAACACAGTGCCTTACTGTAAATATACAAATAGGGCTTTCAAGAAGAAGCCATTTGACTAATAGGGTACATGTGCATGCTGCAAAAACTGTTTTTTAACCTGCAAAGTCATTAAACATTGTCCTTTTAATCAAATGCTCTTTTAGAACCAAATAGCAGCAGAAGTTTAGTAAGAGCATCAAAGAAAGTCAAACCTCTGTGGCTGTCGCATCCTTAAAAGACATATCTCACCTCTTGCTAGCCTTATCCTGTGTGACTTATCATGAGAGGTAAAATGAAAAAATGTTTCTGTTAAACCTCTGTTCACTCTCATTGGTGCTAAATACCAGTATCCACTGTCTTCTGAGGAATTAAAAATGAGGATTGCATCAGGTAAGAAAAAGAGCAAGTTCAACCTGTTCAGGCGCCGACAACACCTGTTTTAGGAGCAGTATGCACCCTAATCTTGTTTTTAGGCACATGCGTGCAGCCTTGAGTCCCAGGAATGCGGTTCTGTAGCCTGCCAACTGAATTCATAAAACATCATCAAAGACGAGGATGAGGAGAAAGAAACACTGGGGTTTGTGTTCCCACCAGCAGAGAGATAAAACAAGTCAGGGAGCCAGGTATGGAGGGGAGGAGAGAGTGAAGGAGCAGGAGGGAGAGACTGGCAACAAGGAGAGGGGAGAAAGAAAAGAAGCACAGACAGCCAATCTCCCTGGTGCATTCTGGGAGTTGAACCTGGCAGGAGAAATTAGCGGCGTGCGCACTAAGTGAAAGGGATAATCCCTCTCCAACGGAGAGGAGTGCAGAGCAGTGCAGCAATGATCCCTCCTGTGTTCCTGTGATTTTAGGTTCCAGGTTTATTTATTAAGAAGATAAGCCCTTTCTCTATATGCAAACCTCTGAGGCAGGAGCGGTCGCCGTCACTCTGATGCCAACACGGTGTTGATTTGAGGGTCTGCTGCCTGCCATGATGCTGGCTGCAGGCCCAGGCAAGGTGTTCGCTGCAGCTTAGTGTTGCCTCAGGTGGAGTTAGATCCCTAACAAAATAAAACTTCATGGAAACTAACACCGCTGTTACACCTTGCAATTAAAAAAAGCATTTTTTGATGATTGGATCCAGGTTTAAATGCACCTAAGAAGTGTTGAGGAAGGAATGTGATCTAAAGGGCCAAACCACCTGTTTTTAACACAAGTGCAAATGCAATTGTGTTTTAATGCACATGCAACAATAATGTGGACTGATATCGGGTGCCAAACAGTCACGGCATTCTTTAACTGTATAGCCGGGTGTAGGTGTGTGTTCCCTCAATGTCTCCAGTTTTTTTTCTGCAAATGGAAGTCCATGCAATTGTGCAGCTTTACAGAAGATTATCTTTTCTGTTTTTGTTTTGGACCAGGGGAATATGAGAAGCGGGTGTACGAAAGAGGAGAAGATCAGATGCAATCAGATCTTAGTCTGGACATCTAAGATACATTAATACAAGTATAAGTGTAAATCAGACTGAGTCATATTTAGATACAGTCTGGGTACAAGATGCATCTTAATAAACAAGTGTAAAGGGGGTTTAAGACGCAAGAAAGACCTTAGAAAAAAACAATGAACCAGGTTTTTTGACACTTGATGATTACCGATGATACTTCACAGATCATACTTAAAAATTTTGGCTGATTTATAATATTTTACAGGGAAAAATTGTATCCAAATCAAAGTACAGGTCCTCAAAGAAACAGCTGTTTGAGTTCGGTCTTGAAGAACTTGACAGATCTGCAGGGAGACCTACATCATTCCATCTACTAACACTTCAGGGTTGAACTGGAATGACTTCACTTCAGCTTTCATGGATGAATGTGAACAAATACCTTTAGATGGGTTCCAAATTTTTTATGAAGAGTCTTCATAAAAGAGCCGAGGCTGTTTGAGCAGCACATGAATGCTCCTGTGTTTGGAAGCAGATGATTAGAAATCTGCCAAGCAGTGGTGATCTTTCTGTGTGATCTGTAGGCCATTGTCATTTTTTCATTTGCGCAAACACAAAGGTCAGCATTCACTAAATTAAGGTAGGAGTGCTAATCTTAAATCACTCCTACTTACTGTGTAATCTTGTTTGTGAAAAACAGAGGCGAGTCGCCATAGAGATCAGAGCATGAATAGGAAGCATACTGACAGTGACTGTTTCATGCATGGTGAGCTGAGCATCAGTGAGATGAACAAGGCGACCAGCTGTTACACAGCTAGCCAAATGTACAAAAAAATGACTGACTGAAAAGATAAGGATGAAAAAAAAGCCTCCTTTACATGTGCATCCCACTTACTCCGCGCTGATTGAATGATATCAAAGGCTGATGACACAAGATTAACCCTCCTACACACACCTCAGGGATAAATATGCCCTCCAAAAGTGTTTTTTTCTTCCTGTACAGTACACAAGATACGGCAAGCCGCTGTGTAAATTATGACAAGAGGGAAGCATGAATGAAAAATGAATGCAGTGCTTAGCAAACACAATCTAATGTAACTGAAAGAGCGTATCAAATGCATAAATATGTTTACCCATGTTGTTTTTTTTTTGTTCTGCTAATAAAGTAATGACATCGGTACAAATGTAGTTCGCGAGGATGTGTTAGCATACCCGTGTCTATCTGTCCATGTCTGCTCTTGATCACTACGGCGGGCGCAGAGAGCTGCTCTGCACTCGCAGGAAGTTTGTGAATGCCATTATCCGCCCAAATGGAAACATTATTCAGTGGAAATAGTGTTGAAATAACAAATGATGATTTAAACACTTTCTTCCTCTCAACTTCGGATACATATTCATGCTCTGACTGCCCCCCACCACCACTCCCCCTGTTGATGAAGCGATGTTTAGTTTGTATGAGGAGGCTGCGTCCCAGCTCCACTCATGTGAAGTGGCGAGCGAGTGGAAAAACATTGTTTTAATGAAATGTGACAAAACTGCTTCATCACAAAGTACAACCAGCTTTTTTTTTTGTCTTCTTCTAACAGGAAGTTTAGACTCAAAGAGAAAAAAAACACCAAAACACTGTTTACGTGTGATTTCATATTAAAATGTCTGATTTTTTGCAAGATCTGCAGAGGTCATGTGTATATTTTATTGCAGGTATTTTTTAGCTGAACTGACATGACATTGAGACTTATAAGGAGTTGTGAAAACTTTGATTTCCAGACTTTTCATCCTTTACTTTAACTGAATCTGCAGCATAAAATGTTGGCATTGTACTTTCCTGTGGTTTGCAGAGTTGTTCGATGCAAACATTCAGTCAGTTGATTAGGTTTGACATCAGGTGTTAACTAGGATGCGGAAAGTACATAATGTGCAATTTCTGAAAATATGTTCAGCTCAAATAATAGTTTTGCTTAAATACTTAACTGTCACAATCTGCTATTGGAGTAGTTTCAGTTTAGTTGATTCTTGATTTGAGTGTTCTCGGTTTTTGTATGTGTCCTTGTTTAGTTGTTTCCTGTTTTATTTTGGTAAATCCTGTTCTGTGTCTTATTTACCCACGTTCTGTCAAGTTTCCCTCCTTTTGTGATTACCTGCCCTGCCCTGATGTGTTCCACCTGTGATGATTGCCCCACCTGTGTCTCATTATCCTAGTGTGTATATAGTCTCTGTGTTTCCCCTTTGCTTTTGCCAGATTGTCTGGCGACGGTGGAAATACATTACGTTAGCATTTAAGACAAAGTGTTGCTATGCCTCACAGAGCTGCTAGTTTAGCCTCTAACCTTTGTTTTTGACAAATGTATGCATTCAGCTGCAATAAACAACTCAAAAAGCTGTACATTTGAAAAAATACTGAAAACTGCTGTCCTTGAGTTTGTGCATTAATTCCTTTATATATCATTTACATCATGCATTTACAGCTAATGAGCCAAACTAATCGGACAGTGGTTGATCCCATCTAAGGTTAGGATGTACCACTTAAAGTATCTGTCCATGCAGGTGTTTGTTTAAAGGGACAGTAGGCCTCTGTTTGCCCCATCCACACTTTTCTCTCCCTCCTCTAGGCCAATCTCTTCTCAAACAAGCGCTCGCCGATGAACATCCCTGAGCTAACGAGCGCCTCATCGATTCGTTCAGGACAAGGAGAGATAAGAGAACAAACAGGCTGAGAGGCAAAGGAGGGGGATGGTGGGGTAAAGAGACAGAGAATGAGACGAGAAGAGCACCAAGAACCAGGAATTCAGACAGCCTCCGCCACATTTCTGAACTAAAAGGTCCCCGGTTCGTTCCACCTGCAAATCGCCTGCAACGGAGATCTGGATGAAACACATTATTATATGTTAAATGTCAGGGCTGTATCATTAACAGGCTGCTCACTTGTATGACTGAACAATGATTCACTCGGCTGGAACTGTTCCTGGTGACACTGAAGTGTGGTGTTCGTGTCACATTACCACTGTACCTGTGAGGAGCATTCACGCTGCTGATAAGTTCTTAATGAAATCATCTCTCTTTTCATCTGCATGTGAGCCTCGTGCTAACAGGCTGCATGTGTCTGACTTACTGAGTGATAAACTTTTATTTCCGTCTGCAGGCACTTTGTCGCATGATTAGATGGGTAAAAACCACAGCGAAGGCAGGCTGACCTGCAGCAACATAAAACTGGCCTGAAAGTGAGTGTAGTTTGGTCAGCAGTCAGTAATTGGGTGTGTAAAATGCACTTTTTGTTATACAAATCTCATTTTTCTGCCTTCATTCTTGCTTTAACCTTCAATGTACTGTCACACAAGTATGAATATCTGTAAATATTCACTTCTTCTCTAATTAGCTCAAGCAATTTCCTTAGAATAAAGGGTAATGTGACTCTATGACAAATCTAGAGGAAGTTAAATGTGCAAATGTTTTAAAATGAGCTTTAAAAAGAAAAAGTATACTGGATGTCTGAAAAACTTCTTTTTTCATCTTAAAAAAAGTGAAAATTCCAATGAATTGCATGACCTTTAGTCCTTTTTGTATTATTACTATAATCTTTTTATCAAATTTTATTTCTTATTTTGGGTCTCTAGCTGTTAATTATTATGTCTGAGCAGTATGCACAACCTGGAGCCATCTCATTATGCATTTATATGATTAAACTCTACTCCTGTTTGATGTTTTTAATGATACACAGAACCAAACTCAGAGTTAGGTCATCCTACTTGGGAAGTTTATCTGTTATTTGTCATTAAATTACAGCTACCAGTTGGCTCATATAAAAGAATTAAGCCTGATGTCTAGAATGTGAATGACATGTGCAACCTAAATAATTAGCTCATATTTAAAAATTAACACCACTGTCTTTTTAAAAGCAAATTTTTCAAAGCAACAGAATTATTTAGTCCTTTTCCCTTTTAGGGCCCATTTTAATTAGTGCCACACCTTGTTGGAACATGTCAAACCCGATCCTTCCATTATGCCACACACATCCACAAAGGGGAATTAAATCCTTTGTAAATATCAAACTAAGACCTCCCAGTCACAACAAGGACTCTTCTTGATAGCTGTCTCACAAGCGAGAGCTATCAAATGAGGCGGGTTGCTTGTTTGGGGGAGGTGGAAGGAGGGACTAGGATGAGGGCCAATTCTTCTTAGTGTCAGCGATAAAAATCCATCTGATTGAAATTGCAGGCCATTATGATATGAGGAGTAGAGTGCTGGAGAGACGGGGAGAGACGGGGAGAAAGAGAGAGTGGCTGCACAATTGCTGAGGTGCTCCTTTCTTTTCATTTTCAGATGAAAGCTAATTACGCGGTGTGGCGAGAAGACGGGGCGGCGTGCACCGTGCAGGAAACGGGGAGCCGAGGTGGTTAATTGGGGTATGTGATTACACAGGGCTGTAGTTAGAGGGAATTAGGCAACAACACACTCGGCAGCACAGCTCATCATGGGGAGAGTGAAAGGAGCAGCGATAACGCTGATATCCTCCGCACTCAGCAGACCTCATCCTCAGCAGATACTCCATGAGGCCTGCAGACTGAGATCTGACTCTGATTTTTAAAGCAACACTACATGCTTTTTGGTTACAATGTTCATTTTCTCGGTCTGGTTGCTGCTCTGTGCCACTTAGAGGTCATTTGGCATTTAAAAGCCTGGTGAGCTCTTTAACATTTCCTCTTGGGTTTTCTTTTCAGGCTTGATTTTCAGTAGATAAGACATTCCCAACAGCAGTTTCTTCTCATGACTGATACTCTTCCTTATACTTTTACCATTAACAAACCACCGTTGATGCTGCATGACTTCCTGTTTACATTACTTTCCTTCTTACCTATTTTTGTCCTGGCTGAAAAAAAAAGCTAAGAGCCTAGAACAGAAAATTTCATCTCTTTTGAGTTTAATAAGTTCAGATCTATGAAAACAAATAATGCATTGAAAAGCACTGACTCAAATATGCATCTGTTGGGTTTTGAGTCCTGAAAAATGCTAATAAGAGAAGCTAACCTCAGGACGACTCTCTCTATCTTGTCAAGAGAGTCTGCAGTAAAAAAAAAAAGGGATCCATATGGATGCAGCTTTATCTTACTGTTCCATATCACTAAATCAAACAAAAAGGTTCACAAGGTACCTTCAAACAAGCTGGCTTGAATGAATGAGACTTAGAATTGTCAGCTCCTGAACCAACTGTTAGCTTAAGAGCTTGGCTTTATATTGTTTTACTTTAGTGTTGCTGAAACAGTGCTTGACTTTCATAGATTCAATAACAAGACATAACAATCAACCATTTAAGACATAATGCTAAAGAAAGGGGATACTCTCCAACTGCCAAAAGCTTGTTTTCAATTTGTTTCCATTAAAGAAGAAGTTAAAAAACATTACAAACACACCAGACATTTGGTACTTGACAGTTTTGAACATCAAATGTCACAGATACAGATTCTCAGAGCTGCTTCTGCATAATTTAAAGTTGCGCAACAATAACTTGCAAACCAAAAACACATCAGCAACATTCCATGTGAGGAGAAATGAAAGGAAGCTATCTTATTTGTTGACAGCATCTGGACCAGAGATTTAAGTCAAAGTCAAGTCGAGTCTCTTCCAATCTCTGATTCAGGCCTCACTCTCAGAACCACCAGTCATCTGCCGAGCAACTGAGGGTTAAGCACCTTTTCTCAAAGCTCCAATATTCACATTTCCCACCGAAGTTCAACTGCCGGTTCAAGTCTCAAACCATCAACTTACCACTTACAAGACAATTCGCTCATCTTGAAGTTCCTCCGAAGCTTTGAACCCCATCAAAGAGAACATTTGTATTGGAGGCCTGACATAACTGCACCTTCACTTCACATGCTCATATCAGCTGTAGTGGAGGATGACCTCCAGAATGAACCCTTTCTCACCGTGAGCACTATCGATGACACTTCAACGACCCGCGCTCTGAAGTTCCCAACGCTATCTCCGTGCTAGATGGTCTTTATTGATCAGCATGTTATTCAAAGTGTCTCCCTGCCTCTCCATGTAGAGCCTCCTTCTTTTATGTGGGAGAACAAAAGAGGCGGCCATGAAAAGACGTTGGAAGGGTGAGTTAAGGGCTGTTACCACTTCTGCTTTTAAAAGCAAAGGGAGCGTTCGACTGGGTGTCACTGCTTATAAGCACAAAGTTATGCTGAAGACATATTTATGAGACCAAAGAAAAGGAAGGAGCATCCGTCTTCCTGCATCTCTGTCTCTTACTCTCAATAGGTTAATGTAGCATAACTCAGTTAAGGTAAATGCAGATCACCTGTGAAAGCTAAGAAAAGGGTTACAGGCATGCAACAGTGCCTTAAATTGAGATTAAATTAAAAGAAAATAAGCTATATTTGACATGCGACTCCATCTGGAATTAAAGAATATGAAATTAAGCTTAGACTGGGTACATTTAAATCTCAGATTTAAGGGAGGTGCATGGACATCGCCTCCTTCAGTGGAGGGATGTGAAAGCCCCTCTTTGTGACAAACTATTCACAAATGCAAGTCAGTAAAGTGAAGATCTGACAGTTCAGAGGACATTTACAGAAGAAATATATTTTTCAGTGAAAGGGCTCTTAAATAACGACTAACAAAAGAGACTGTTAGCCGATACAGCAAAATAGAGGATCTGCAAATATACTGTCATCATTGTTCATTTTGTTATGTCCAATAAAATCTGGTTACAAATCTTGTGTCATGTTTCTCAATGGCGCTTCAGCTCGAAAGTACTAAATTTTATGAACAAATAAAGAGTCCTTGCACTCTTTTCCTTGCTGAGCAGCTAACAGGCTAATTTAGGAGCACAACTGAAGTCAAAGCTAACAAAACTGACTAGATATGATGCTTGCTGATGTCATCTCTCAGCTGCACTGATAAAGAAATAGTCGGTGCTTGACCCCTCATCAGCATCACTGGGTACCCTTGAGTCAGCTGTTTGTAGCCTGTCTGTAGTCTGTAAACTGGCTAGCAACCGCCAACATGCAATCATGTAGAAGATGATGTTAATACACCTGAAAGCACTTTATTTTCTCTACAGCTACTGTACATGTGTGATCTTGTGTCATCTTTGCATTAATATGAATCTCTGCCTCTTGAGTCCAGCTCTCGCTCCTCCTCCTGTTGTGACCTCGGCCTGCTCCTCGTCCATCGAGGCCTGTTGTGTTCTGCAAGCCCTCTTGACCAGCCACTGTGACCTTTTGTATCAAAGCAGAAGTAGCACACATCAAAGGTGCCATGCGTCATGAAATAAAAACCGAGTACTGTCGCTGGATGGCCGTTTGTCTTTGAACCTCGTCGACAACAATCTGCTTTACAAAGCTTCAATTAGGCAACATCAGAACACTCGGCAACACAGGAAGTGGCCGTTTCCTCCTCCCTCTGTCTGTGTCGTCGCGGGTCTTCTTGATTCACAGACGCTTTTGTTTTTGGTAAATTATTCCTGCATAGTCAGCTGCTGTTATTGTTAATCAATCTTAACCACCCACACGGTGATGAAGGTAACTCACAGATGAGAGCAAACATAGGCACATTAGACTGAATGCATCAGACGCGTTGGTGGATGTATGAAAGTGCGGTCAGCACGATGCTTCAACGCAGCAGTCCTTGGTTTGTTTTTGGAAATTTTAAAGTTTATTTTTGATAGATTAGTTTGTTTTTAGGGGAAACTGGGACAGAGAATAAGAAAAAGATGAGTTGCAAATGTGTCAGAATCAAAATCATCTGTGTTGTGCAACTAAAAAATTCACTTTGAGGTCACATATAAGGCAGAAGTTCTCAAGGAAATCATATTTTTTTAAAGAAAAACTAGTTATTAAGCAGATAAAGGCATAAAACTGGATCTTAGATAAGCTAACTCAATAAAAATAAAACTTCAACAGAGTCACAGATTGTATGGATGTGAGTTTGTGGTGTCATGTCAGAAACAGCCACTAGATGTCACTCTAAGATGTGATAAAAATCTAAAAGCCGGCCTGCCGTGCAAAGTTCCCTCAGTCCACTGATTCTCTGATGAACAACAGCAAGTTTAGGCTACAAAATAACAACTTATTAAATTGAAGGATAAAATACTTTCAAATCAAGATTTCTGCCAATCTCATAAATCATTGATGGTAAAAATGATAGGCGCAAAAACTAAATGAAGCACAAATATATTTCTTTAATTCATCTATTGCTTTTAGTTTAATGCTGCTGTTTTTGACACTTGAGAGTTTAAAGGACACTTCTTCTAGATGAAAATATAAATCCTATAACAGCAATTTTAAAAATATTTCACAATTTAACATTTGAAATAAATATTTAAAAATGTTAATTAAAATTTTTCATCTTCACTGTTGCAATTACAACCATTTTTTTCATTCTTTTGATATTTGTCATTTAAAATATCAAAGAAAAGTGAACAAATTGTTATAATTACAATATTGTCCGATGCATATTTTATGTATCTGTTGATCAATACAAAACAAATCAGTTTTTAAATGGTTGATATCTTACTTTGTGCGGGCAACTCATAAAATTTCCTACAAAAACCAAAAGCCTTTATTATCCATTTTTACTCCCAACCACCTCGTGCTCACAGTAAGCCACCTCTCCTCAACAGATTGCCATTCAACCTAATTTATGCAGGGTAACCTTTTGTAAAATGTCCATATGCTTGATATGCCTCCCTTCACACAGGCGTGTGCTAAGCAGCTCACTGTTAACACAGATGGACCAAACTGCTGCTGAAATTGAGGTGAACATCTGTATGGAAGGGATCTAATGTACCCTATTGCTATTATATCGCTGTCCCATATGGAAACAATCCTCAGTGTGTTTATGAAATAGAAAGGCAGGCGAAGTGTGCGCAGATGCGAATGCACGGGACAGGGAAATGTTTTCGCTTGTGTGCACGCAGGCAAAAAAGTGTTTTTTTAATTTGCAATAATTACACATAAATTTATCTTTTTAGTTTCTCCATAAAAAAAGGGAAATTTCCTTTTCTTAATGCATTTTATTTTAATAAAACAAATTTGTCTACTTTCCACAATACTTTCACTACCTCTATTATCTAAATTGAAGATGTACTGACAGAAGAGGGACTAGTTTCTCTGCACAGCCACCCACTGATGATTGAGTCTTCCCATCTTCCCTTCAGAAAGCTGACTCAATGCGCACAAAGACCACTGATGATTTAAACCAGCTCCCCTCTCCCCTATATTCTCCTTGTTTTGCTGCCATTCTCAAAAAGACATTTGAGGGGCTCTTTCGCTTTCCATTCACTGCCGCATTCACACTTTTTTACCTCGCTGAATGAGGATTTTCTGTGTTATAATTTGGCCAGAAAATTATTAGGCAATAGATTGCCGGCTATCAGGAGACACTGGGCTGCTGTGAATGGCAGAAATGGTATTATCTCAGCCTTTTCAAGGAGCTGCAGGTTTCAAACTGCCAGCTAATGAGTGAATTAATCTAACAAAAGCAAATGATGTTTCTCTTGGTCTCAATGGCAGCCTCGCTGGGTAAATTCAAAGGGCAATTCTTCAGGTGCTATGTCATCTTGGGGAGAGAAGGGTGGGTAAATAAAACAGAAAGGAAGGAAGCGTTTACAATTTAAATAGGCATTAGTAAGTCATAACCCTCGGAGCACGTCTCTCATTCGAGCTCCCCGAAAATCCATGTTTAGGATTCACCAAATGTAATATAATAAATGCACTGTTTATAAATTTAGATAAACCCATGTGACATTTAAGTGTAATTCTCATTTAAATGGGACACTTTGCCTCCAAGAAAGCAAATGTGTTAGAATAACATGAAATCTGCATTCTATTACACACACCGAGTGCCATTGAGAGCTTGTTTTACATAATTTCACTGACTGTCTGAGAAAATGAATAAACAAAGAATTCTGTAAAATGTTGTGATCTGCATTACTGAAATCCTGCACCCGCCCCGGCTGCGTGGGTGTGGGGGGGGGGTGATGCGCTGGCGCTGTGAAGAGTGTTGGTGGAAGTAAAAATCCAGGGCAGAATCAACAGCTATGAGCGGAAATGAAAAGACCCATAATTCACTGCTCTTTTTCTACTAACTTACAGAAGTAAACCCATTTTTCTTACATTATAAACTCTGTTTTTTTAATGCTAAAGATTCATGACTGCTGCGGAAAATGTGCAGACTTGGTTGAACATTTGAAGCAATCTGATTAAAAAGTATTGGGATTAGTCAAGTCACCTCTTAAAATGATCATATTTCATCCAATATTTATTTATCTTTTCCTTTTGAGAGTGTTTGCAAAGGAAAGCAATGTAACATTAGCTGTTTTCTTTGCAAAAACGACTTGTTCAAGTCTTCTTCTGTGGCAGCTGGACTCGAGTTGAACTTGTTGGACTACATCAAGGCGATATCCAAAACAAGATGATTGAACTTTGCCATTGGCCCCGCTGTTGTTTTAATGGTGATGCATGGATTTTCTTTAACATGCTGCCAAGAGACCCACATTAGCATGCCATTTAGAACCTGCATTCTTGCCTGAAATAACACTTATTGCATAATATCCCGATGAACAAGCTCCGGTAATACACCACAATTAAGCTGGAAAGCGTTTTGCATCTGCCAACCCTCCACTAGCCACAATTATTTGGCAGTAAGTACACAAAGGGTTATGGGCAGTCGTTTGATGGACACACAGGCCTTTTGATTTTTAATTGTAATTGTAATCCTATCCACTTGAGGACTTGGAAATGCATCGTTTTTTGGGGGGGGCGCCCCGGCCCCGGGCCCCCCCGGCCGACCCCAAACCCCCA
>JAPZDW010000017.1:5826311-5836780 GCA_029814725.1 Acanthurus nigricauda
AAAACATCATTGGTACCCATCTACCAAGCATCAGTGATATCCGGGAGGTGAGGTGCCCGCGCAGATCAAAAAGGATACTAGAAGACAACACCCAGGTCTTGTCCTCCTGAATGCTGTTGCCATATAATCAACTATCAAACTACATCTGTTTTTAAAGATTCTGTGTTTTATAATATGGATGGACGCAATGTTCTTCATGCTGATGTACTTACTACCCCATTTACCTCAACCTGCACAAACACTTTGGACTGTGTTGCTCCTCTGAGGAAGAGATGCACTAAAGCACTTTCAAAACCGTGGCAAAAAAAGAAGGTGGAAAAAGGACAAGCTCCAAGTGTCATAAAATCTTACAGCACCGTCTTTCTGATTATCAAAGAGCTGTAAAATCTAGGTTAAGGTCTAACTTGGTCTCTATGACTTGTGACAGGCCTCAGGTTCTTTTTTAAGCTTTCCAACTCTCTTCTAAATCCCTGTGATACAACTTCTTTTCACACCTTTCTCTACCTCTGAAAATTTCCTTAAATCATTAGTTGAAAAAAATCTCTGTCCTTAGATCCTCCTTGACCACATCCACTGACCCAGAACCCTTGGTTCCCAGAGTGGGTCCAGCCGTTCTGGACCACTTTGAGCCCATATCGATCTCCTCTCTATCTGAAGTATTTCATCATCTGTGACCCACGAATAGTCCCTCAGATAGCATCTCCTCAAAAATCCCCTTTAATAATGTGATTTTAACTGTTGATTCCGGTGACTCTGTGCTGGTGTTCTCAGACCTCAGTTCTGTTTTAGGGCCGTCCTATTTTATCTACATGTGCTGCACTTGGGGTCAGTTTTTAAGAAGCACAATGTCTCATTACACTGTTTTGCAGATGATGTTCAAATCTACATGCCAGTGAAACTGAAAAGTAGGGGTGCACTGCAGCCCTTGGTTGATTGTCTAAAAGACATTAAATGATGAATGAGCTTGAACTTTCTTGATCTAAATGATAACGAGACTGAGGCCATAGTGTTTGGATCCCTTATCTGTTAGATGGGGGCACTCTGAGCAATCTACCCTCCAATATTCACTCTTCTGGTAAGAGCCTTGGTGTTCTTTTTGACAGTTCTTTCAAATTTGACAAGCAGATTTTTTCTGTTGTTAGTCAAGCTTCTTTAAGTTGAGACTTATAGCTAAGTTAAGGGCCAGTCTTCCTCCCTGTGACTTAGAGAGGGTGATCTATGCATTCATGTGTCTCTACTTAACTTTTGTAATATTTTTAACTTGGGAATGGCTTAGACCATTCATCCTTTCAATGCCTGCAGCTAGTTCAAAATGCTGCCACTCATCTCCTGACTTCAAAGAAAAAGAGTGACCACATTACACCTGTGTTGCTCTCCCTCAACTGGCTTCCTGTCCGTTGCAGTGTCGTTTTTCAAGTT
This sequence comes from Acanthurus nigricauda, assembly GCA_029814725.1. Classification (NCBI taxonomy): domain Eukaryota; kingdom Metazoa; phylum Chordata; class Actinopteri; order Acanthuriformes; family Acanthuridae; genus Acanthurus; species Acanthurus nigricauda. The sequence goes on from JAPZDW010000017.1 coordinate 5,827,731, forward strand.
TTGTTGTTGGCCTTTAAAGGACGTTATGGATTGACACTGCCTTACCTAGCTAAGCTTCTCCACGTTCACACTCCATTTAGAGCACCGGGGTCAACAAATCAGGTTATCCTGGATGTGCTAGGCTTAAAACCATTGCTGATCGAGCCTTTGCAGTAGCTGCCCCTAAACTGTGGAACAGCTTACCACTTCCAATATAGTCTGCAACTACCCCTGAATAACTTAAATTATTGTTTAAGACCCATCTTTTCTCCTTGGCTTTCCTTTTAGGATCAGAACATTATTATCCCCAATAATTTTATGCTTTTTGGTGTGTTGCTGTTTTCTTGCTGTTACTTTTTTACTTTGAAAAGTACTTTTGCGAGCCTTGGTTGTTTTTAAATACGTTATGTAAAAAAGGTTGACATTTACATTGTATTTTACTTGAATACTTTTATCTTGTACTACTTTATCCTTGTACTAAACTACAATCTCGATTACAATTCCAGTGATGAGAAGTATGAATGATGTGTTTCAGGTAGTTTCGTTGTAGCAGATTCATATGAGCATTTAAATCCTATCAGGGTGACTTGTGTTTAGCAGGTACAATGTTTACCATGTAAACTATCAAAGTTAGGCATGTTAGCCTGCTGGCATTGTTAGCACTGTGCAAAGCTGAGGTTGATGGGAATGACTTTTTGCAGATATTTGGTCTTTTACTTGGGTGACAAATTACAATTTGGGCTTATTATGGCAAAAGCAGTAAGGTCAGAGAAATTTCTGTAATAGCATTAATTATTTGGGAAAGAGGGAATGTTAAAGCAGTATAACACCAGAGGGAGGAACGTACTGAACGTAAGTATGGCTGTGATGTTGTGATCACAGGCAAGCGTTGTAGTATTACAGCCCTGCTGATATTCACTACAATATCGCAACCTCCAGAACTATGTTGCTTTAATATAGTATAGTATATGTGTCCACAACCGAACACTAGCATGCTAACATTCTATGAAAATTTCCCTTTTTATACTAATAAAATGGTAATGAAATGTTTACAGTCAAAACACTACTGTAAAAGTAAAGTCTAAAGTCTAAAGTCCATGTGCTACTATGGTCCATAACCGGACAAAACGTACTCCCTTCAAAATAAAATACAGTGCACTAATAAGAGTACAGGGTTTTAGCAGTAAAGTGAAAAACATCAGAGAAACTTCAGGTAAGATGATCATCGCCCGAGCGTGATTTAAGTGTTCTTACTGCTTGCTCTTATCACAAACACCTTGACATTGTAATTAGACATTTAAATGTTTATGTAAACACATGAAATTTGACATGTAGATTACTAAACATGTATAAAATACATAAACTGACATTTAACCAACAATCGCCCAACGGTTATGACAGGAAAATATCGTAAGTCCATCAAGGCCGAAGTGTCCGCTTGCGGTGTCCGGTTGTGGAGACAAGTTATCTAATGTAGAGCATAAATGAGCCTTTTCACGTTCAACTTGGTGTAGCTTGATTTTTGTCTGGTTCAACAATAGTTTTTAATTCTACATCCATTGTTTACAAGAGCCTTTAAAGTTGAACATCACTGAAAGCCCAGTCAGTCATTTTACCAATAAAAGGACTTAAATTATGTTATATATTCACAATTAAAAGGGAAAGAAGACAACTGTTATCTAACTCAAATGATAACCTTAAAATTAATTGATAACAGATACAAGAAGACAAGTTGTAATATGAGGAAGAATGAGTCACGAAAGCCTTTGCATGTGCAGCAAGCTGTGTAACTTTATTCTTCCCTGGTTTTAAAATATATGCCAAATATATTTTTAGATTTGTATGAGTTATATTTTAGAATAATAAAACACAAAAATAAAACAAAAAAAATCATAAAAATAACAATTTGCTTTTTTCTTTTAAGTGATTTCCTTCATCTTTACTTAAATGTGCTGAGGCTTCCTTTGAAAAATCATGCCACTACAGCACCAAAAAAGTATTTACAGATTATAATGACAAAATGAATGATACACATAGATTTATGTGTGAAGAATGTAATTTTAAGGAAGTTGCAATATGACCTTCTCTCCAGGCTGAAGACCTGGAGGAGGAGAGGCCACAAAAAGATCAGCAAATATCACAATAAATAAAAAATACTGATGAAAGATACTGAAAAATGTTGACTGTAAATCAAAAGTGGAGAATATGGATGCAGGAGGAGGTTGAGAGACATGATATCATGCAAACAGTAGCGAAAAGAGGGAAAGGTTGATCTCCTTTGGGATGAAAAGGTGAATTGAGGCAAACATGTCCAAACATAAAGCTCAAATGCCACATCATGAAATATATAATATAAAACTATCTTCAGATGTTGCATTGGGTGTCTCACAGGGTTTTTTCAAGTTATTGCAAAAGGCAAATAATTGCTTTTCCACTTCCTCCTGACAGACTGCACATCTGCAGGGCACACAACACATAATTATCCATACTTTCATAGAAGCACTATATAAAAATCAACTATACCCAGTCATTTGACACGCCGAACTGACGGTCTTCATAGGGTTTTTTCATAGGCCGCCCTCTGCGGTCGGTGTATACTTATTCGGCTTCTCTCTCTCCCTGGTGCATCCAGTCCCATGCAGCCAGGGTTGTTGCTATCTTTGGCAGGTCTGGACCTTTTAGCAGCTGGCAGCAGCACCGCGGTTTCTGTGATGACAATAGTCACATGGTGGCTTTCTAAGAGTCTGTCCATCCCTGGAGGTGGAAAGCTACATTACTCCACCACAGCGTCTTATCAGCCGGCCTTTGCTGGTGTGATCTTCAGTGGTGTCAGAGTGTGAACCCCCCCCTGCAACTCTCTCAGCTGGGAACGCAAAAGATGTGTCTTCATTTAAAGGTCATAACTTTTAGACCGTAAAGTAATTGGTGTTGTGCAAAAAGACATGCAATATTTGTGATACTGATTCATCTGAAGAGGCCACATATGTTGCACACATGGAGATTCCTGCAGACTTTGATCAGTGAGATGCTCAGCAAACAAGTCATCCTTCACAGGGGATAAACATGTGGACCAAATATCATGATCCACCCAACAGCCACAAAGGTATTTTACTCAAAACTATGAATTTCTACCTCATGGTGGCGCTAGAATAGAAAGTCAGGGGATCAGCAAAGTCAGTAGGATTCATTATTCATATCTGTAGTTGTTTTTTGTGTGGAGCAAAATGGTCATCTGACTAACAAACATTCCTGAAGCAACACATAAGTGTAATCAGTGTGTTCTTTCACGCTGAATGTCAGTCACCTTGTTTTATTAGACAACAGTAGCTGTCGAAGCTTGTTAACATGTTTTCAGCGTCTGACTTTAAGTCATGTTTCAATGTTTCTCATTGACAAGTGACAAACAAAGAGAAACCTGCAAAATACCAAGGTATAGAAGAACAAGTTTTGTAATGTAGATGCTTTATTTTTTTCCCGACAAAATGCAAAAGGTGCAAAATTTACTGCATCAGTTTTTTTTTTTTCGGGCAGCAAACTGATATATTTATTAACTGACCCACGCCGCAGCTGCATGCACCATCCAGAGGTGGGAGGGAATGATCGGGTTTGTCCTGGAAATGAAATGAAAAGGAGCTGTGACAAGTTTATGAAGTAAGCACAAAGGGCCCATTCATTACTCTCCCAAAAACCCCCCCTGCGGCGTTTTTTCGATGCCAGGATGCGCAGCTCCGCGACTCTGCGGGGTAAAGTGAGTGAATTGTAAGGGAGAATCTTCATTGTTGCGATAACTTAGCCCTTAAAGGCCTATTATTACTGTAGAGGAACAGTTTACTGTCAGAGCTGCAGGGGAAAGGGGGGCCTTGTCTTTCAGGTGGCAGGGGGGAAATGTTTATGAAGGAGGTAAATAATAAAATCGCAAAATGGCCTCGCTGTCATCCCGCACATTCTGAGGTGTTTTTTGGTTCCTTCTTGCGCTCTCAAAGCGAGAGAGGATGAGTACAGTTTGCCCTTTTTTTTAAACCACCATTTAGCAGAGTGAAGCCCTTTAAACATACATGGAGAGGCAGGGTTAAGTGGGAAAAAAACAGGAAAAATACCCACTTGTGTGGTGTGTATTTGGTGTGTAAGGTTACACACTTGTCACCTGCTCGCCCAAACAAAGTACTTCAGTAGTTTTCTATCTGGTTTGCATTGTTACCCACCATGCTAACATTCACATATTTCATCCAGTGGCCTGTGAGCGTTAAGAAGCCTTCAAGAAAGTAGCTGCATCCACGTTGTGTTTATCTCTGCAAAGCTCAAGCCCCGTTGACTAAAAGTGCATGAAAAAGTAGAGATGTTTCTGTATTTTATGATCCAGAAAGTTCACTCGGATCAGTTAATCAGCCACTAAATTGTGATTTTTAACCAAGACTTCCTCCATCCATCCCCTGAGCTCTCATTTCCCCCCTCGTTTCCTGTTTTTTGGTCCCTGCTTTCCATTCTACCCACGACTGCCCTTTACTATCCCCTCTGTCTGTCCCCACCACATACTTCTCTCCTTTCATTCTTTCTGTCTCTGTGGGGAAATAGAAGCAAATTAGAAATCCATAATCGTTCATTAAAGACAGTTTCACACACTCTGAAGTATGCTCTTTAGCAAACCAGCCCTTCAAAGAGAGACCTCAGAAAACCTTTAAAGTTGTTCAAATCTTTTCTTTCTTTTTTCTTCTGTTTGCTGCTCGAATCGATTACTTCAGCAAAATTTTCCATTCCTCACTTGTTTTCTTTCTGCTCGGTCTTTGTCATATTTCCAACATGTCTTAGCATGACTATTACATAAGCAATACCGGATTAAATGGGTCATGGTGGTTTCATCCCACACACTATTGAATAATGCATCTTTTAATAGCACATGTGACAGCAGAGGAGTCAAACTAATGGTAACCTCTAGGCTACCCGACACCACATGCGCTGTTTTTGTTTTTATCTGTAGCAGTGGCTATTGATCCTTTTCTGTTGTGGCCAGTTGAAATATGTTTTTTTTCAAAATGAAAGTTCAATATGTATCTGGCATTAGTTTGAGACTGTCAGGCCTCAGAGCTACTTTCTGCTGAAGGATGAAGCTTTGTATGCAAGGTGGTGGTTTGCAGGACGTAGTATCGAGCTGCAAGACACAGCCAAGAAGCAGTGGAATCCTCCCTTCAGTTTTGGAGGAAGTGCTGCCCTAATGGAGGGAGTTCAAGCATTGTAGACAGGTAAAGATCAGCAGCATCATACAGGATGTCTATGGTAAAGTGGGCAGAAGCATGAGGTCAAACCGCTGAAGTTAACAGTTGCCAAGGTCATTTTTCCTGATAAATGACAGATGCACAAGACCCCAAAGACAGGAAACAGATCCATCATCTGGAACAAGCTCCAAGTAGAAGTTTGTGTAGAAAAAGAAACAGTTAAAGGGGGTTCATGTGTTTGATCAAGATGCCCTTTGTGAAGGAATTCCAAAGACATCTAGCTAGGAGAAGACCTCGAGGCTGACTGGAGGGCTTATGTATCCCACCTCGCCTGGGAAATCCTCAGGATCCCTCAGGAGGAGCTGTGGAAAATAGCCAGAGAGTTGTGCGCCTGGGTTACTCCGCCTTAGCCACTAGCTCAGCCTGCTAGCACCATGACCAGGACTTCTGCTTTGAGAAAAATGGATGAATGAATGTAAAGCAGAGCAAAAAAGATGCTGAATCCAAATGTCCATCCTCTGAACCTGCAGACCAAGATTTTAAAGTTGTTTTACATGATCATAGTAGTCTTCAATTGCCAAAACTTTCCTAAAAAACATTACAGCTAAGGTATCCATGGACACAGTCAGTTACTCCTAACTCTTCATCTTTTTCGACTTCTGTCCTTTAACCTTTCAGGCTGAATTATCCTTAGTGAGTTTCTAGCATCACTGCAGTGCTCTGGAGGTGTGTCTCCTCTTAATAAGCTGCGTATGGGAGCTGCAGCTGCTTTAGGTGCAGAAAGAGTTTGTGTGGTTGTTCAAGTCGACTACAGGTGTGTGCAAAATTAATGAATGTGTGTCTGCATCCAGGTATCAAGTGGTCTAGAGAGAAAGTGAGAACAGCAGCTCCAACTCCCCTTCAACAGTTCCCATAAATTTGACCTTCAAACTCTGTCTGTCCTCTGCTCTTACAGGACTCCCACATTTGTGCTTTGGCTACTCACAATCCAGCCATAAAAGAAGAGGTTGAGTGCTTATTAAGGCTCGTTTTTTTGCTCACAGAGCAACCAGGAACAATCCACTGGCCACTTCTCTCTTACTTACCCATCAAATGCCCAAATAACCTTTTGCACTCTGACTGAGTGCTTCAGTTTCACTTCCAATCAATCTGACTTTCTATGAAAGCAGCAACAACAAATATTTCATATGAGAAAATATGTGCAGACACTGAAAAGCAAGAGGAACTACTTAAATCTTGATCTGAAGGGAGACAACTTACTAAAATATGAGACAAAACAATCTGATGTGTTGGTTTAAAATGAATTCCAGTCAACAGCTGGAACACAAGGTCAAAAGTGCTTCTCAAATTCGGTGTTTACGTGCACACATACTCAAAAATTGATGGTACATGTAGCATTTTCTGCCTCAAATCTACTTTTTCACTGTGTTCCAGACTTAAAGCAAACAATGCCTCAGATAAAGTATTCATGTGTGCCAACAAATAGAGGGAAGATGGAGGGAAATGGACTGAAACGTCTCTGTTGGCAGCCTAAACTGAGGGAAAAGAGGCATTTGTTCAAGTTGTAACTTCAAGCCAAAGCCAAGTGCGAGTCAATCACCCTCAAGCATAACTCTGCCCAAATTCCTCTGATTTTTCTCCCGATGGTTAAGGTTACAGCCGCAGAAATAACCACCGTGTATTTGTGCTTAACAGCACTTAGCATGGATTATGTAAAAGCTAAATCAACCAAGAAAGTAGTTTCGGATACACAACATGTCAAGTATCAACACCATGATTTTTTTTATTGCTAAATATAAAAATAAAAGGTGTTAAATGAAGCTCACTGATGGTCAGAAAGTCTCCTTTTGTCCTTTTTGTTCTTAAATCATCCTGTAAATACCGTCTCTCACTAGACTGTCAATCATGCCTCATTTAGCGTTTCCTGATTGAACTAATCATAATGGTTGTGACATTTTCTGTGGCTGTTTTCCTTCAGGTCATTAAACTGCTTCTCATCACGGCAACAGAATGTGACAGATTGGAGTACGATCCAGAGGAGACATGGGTTCACTTGCCAGATTGTCACGCTTTTGATTTTTCCCAAAAGGATTTCTGGAGGAAATAAGAAGTTGTTCTTTAGCCGGGCAGAGACAATATGGATTAAACTCGATTCTGAGACAGAAAAATTTGCCCCTAAGATTTAGAACCAGACTGAAGTTCTGCTCGATCAGTTGTTGTGTGATTTGCAGCTGAAGAAGGTGAAAAAAATAGTCAAAAGGATTAATAATTTGGCTCTTACCGTGTTTTAAATTAAATGGGCAAAAAAACATACAACTCCTCTTTTAGTTTCCTCTTTTTTAGTCACATGCTTCTTTCCTCAGTTGAATTTTCGCACAAATCTCCAGCAGCCTGACCAGACCTGAAGGTGACTCCCTCGTTTAAAATTCTCTGCTAACTGCAGCCAATGGCAGATCGCGGCATGGGACCACGAGGACCGAAGGGGGGTTGTGGTGAATCTTTGAGCCTCTTTCTGTCGCCGTCCTAATCAGCAGCCATTGATTAATTGGATTAACCCGAAATGATCTTAATCACTGATCAATTTCCATTAGGCATCTGAAAATATGTCTTAATGGAATTGGAGGAGTGTCAGGTGCATGGGTGTGTGTGTGGTTGTGTGTGTGTGTGCATGCATGTGGCTGTACTTTACATCTGTGTGTGTTTAGATTTAGCACATACAATATGCCTTTTGCTGTTTATATGCACACAACCCAGCATTAACTTGTATTTGGATCAGCACACCTGTGACAGAATGTATATACATTTGCACTTCACTATGTATACATGGAGATTAATTATTCATAAGACCATGAGTGTTAATATTCAGCTATAAAAGTCTCCGCTCCGCTCGTAAGACTTTCCACAAAGCCACAGGAGTGTGACTGAGGTCTCTGATGTTGGGCGCTAAGGTCTTGCTCATTGTCGGCGTTCCAGGTCAGCCTCTGGGTGCTTGATGGGGGTGGAGGTCAGGACTTTGTGCAGACTGGTCAAATTCTTGCACATCAATGTGGGGGATGACCATTTCTGTACGGTACTGACAGAGCTGAGGCCTTGAGGATCATGACTTAGAATTGAGTCACAAATGTGATGATATCAGACTCAACAAAATAAGAAAAAAAAATGATTTGACTCAAAGTTGCATGCAGATGACTCATGATTGTACTTGGATTCAAATGTTCTGACTTGAAAATACTTGATACCATCACTGTTTTCAAAAAGAAGCCGAATAGCTGAATAGTTTTAATTAATTTCTTGAATCAGCTACAATTAATGCTCTTCAGTCCCAGAAAGTCCACACTCGATTCATCTGATTTGCTTTTTGTTTGCACTCATAAACTATACGTCTCTCCCCTTAAACCATAAACCACATGATAATATCCCGTGTCTTCCCTCCACCTCATCTCCCCTCCTCTTTTCTCTCTCCCACTGTCTCTCCTGCCGCCCTCCCTCCCTGCCAGCTCCTCTGTGATCCCACTGTCTCCCTCTGTTGTTGTTCTAAACAAGCAGCAGGGGGTTGTGGGTAGAGGCCTACACTCACGCTGGGTGTGTGAGTCACCGGAGGGGGTGACTGGAGGAGGAGGAGGCGGCGACGGCGGCGGCGGCGGCGAGGAGGGTGGGAGCGAGGCTTCCCTGCATCAGTCCTGCTCTCTGGATCTCTTCCTTCTTTTCTCCCTCCCTCCATCAGTCGGAGGTCACACCGAGCAGGTCAGCTGACTCATCTACCGACGTCACACACACACACAGGAACCACTCATATATGCAGTAAATGCACATAGGAGAAAAAAATATGCTGTTCACATCTGGCCGTACAGTATAGCATTG
>JAPZDW010000017.1:6134774-6146993 GCA_029814725.1 Acanthurus nigricauda
TGATAAAACTTAAAACTTTTGCTCTACCAACAGCTTTGAATGCAGGCCTTTTAGTTGTAATACTTGTACTCAAGTATAAGATCTGAATACTTGAATACTCTTCTTCTGGCTCTTAGTATCATGTTAAAACCACTTAACAGCTTAATTTAACAATTGCAGCTATCCACACTTGTATTAAGTCAGTAAATCCAGGTCATAATAATTAAGGTGTGGCAAAACAGTAAAGTCGCTTCAGGATCTCAGCAATTAACTTATAAAAATAATGAACAAACCTAAAAAAAAATCCAGTTTTTTAAAATATTCTAATAAACTGGGGGACTTAATTCTCAGCAGTCTAACAAGCATCTCTTCCGCTCTGCTGCTTCTATCGAAGGTTTCACTAAAACTGCAACAATCAATACTTCCTGAATGAGACGTCATGTCCGCCCCCTCACAGCAGTCCGGCAGAAGGTCGAAGTTACCCAAGTTCAGATGCATCTCGCCCCCTTCTTCTATAAATGAATGGGATGCATGTTGCATTTTGGATGAGATTTTTGCATCATGAGGTTTTTATCACTGACAGCTCTTTTTTGAATGTACAACAGAAAAATGGCACATGAATGAAGGTGAAAACTAATAAAAAATACTTTACAAACTATCAGCTCAAGTTGAGCTCAAGTCTACTTGGTCCACCTACTGTATTTATCAATAGTATTAACTATGAATTTAAAAATCTAATAACTATAATGCTTTTTGTAACAACTGTAAGATGGTTTTATGTAAGTCTCAAACCATTCAGACCATCAAAGCATCTTCATATGATTGTTAGGCAATTAAGGTTCTGTGATTTTTATTCATTCATTCATACTTCATACAAATCCAGCACCTAATTCTTTTATTTAAAAAAGTGCAAAAAACTTTGAAAGCTATAATAAATCATCTGTTTTGTTAAAATCAACTTCTGTGGTTTCATCTTGAAGAAATAATGAAGAATCTGTACAAAAAATCCAGAGTTTTCGAGAGAAATAATTTAAATATCTACATTTATGTACGAAATACATCATTTAAAGACCATTTCAGTCCAACAATAATGTGAACTTTAGCAGACTGTCATTTTTACTTAAATTGTTTACTCATCTGTGTTGCTCCATAATTCATCAGCTGTTTCTATGGAAATTTGAAACTTAATAGAGATTGTCTGATTTTTTTATCTCTGTATTCTGCAGTTTCAATTGAATTGAAAAAAAAAATGCTGTGATAGCAGTCCAACAGAATCATGGTAATAAACTGCAGTAGGTGCTTTAGGATAAGTGACAGATAAAAAGGAAATTATAAGCTTGTGTGTTTTGTGTGCGTACACATTAATCTCAAGTGGTTTTGGTTACACACACATAAGAAAGCAACCTTTGCATTTCTGAAACATTAATATCTGTTATTTTGCAACATATTTTTAAATTGGATTAACTTAAAATCATAAGGTGATTAGAATTCACTGATGTTCCTGAAACTGGATGCTTTTTTGAAAAATGAATAGATTCTCTAACATGTTGTGACATAAGATTTGTGGTTTGGACAACAGATGGCGCCTCAACTCTGTCAAATGCAGGTTGTGTCCTGCATACAAGTGTGTGTGAGTGTGAGATTGTACATCTGCATTGGTATGGATTCTCTAGGCAAAGGTTGGATATATCATGTGAGGTGTGTCTAGGATCGCTGGTACATTTTCATATTTTACATGCTGTATATAAAGAAAATAGTGACAATGGTGTCTCTGATCATTTTCTTAACTAGCTGATGCAGAGATGAAAGCCAGGAGAAGAGATTTTTGCACCACGAACATCCAAACAGGCATAATTTTACTGATTGGGCATAAACATTAGATTCTATTACATAGAAAATAACAACTATGAATCAGATTCCATAAGGGATATAACATGTCTTACAAGAATAGTCGACATTTTGGGGATACACAATTCACTTGCTTGCCGAGATCATACCACCAAAATCAGTTCACACTAAATCAATATGGTTATTATTACTGCGTTTGAAATTTTTACCATTTGTCTGTTTTACTTGGGGGATAAATGTGCTCTTAGAGTTGTAACTGTGTAGTGCACATTTGTGGAAGCTTTGAGAGATGTAAACAGGAAGTAGGATGTTATTGCTTAAGTTTGCTAAAACTTGAGCAATAATTATGCATATTTGTTTAATTATAATTCATGTTATGAATTAGCCAGCAGTGGGTAGGTACGCTGAATGCCTGGTCATCCGCCCCCCCTGATGTGGCCCCTGTTGGAGCACAGCTTTCCCCTGCAGATGTAGGTGGTTAGCAGGAGAACAGATGAGCAACAATGCCATTAAAATCTGGCTAGTCGCTGATACGAGGAAAACGTATGCATAACTTCCAAGAAAATGCATAAATTTCAGGTTCATTTGAATAAAGTCAAATGTCAGAGTGAACATGAGCTGCAGCTTCAAGGCTTCCTGAGTCAGAGGTCACAGGAAGGACGTCCAGATCAAACACCGCAGGCACTCTTTGACCTTCAGAATTTAAAGTAAAATATGATTTTGGCTTTGTTTTTGGCCTTCCCTCCTTCTTCCCTTTCTTTATTCCCTCTTTCAGGCGGGAAAACAAAAGGCAGGAAAAGAAGGAGGGAGGAGTGGAGGAATCTTTAGCGAGAGGTGATGTAAAGGGCAGGTCATCTTCACCTACAGACTGAAATATCACAGCTTGCCCGGGGCTCGTCATCGTCTCTGATGCTCCAGGGGAGTTTGTGACAAGTCAGGGGTAATATTGAGGGAAAGAGGGAGAGAGAAGCCGCAAGGGAACATGATCGATGAGGTGCTTTTGACTGAATCATCGACTGTGGGTAAATCCTCTTCTTTAATGTTGTGCTGCCTTTACAGTCTGATCAGCGCGATATCCTTTGTAGGGAATATGAGAGACATCGTCCTGCAGGTGCGGCAGAATCTCATTCTGAGTTAATGAGATTTTAATCCAACATACATAACAGCACCCTCCACGGTGACATTTAAAGAAGTCATTAGGTGTTGATGGGTGAGAACGAGGGGTGCAGGGTGGAAAATTGTCTCCTTCATTTTTTGACTCAACGTTCTGTACAGCAAAATCATGGCGCACACTTATTCTAAAAGTTCTGTGCTGTAATATGACATTTTAGCAAGTTAAAGGAACCCTGGTGCCTTAAGTCAAACCACAGGTGTTATAATTCACAAATAGCTCCAAATATCCTATTCTCGTTTCTTTTTTATCTACATAATTTAATACATCAATTCCTATCTTTCTCAAGATGGGGCCATTGAACAGCCTTGGGTTCAATTCTCACCTGCAATTTAGCATAGCTCAGAGGATGAGGATGTAGCTCAGCAAGTTAAGCTGCTGAGCTGGTTGAAATTGCAAATACATGAGGTGATGAGTTCGAACTTAAGCTCACCTTTAGTTGAAGTTATCTCCTCACTAATGTGATTTGAACAATAAAGACAACAATGAAGTAGAGAATTTCAAGTTGAGGATGTAGCATGACAAGGCACTGACACATGATGATCTAAGATAATGAATCAAACCCAGCTGGAATTGTAATGAGTGTAATAATAAACTCTAAACTCTGGAAAATCTCTACAAAGAAGGTGATAATGTAATTGACATGGTTTATAAATAAAATGAGACAAATAAAATCAACTAATCAAAGGTAATACTAGAAATTAGCCTATATTTGGATATTTTCCTTCCAGAGACTGAGCTGATAAATTTCATAGCTTTTCTGAAAATCACTCAAGGCAGCATCAACTGAGTGAATAACTCTGTGTACAGACTGTAGCGTGAAAGGGAGCATTGTCGCCAGGCAGAATTACACAATCTGAGGAAGCTCTTCATGAAGACTGTGCTTAATTTTTGCTGCGTGGGAGGAATCAATTCACTGCTGTTGCAAAACACACTGTAACTGCTGTCTGCAATGATCTGTTGGAGATGTTTGGTCTCGGTTGGCGCCGGTTTGACACATCTTGAGACAAACGGGCTCTGTTCAACAAGACAAGAGGAATCTTTGCCATATGGATGTTAATATTCTTCCTCTTAGAACTTAAGATTCTCTCTGTGTTTGGGTTGATTGACAGGTGTCCATTGAAATGCAGCTGAAACAGCTTCCTGTCTGACACTGATAGGCGCAGAGCCTGTGAATGACCCAGGTAAATGTCAGAACACCTTTTAAAATGTTTTTTTGTTCGACCAGAGGAGGCTCAAGAGTGGCCTAGAGAGGGTTGAACCATTATTTCAGTCGGGAAAGTGGAGATTTTTCAGGGTTCAAGGCATTTTGTTAGTGTGTCTCAGACAGAGAATGCACCTTGTTCTCTACTTCAGGTTCACTTTCAAAAACAACCTCTTTCTTTAATGACTTTAAATTGAGTCTTGACGGCACAAAATACACCAAATTATATATTAAACTCAGTCCTGTCTGAGCTGTTTTCTCTCTTATATCAATATTTGAACTTTTACTCTCTTGCCTGAGGTTGATGTGGTTAATTTCCCAGTTAATTATCATCTTATTTACCATAATTATTAGCAGAATAAGTGAGTGTTTGTCAAGTTGTTGTGGGGCTGCCTGGTCCCAGCGCTCTTACTCACTTTTCTAATTAAAACTTCTCAAAATGTCACATTTTTTGAGTCAACTTGTTTAGGCAAACCAGGAGAATTGCTGATTAGTTCCACTCATCTGTCCCTTATTATTGAAAGACAAGGTTGGATTATCAATGAGGAGGGTCATGAGGCTAAAATAAACCGCAAAAACCCTGCAGGCACACATATTGTGACAAAACATCCTTCTCTTTGAAATAGTGACATGTAGGGACAGAACACTTAAATGAAAAAATGTAATTATTAAACATAAATACCAGTTTTAAAAGTGCAAACAAATGTTTCCTCTGGGGTTGCACATTTTTAGGGGCTGAAGTCTTGTTTGCAGCATATTTTAGGTGATTCTTACTGCTACAAAACAAAAAAAAAAGGAAATTGATGCATTTTGATGAGAACTTGCTTTTGAATGAGGATGAAGAAATGGAGAAAGACAGTTGACACCCACTCACATCATCCTCACACTTTTCAATTAGTGTGCAGGCAGACACCTAAGTGTGGCTGGCATCACCATCCTAATCCTCCAGAGACAGAAAGAGCATTAGCGGTCATACACCAACCACATTTGTCCCATAATTCATTACAATTAATTGCTTCCCTGTTCTCTCGGCCTTTTCCCAGGAAGGCGCCGCAGTGCGGACGTCTCCGCTGCAGATTGTAATATGAGCACAGGACTTAAAGCTGTCATTCAAATCTCACTGTGACCTTTAGGGAGAAAAGGCTGTTTTTCACCCAGTTTGCAGGCAGCTGAGGTTTAAAGTGTGTGTGTGTGTGTGTGTGCCTCTATCATTGTGAGAACCAATCTGAGTGAGGATATTTTTACCTGGTGCAACCTGACACAGTGTTTTACAGTTACAAACAGGTAACACTTAATAGGAAACTAAATCCTTTTTAACTCCACCTTCATCATTGTATAATAAGAAATTGTTAGTACTAGTAGTTAAATTAATTAATTTACAGTAGCTGCTGTTTTCCACAATAAACAAAAGAGGTCAGCAGTGAGGCAGAAGATATATTTAGGTACTTAAAAGATGAAGTTTAAATTGAAATAAAATGAAGGTTGTTTGAGATAAAAGATTCATGTTTGCATTAGATGTTCACTGACATGCTAGCTCTTTCCTTTTGTTTCCAGTATGCATCTTAGCTTTTTCAGAGCTGATGTTTTTTCTTGCATGTTTATGTCATCTACAATTAATTAAACTGAGCCTCAAATTAAATTTCTATTTATATGAAAGAAAGGCTATTATAATGATTTTTTTGGTTTTACAGACAGTCAATATATTGGGCAAAAAAATTATTTGACGAAAAAAAAGATGCACATTACAATTTTTCAGAATTTGCTTTGTCCAAAACCGTAATATTTGCACCTTAAGCAAAAAAAACAGCAAATCTAGAGACTTGATGTTTGAACCAACACATGTTTGTAATCAATTACTGAAAAATGACCTAAAATATTTACCACTGATCACACAAGCTAATTTATTCTTGATAAACTCATAATAAATTTCTTAGTTGAGAACTTAAAATAACTGATGCCTTAACTGAAGTTTTAAGCTGAATTTTTCCATTCACTTAACGAAAAAACTTTTTTCTTTGCACATAGTAAACACATCCACGTCTTTTCACATCACTTCTCCCTCCTATGAATTACACAAGAAACACAAAAACCCCACAAAGCTTCAAGAGCAACCAGATACATTTAATTAGATAATTGCTCCATGTTTTTTTTCCTGAAGACTGCCTCACAGTATTTGTGCAGTATTGATGGAAAAAGAAAAAAGGGGGAGGAATATGATTCTCTTTGAGCCTGGATAAAGCTGTAATTTCATCCAAAGGATGACAATCAAACATTGGGATGTAGATTTACGTCGTGCTGCCCACAAGCGATTTTTTACGAGCCCTTAATGTCAAAGTATTGAAGCCGAACCCCCATACACTGGAAATAAAAGATTCTGACCCCTTATAAATTAATGTTATTATTACAATTTGTATGCTAAAAACAGCTAACCTGAAAGGAACATTAATGTTTAAGTGCTCTAGTGTATGAGCTAAAGAGCGTTTCTTTACTGTCTTTATCCTGTCTGCTGGTCCTCATATTCTCTTAGCAGTAAGAATATCTTCTGTCAAATCTTCATTAAAGTCTGACTATCAGAGTACATCATGCTCCATTTATTCATTTATTTATTTATGACTGGTTTTATTTGAAGAAAAGTTAACATTTAGTTTTTTTTTCATTGACACTGAGAGAGATGTAGAAAGTCAAATCAAAATTTATTCAGAGTGCAGGAGATTGAAGGACTCACAATTGACAGAAAAATGGAGAGAATCAAGTGTCGATGAGTTCAAATAATTAAAGGCTAACAAGTATCATGCTTCCTCAGAGTGTTTAATAACATAGTCACCATCAGATTAGTTACCTAGTTGCATGAAGTTCAAGTAATCATGTTTGTGTCTCAGCATTTTAGCTTTCATTTATTCACTCACCATACAGCTTGTACAGGATCTTGAACACAGGTGTTTCTTTAGAAAGAGTAAATAAAAAACAAAGTTGCATGAGGAAGCCGTAGGATCTTCCTGCCAAGGGTAGTTACTGAAGTGTCTGTTGAGAATGATGACGGTTGACCTCTGGATCAGCTTCCTGCAGGAGCAAGATACATATTTAAGATACAAGAGGTCATCACAGACATAAGGCAGAAAGGATAAAGATTGGGAGTGATTTTACAACACTTAAGATTCCCTGTTGGTGCAGTTATTTGAGGTGGGGGACATGAAATACTAAATTCTGGGCTCAAGTCCACTCAGGGACAATTTTTGCAAGTCCATCTTTAATTTAAATTAGAGAAGGAGAAGTTTGTATAGCACAAAAAGCAAAAACCACTATACTTGACTTTTGGTGAATATAAACCAGAGGAAAACTTGGCCTTGAAATAATGCATTCTTATTTTATTCAAACAAGTAGAAAACATGTAATCTAAGTAATCTCTTTGTGTGAGAAAGAGAGATCCAAATTTTCGTGTGCCTTCTGTGGTCTGATGGACATGTTGCTGATGTTCCCTTCCACAGGTTCTTGGTTCAAAACCATCTTGTTATGTTCATTTTGTCTGGAAGAGTAAAGGCAAGACTTATGCCTGTCATGCATGAAGTTCTAGGTTCTTATCCAATAATAAAGCATTTTCTTTGGTTTGTTTTTACAGATTTTTACTGTTGCATTTCTGAGAACAAACTTGAGCTCAAAGTACTGTAAAGGATGGTGGATAAGCAGCAAGACTTTTGCTTCTCATATATGAAGATCTTGGTTCAAATGCACCTTTAATTTTAATTGGCTAAAGCACATTGCACACAATTCAATAGCACTTTTTAATGGAGTGACTATAAGTCATTGGAAAACTTATTTGGTCTAGGCACAGAAAAAATGCAGCCATATTTTTATTAAAATATGCAAGAGAAGATCTAAGCTACCTCTCTGACAACATGATTCAATGTGAAAAAGATAAGTCCTAGGGATGTCTATGTTTTCTGTGGGCTGGTGGACATGTTGTTGACACACCCCTCCAAAGGTTCTTGGTTCAAGACCAGCCTATTTTGTTTATTTTTTTCTCTACAAAAGTCACTGTTGCATTTATGAGAACAAACTGGAGCTCTTAAAACTGTGATTGATGCTAAAGGGGAGGCATAAGTTAGGACTGTCATGGACTAAGTTCTGAGTTCAAATCCAGTCATAAAGCATTTTGTTCAGTTGTCTCTACAAATGTTAACTGTTGCATTTATGAGAACAAACTGGAGCTCATAGTACTGTCAAGGATGATGGAGCAGTGGCAAGACTTCTTCTCATGCTTAAAGTTCTTGGTTCAAATCTTCCTTTAATTTTTATTAGAAAAGGATTTTTTTTATTGCACACTATTTAAATGCCATTTTTTAATGTAGTGACTATAAACTGATGGAAAACTTTATTTAGTAGTACAAACAAGGAGAAATCACAAGATCTAAGACATTGCACTGGGTAATGTAATTCAATATGGAAAAGATAAGGCCAGATCATCTGTGTGTCTTCTGTGGCCTGGTGGATATGTTGCTGATATACCATCCTAAAGGCTCTTAGTTCAAAACCACCCTGTTTTGTTCATTTAGTTCTACAAATGTTTACTGTTGAATTTATGACAACAAACTGGGGCTCAAGTCTGTGTGAAGGATGGTGGAGAAGTGGCATAACTTCTGCTTATCATGCATGAGGACCATAGTTCAAAGCCCCCCCCCCCCTTTTTTTTTAATTTGTCTCATTTGATGCTGACTTCATTTATGATAACACAATGGAACTAAGACAAGAGAAAGGTAATGGTGAAGTGGCAGTGTAAATGCCACTCATGCAAGAAGTTATTGGTTCAAACCCAACCAAGAACTCTTTTCTTCTTCTATTTGTCACCTCGGATGCTTACTGCTGCCTTCTTGAGAACAAACTGGAACTAAGATTGGTGTGAAAGATGGTGGCGAAATGGCAGTGCGTGTGCTTGTCATACATGAGGATGGTTGTTCAAGGCCAGGGAAAGTCTCTGTGGAGAGACTCCAACACGAACGAGATTCCAAACTGTGTCTCCCAAAAGGGAGAGAGCATGGATGTGATGGAGCAATAATGAGAGAGAGGCAGAGCAAAGGGCATTAACAGAAGACATAATGCATGCATCGAGCAAAAGATGGTTGGCAATAGAATGATTGTTGGAGGGCAAGTAACACTGCACAATGGAAAGCAGGACAGTAACAGTACCAGTGCACGTAACAGAGAGAGGGAGTACATGTGAGAAAAGTGTGCAAATGAAAAAAATGTCAAAAATCAATTTTTTTTGAAAAAGCAGTATATATGTGTATATACGGAAGCCCAAAGCGGCAGGGTTAAATTTTTTTTTTCAAGCCGTTTTCTCGAGATAATGAGAAAATAACTCGAGAAAACAAACTTTGTTTTCTTGAGAAAACGGCTTGTAAAAAAAAAAAATGTAAACCATATCCGCTTAGGGCTTCCGTATGTATTTATATATATATATATATATATATATATAATATACACACACACACACACACTGAATTTGTTAGTTTCCAAAATTTTGGAAAAAAATTTTTTTCATTAACTTTTTTGAAACAAATATCAGTACCAGCAAGTCTCAGAAAGAGAAACTTTTTTCTTTTGCAAAAGCACAATTTTAGTAAAAAAAATTTTAGAAAGCAGTTTTTTTCCAATATGGAGTATTTCTTTGGCTAAACATGTTTTTTACTGTATTTTTTATATTCCTTATTAAGTAAAAGGGTAGGCAAAATAAGCATGAGCTTCAGCCTACACCTTTTCGATTAGCTTTATCCATCATATGATATTGAAATCTGTTATGTATTTGTTGTGGGTGGATTTTATATGCTAATCGAATAAAACAAACAAACAAACAAGCACAGTAAGCCATGTACTACACATTCTTGCAAACCTGCAACCCTGGACACACTAGGACTCTGTTTTAATATTCTCATAATGGTGACAATGTTTATATTCCTGGGTAAATGTGTGTTCTCATATGGATGTTTTGTTTTGCCGTTGAACACATAACTAAAGGTAATTTGGATATATTATTATAAAAAGCTATACACAGCCGTTTGAATACAGGCTTAGGTTAACTATATCTATGAAACACCTTTTTACATGGTCAGTGTATTTTTTGAAGTAAAATACTATCAAGTCTGTTTTGCAAATTTTAAATTGTGTTGGTACGTTTTCACATTGCAGGAAAAACATGGATTGATACAACTGCTATGTTCACATCAAAGTAGTTTACAGTCCACAGTTTGTCTCCACCTTTACTGTGTCTGTTCTGTTTCAACAACAGTTTCTCTATACACTTGCAAGGGGAATTACACACTCAAACACAACTGGCAGAACAGAGTAATCCTTAATGCAAACTGAGGCTTCCACACAAGAATTGTGTTTTTTTCATTAAAAGCCATCATCTAATCCTGCAGAACAATCTAGTGGCTTATTTATACCTTGCCATGATCAGGTGCTGGGTTCTAACCCACAGTTTTAAAAACACTGGAACACAAGACAATGACTCAATGTTTCCTCTGTAATCTTGTGTAGCAGCAGTGGTTTAGGGTAATATGAGGTTTGGTTCCATGTCTGTTTCAGTGCAGGTTTTGATTACACCAAAATATTACACTCCTTTGCTCTTAAACACTTCAATATGAAGTATTTGCTATTGACAAGTACATTTTAGTATCTTTAGGATGTGTTGTTTTTGCAGTAAACTGCTGAGAAACTGTGATGTTCTGTGGAGGGCACTGTTTTATCTGGCCAGCACTGCTTACTAAACAGCCATGCTTCTATTTATGGGAAACATACAATGTTTCACTTTCTTGGTATCAGTATATTATTAAAAAAAAGCCATGAGGTCCCAATAGCTTAGATCAGCAAAACTAAAACAGCCTATATTAAACCCCACAATAAAAAAGCATAGTGGACATGAATTTCATGAAAGTCTCAGAAACATTTATTGTTAAATGATATGTTTATTCTTGTTTTGTCAAAAATATGCCCCATTTACATTTGCTTTTAGTTTCTTAAAGCCCAATTAGTTCCAGATATGATGTATAAACCTTTGTACAGAGAAGGTTTAAACAATCACATTTTAAAACCATCTTGAATGCTTCTTCAATAAACACTAACTTATTCAATATGCCAAGGAGACATGAAGTGTAAAATAAAAATCAGTTTTAAATCAAGAGCACTGGCTTGTTAAAACCACTTTATTTTTCATGTCATGCTTAGAGTTGCTCCTTGTAGCCTGCCCTTCTTGATAAATAAAGAACAAAATATTCAAAATACAACTCGAATGGCTAAGTAGTTTAATCACTGGCTCCCCTGCTGAAATTTGGGGTTCAGACCCTAGTTGGGTTTGGACTTTCCACCTCTAACGCTTGTAGCGTAGGCTTTTACCAAAGGTATCAAAACTATTTAAAATAAGGTCAATTGTTGGGCGCCAGACAGGGAAAAGATAAACTGACCTGTCAATTAAAAAAAATAACCTTTGGGTTTATTCATCCGACTAGCCTTACCTGTGCTACAGAAGTGGAAAAAAAAAATACATAAGATACTCAAAGTCAGTATAATTTATATTCAAATCAAGAAAAAGAACATTCAAATCATTCAAATTATCATTTGCATTTAATTCATTCAAAAAATCAAATTCTTCAAATTAGCATTTATATTCAATTCATCAAGAAAAATCATTCAAATTCTCCTGATGAGAAACAAAATTTATATTCACAAAATAATCTAATGCAAACTCAAAAGCGGATTCAAAACAAATAAATTAAATGTCCATTAATTCAATTCGATAAATTAGGAACCCAGATAGTCTTTTCTCTCTGTGAGATGTGGGAGTGTGTATGTGTGTGTGTAGTGTTTGCAGGGGGGTAAATAGTTCACAAGTCCTTTCACAATCAGTTCAGTCCAGTTCCATATGAAAGAGGGGCAGTGATTAGTGTAGGTGTATGGGTTGGGAGCTGTAATGTTCCAGGAGCTGAGGAAACCAGAAGGTAAGGGGAATGTGAGGAGAAAGGAAAAT
>JAPZDW010000017.1:6787865-6798054 GCA_029814725.1 Acanthurus nigricauda
ATTACATCATTAATCATCATTCCAGCCATGCTTACAATCACCATCATCATCAGCCATATTCTTCTCTTCCTTCTACTCATCCTTATCATGTTCTTTAATCACAGAGTGACGTACAGTAATCATGCGGTGACTGAGTATATCTTCTATAATTGGCTGTGGTGGGCAGGGTGCTCAGGCTGCATGCAGAGGACTTATGACAGCATATGAGACAAGCTGTTTCAGAGACAGGTTGACCCCTGGTGGGCAGCTCTTTCTCCTCATGCAACATGTAACAAGAGAGGATAGCAAATTATGTAAAAGCATAATGATTAACACAACGCTATAGCCATATTTCAGTGGAAAAATTTAGCAGTGGCCTGGAGGGGGAGCACCTCATTCTCTGCAGCTTGCTTAGCAGACACAAAAACAGAGATGGAAGAGGAGGACACTGTATTGATGTATTGAGTGTAACACTGCTTTACATATTTTACAACAAAGGAAGTGAGAGACTTTACGACTGTGCAGATGGAAGACTTAAGATAGCCATCAGAGATGTGCAGAAACATGGATCGAAAACCCAGCCTGCAACCTTGTCTTTAACCCTACTTAGATTTAAAAAGTATTGCTGCATTCAAATAGAGTCATGCATGTGCTAGAAGACAAATCACAAATCATTTTATCATACAAGAGCATGAAAATTAAGAAAGAATGTTGGAGTAAACCATTAACTGTAATTTCTATTCAGAGTTTGAATATAAAAACCTGCATTGAACCTTTTTGGCCTCCCCTTTTGGAAATGAAGGTAATTACACAAACACTGTCAATGTGCTTCTGTTGTGCTTTGCTCCGCCCACCCGTTGTCGCTCTAAAGTCATCACTTACGTCAACTCAGTCGGGACTTTTTGGCATCCTTTTTAAAAGGCAAAGGATCCTTTTTAGCTTGTTGAAAACACACATACACAAAAAAACCTGTGGTAATTTTGGACCTGATTAGGTAAAATAGCAAAAGAAAACCCAAAAAACACAGAGGATTTGAATATTGTACTGTGTGTAACATCATAATTTTTAAATTATGTGTTTGAACAAACTTACACAGATACAACAGGTGTGCAATAAGATGATTTTCCAGCTTTACTGCCTTTTTTTAAGTGGTGGAAATGGGATGTTAAGGTGTTATGATGTGACTTGCACTGCCTTAACAGACATTTTATGCATTTCTCCCTCCTTTTTAAGTAGTTGGGAGTTTTATTACCCAGTTATTTTTATGCATGCATGCCTGCAACTTTTATGCCAATATAAAAATGCATCCTTTCTTGGTCGTCTCCTCTTGAAAATGATATTTTTTTGAATGCAATAAAGTAGTTAAATAAATAAGAAAACATATATTGCCAGTGCTGCTGGAAAAGTAGACATTACATATCTGTAGAGGACTCTGACGTATCCTGTTTCTCTGTCTGAGCGCGAGTGCAAGACACTGATTTGGGAGTCGCAGCAAGGGTGGCTTTTGTGCTCCTGCGGCCCAACAGCACTTGCTGTATGGCTTCTTCAAGTGGAGTGAGGGGCGACAAAGGTGGTTAGCCATTGTTGCATAGACAGGTGTAGTAATTACATTCCCCTCCATTCAGTCCCTATCTCCATACAGCACCAGCATGCCCCTCTCAAACTCCATTATACACTTGCCAAATGGAACAAAAGCGCAGCATTCAATGGTTTTGGCACCGAAAAAGAGACACTGACCCCTTCTGAGGTTAGACATCAAATTGTGTCATGGTCTCACAGGCGGCAAAAGACAGTATGACTTTTAATTTATGGTTTCAGAGTCGCATCAGCCGCTGGATTATCCCCATTTTGGCACGAGTGCGCTTGAAAGCCCTCGCCCTCGCTGTAACTTGGTTCAGGTCACTTTAAAATGAAACACTTTTCATTTTTTATGGCCCTATAGCACCATAGAGTAGATATTCTCTTTGGCTATTGTATTAAAACATCAATATTTTACAAGCATCTTATAAGAAAGCATAGTTATGTGAGTTTGAACACGCAGACTTTTTGTGTCTGAGCTTGAAAACTGCAACATTTTATATTTTTCAGATTGCTCACGTACGCATTGCTCATGCATTATGGGGCGAGTTCTCAAATAAAAACTAATTAGGGTCCGTACATTTGTCGTGACGATCAAGAGGAAAGTTTTTCTTTGCCTCAAAATGAGACATTTTCGCTGAAATAACACCAAACATTTCAGAGTGAAAATACTCTGCTCTTGATTGTTTGTCACAGCCTGCTTTTCAGATACGCTCCAAATTACACTAAATTGAACTGTTAGGGCTCAGTAGACAATTTCTAATGAATACAAGGGTGAAACACATCTCATGCACAGTTGCTTGAGAGCGCACAGATGTTATAGTGGAGCCTGAAGTAGCACACAAAGCACGGCACTTGTCTTGTCTGATGAGGGGGCTCATTTGGAACTGCCATTAGTAGACATATGATTTATGGCTCTGTCTGCCGCTCCTGCAGAAACCGACGCTTTCATTTCAGCAGCACAAGCCCAGAGTGGAGAGTCGCTCTCTGTGCTTCTGTTTTTTAACTCAAATGCAGCACAGAGAGCTTCAGTGGATTGGATGGATGGAAGAGAGAAGGTGTCACATATCACTAAATAAGACTTGTTTTCCATACTGGTTTCTATCAACTCAGAGCTTCTTTGTAGGTACTCTCTTAATATTCTACTTTTTTAGACACTAAGAACTTGTTTCGTTCAGGCTGAATTACATAGATGTTCAATTTTTAGATGCATTTTAATGAGCTGATACATATTGGAATAAAAAAATCTATTTTTCAAAGGGGGATTGTGGCCTTGACAGGCAGCAACAGTGATGACATACAGACAAAAGACATGACACGACTACATCCTCAACAAAAGTTTTCCTTTGACGTCCTCTGTGTCAGTCACCAAAGTGAGCACAGGCAGGATGTGTTTTTCTATGTTGTCAGTATAAAAAACCCCCAAAACAACAAATCTGTTGCAAGCCTTTTGAACCTGCATTCAATTTATTTTGTGAGCAAACATGTCAGAAATCTGTTGGATATCAAAAGTAATTGTATGACCTTGACCTTAATGGTGTTTGTGCTTTTATATCAGCTGTGCAGCGTAAAGTGTTCAGTGAAAGGATGAAAGATGAAAAGACAAACACCAAACACTGAAACCAGATTTATAATTAATTGATGTTCATAATTAGAAGTGCAAAAAAGTCCTTATTCCCCAAATACGATTTTTTTTACAGTATTTGCTTTCTATTTATCATGCAAACCTGCTGTGTTTGCATGATACAAAATGAGAAATAAACATATTTTTCTGGTTCATATCAACAGAAAATGGTGCAACAGTGTTTCTGCACTAAAGGAATGGTCACTTTTTTTGATTGCCCTGCACTCTGTAAGTTACTTCCTGTTTCCCCTGTGTTGATTGCCTCACCTGTCTGTCTCATTACAGTGTGTATGTGGTGTTTTCTCTTTGTCTTTATTGTTCATCATCTTGCTCTTCCCTATTTTTCTTTTTAGTATTTGTTATTTCTTAGATTTTTGGTGTCTTTGCTTAGCTCTTTTGCTTTTTTTGTTTTGTAATCAGCTTTTTTAATAAAGCTCACCTTTTGTTAGTTAATCTCTGAGTTGGTGTTTTGCTTTTGGGTCCTTTTCTGTTTAAAATATGACACTATGTTCCTGAAAAAGGACTTGATGTCATGGCTCTGATGGGGATAATAAGTAAACATTATTCAAAGGGATTACATATTGTAAATGTCAGCAGAGCTACAGTTTATAGTCGAGTGATAATGCAGTCAAATAATAGGGGAAAAACACTACCATTACCACCCTTATGTTTCCAAACATGGTGCAGCAGAGCTGTTGAGATCAGAAAATGCATGTTTGAATATGTCCTTCAAAGAGTCATGTGATCACACCATAAAGGATGGGCATCAAAATATATTATCAGTTAACTCCAAAGAGAAAGCCAGTATTTTTCAAGAAGTTAAGTATTTTATTTTTCCTTCTACAATGTCTCAAACTGTCCCACCACCTATAATTTACTGTATTTTACAACTGTGAGCAGCTTTTTCTGTTTGTTTATGCATTATACTTTATATTCAACAGCTTTCCCCATGTATTATAGAAGCCAGGAAGCCATCTCCTCCTGTCCACTAGAGGGCCTCAACATGTTTTCCTGCCCTGCATGTCAGCTGACCTTTAACCTGCAGGTAACCTGTTTTTCATCTGCAATTAGCTTCCCTCGGTTCTCTTAATAGTTTGCTGCTTCGTGTCTGCAGTTTTTCTCCAGCCATGTTGCTCTCCAGTCTTTATTCTCGCCTGCACTGGCTTTGACCTCAGATTCTCCCTCTTAGCTTGGTTGTCTGTTTAGTCTTTTATTTCTTTGTGCCTTCCTGCGCAGACCGGGGCTCTGTTTGACCTCAGAGCTAAAACTGTTTTTGACATATCTCATCTGCCTCCTGAATCTGTTTTTGTGTCCAATCCCTGCAAAAAACAGCGTTTCAGACCCGGGATGTTGCACCTGTGAAGCAAACACTGTATCCAACTGAGCCACCAGGAAGCCTCGAGGCAATGCTTTGTCCATCCATCAGCTTTATGGCAAAAGCATGCCTTCAGATGGCAAATGAACCTGGTCAGCTGCCACTGTTTTCGATGTAATATCCACAATATTCCCACCAAATGTCAACCAGGTACCTTTTGGACAAACTCATAAAAAACAAACCAAAATCTGAGACATTTTGCACTTTAAGAATGGCAAATATTTATTATTTTCTCCCTTTTTCCTCTATCTCATAATTTCCTCTCCCTGTCCTCACTAAGCAGGAAGTGGCTGCTGATGGCGACAGGACCGAGGTGCCGCTCCCTGCCTGGGTGCTCCGCAGTGCCACATCTGTCCATCTGTCAAGCACACAGGCCCATCAATCAAACAGCTGAATGCAGGTGAGAGCCCGGCACAATGAACAACCATTAATCACTCAGAGACATGGACACCAGTGGGGTACGTCGGGTAGGGGGGGGGGGCTGTTTAAGAGCTGTGATTGCATGTGTGTTTGTGTGAGATGCAAATGTGTCACGGTTGAACATTTTCTCTGTTAAGGCTGGCTTGCTTTTTTGATGATGCACAGCTGATTTACGCCTGTTCTAACTCTTTATGAAAAGCCTCTCAGTGTGAGAACAGGAAAATGCACTCATTATAGCTTCAAGGTCTTCGTGTGTCTGCTGATCTGCAGCGTCTTTTGCTTGATGCAACACTGTTAAAAGTGTTAAAAATTTTAAGGGGATAATTTTAGAGATTCACACATTTGTTTTTAATGAGACAGAGTTTTAACGAGTTGTTATACTTCTGATTATGTTGATCTTTGAGTAAAAGACTGAGTTGAGCCTCTTTTAGAGAATAAAAGCAGAAAATGTGCATGTAAAAAACATGTAAAATACAATCCAAAAGGTGCATTTGAGCAATTCAGAGTTTTACTGCCGTAAAGTTGTTGGACTTGTTCAAAACAGATTTCAAAAAGAATGATTAAAACCTGCACAGCATACCTTTTTTGTCTCTATAGGGTCAAGCTCAAAAAGCATCGTCTTCAAAAGTTCCATGATGCAACTTAGCTGAGAAAATTGCTGGTTATCCTGATTATACATAAGGCTGTTTGGAGCTCTTTAAGGGGTCATGAGATAAAAATAATGTCAGCACCAATTACATGTATGATTGCATGAATGTATGCCTCTTTTTTTTGTACAACACTGTACAGCTACTCATTTTTAGGCTTTAAAGAAGACTCAGATGCTTTAATTTGATGTGTTTAGAAGTGAAAATAGTTGGTAATCACTGCCTTTTTAGGTAAAATCATAATGAAGGAGTAATCAGGTGAATATACTTAGATATCCTCTACGGATATTCGTTGTTGTTTGAGCTGAAAAATAGTTATCCAAGTATTAAGAGACAGAAACATGAACAGAAACTTGGGCATTTCGAGCCACAAGCCATGGCTGAGAAACACTCTCCGCAGAGCGTCGGTGTGATTCAGCTCTTGGGTGTGCTGCCTGCTGCGGGAATTTGGCGTAACAGCATGAAATCCATAGCAACATGTTAACTAACACTCGGGGAGCATTATGATAATTCACCGGTGTGAATTAACACAGACAATACAACCCGCCAGGGTGCACTGAGCACATCTGATGCAGGTGGAGGGTGGAGAAGTCTTTTGTAGGTAGACGCCGCTGCAAGCTGAAATAAAATGAATGTAAAAGTTTATCTCAGCAGCTTAGATGATGGCGTATAACATAAAATGTGAGTTCGAGTCCTGTCACAAATATTTCATTTCATCGCAGACATGTGCTTGATTCTAAAAGCCGTGTCTCCAGGCTTTTTGTTACCTTGCAGTTTCTTGAAATACAACCCTTGTGAAGGGTCTGATCTGTTTCAAACTTCCCTCAGACATTTAAGCCCAACATTTTCATGAATCTCCCCAGCTGCACCGCGTAAAACCTCTGTGACTGTCTCCTGTGGTCTCCCTCTGGTACCTCCTCTCTCGTAGCATACAGATCAGGCCTCTTTCAGCCAACAGAACAAGTTTGCAGAATGAAAAAAAACAAGAGATAAACGCAGCTTTGCAAGAAAAAAGGCTGGGGCTTTTAACTCACTGAGCTTTACCCTATGAGAATGAAAGAGAAGTAAATGGAGATGGATAGAAGAATTTGGCCTCACAGTTTCTGTTTTTGTTTTTCCTCCTTTTGTTGTTTTGTGATTTGAAGCATTTGAGGTCACTGACTGACACTGTTGAATTTTAAAAGAGAAAGTAAGGAGAGGAAGTTGATCAGCTTTGACTTTTATTGCTGCGCCGCTCAACAATCGGTGGTTTATTGGCCGAAGCAGTGCTTTAGGGATGCATCAGTTAACTTTAAAAATATTGCTTGGACTCTCAATTTAAGAAAAAAAGCTCCTCTCTAATATCACAAAAAGTTTTTAAAAGTCCTTTCATTTGAGCCAAATCTCCCCAAAGTTGCAATCCTGAAAGCTCATAAATTTAAGCAAATACATCTTTAACAATCACATCTCATTGTACATCTGTTTTTATCAACGATCAGTTGTTTTTTTACTCGAGCTGACAGATTTATGACATAATTTCCAAAAGCCAGTTAAACTAAAAATCTGGCAGGAATAGAAAGTTCGCTTGGGTATCCGTTTGGTATAGCAAATATATCTTTAATAAAAGATGTCCACCCTCCCACCTTCCACTGGTTGTGGAGCGAGGAAGGAATGAAGAAGAGCTCTGTGGCCTCAAATCAGCGCCGAAAAGAAAATAAATGTCAGTATTGTTGAACCTTTTTTTGTTTCCACTGTTGTCGTTGCCCTTTAAAGTTTAAGCTTTTTGAACATAATTATGTACATATGATATGTCTGCGAACCCAAAGGAGAGAGTGTGTGTTTCAGCTTGACCACTGGGTGACTGGGAAACACATTTCCCTACACGTTTCTTGTTGTGTTGCACGGAGGCATATTAGCCGCGCTGATTCAAACAGTAAATCGCCTAATAGTGATGTTGAAAGGGCGCATGAAATGGTTTATTCATGACAGAAATTTCTAATTCTGCTCACCTTGGACCTCTCGATTTCGACTGGCAAGGAAACTCCAGAGAGCTTGAGAGCAGAATAAAAGAGTGAGAGAGTGTAAGGAATGATATTTTGCTATTGAAATAAATAAATTGAAAGCAAACACGGAGCTAAGCTGTAGAATAAAACACCCAAAGGCAATTAACTCCTGGAAAGAGAGACGACAATTAATTTTGTTTATCAGCGATGTATAACTTTTATATGTGCACATGAGGTTTAGTAAAAGTCCCTGTTGTCTGATTTTACGATGCATGTTTTATTCAGATGCACATTTGTGACTTTGTGGCCTCTGTGAGTGTCCAGCTGCTAAAGATATGAATTACGTGCTTTTAAAGGAAGTTACTACCCTGAGATCCGAGCTTTAGCAGCTTGAATTTTCTCCTTGTCAGCTGCTGTGTCCTTTTATTTAAATTGTCACTTTGTATATTTTCACTCAGGATGAAGGAAATATTCAAGCAGCACAAACATGTGCACAACAACTTTTCTTTGACTTATTAAATAAGTCAAAGCAGTCCAGTGTGTGGAAGCTGGTAATAAATTCTTTAAGAGATTAAGCTAACGTTAGCAACTCTGCGCTACTCTTTATTGCATTTGGCAGAGTTTACACCCCAGTCGACTTTAACCAATATGGCCAAACACATCAGTTAGTCCTCATCCTAAAAGCCTTTTGATTAATTTAAGAAAGTGACAACAAACTATTTTTAACTAAGTATACAGACCAGGCAGCTAAGATTAGTTATTTCATAACTAAAATAAAGGTGTAATATAACAATTTTCTTTAAAATAATTATGATGCCAGGACAAAGAAGCCTTATTTAAATGTGTTCTTTTGATCATCACCATATCAGGATGTGAACTTGTTGCCTGCACATGCAGCTTTAGCTTCAGTCTTTTAGCATTGCACCTTACACATGGCCTTTAATTGGGTTTTAAGACACTTTTAGAGGATTCATATTTTAAAAAAAGGCAGCCAGAAGCAGCAAATTTAACCAACTCATAAAGTAAACAAACTATTTAGTCCCTATGAGGTTCTTAAATGTCATGAAAATTCTCAAAACAGGACTTTATGTAAAGTTTTTCATAATTTTAGCCTTTGATTCCTGAGCATGGAAGCCTGTGCTCCTTCCAGCCTTTGCTTTTTTGAGTCAGGACTTGTGCAGCTTTGAGTCATGCTGCAGCAGACATTAAAAAGAGAGGACAAATGAGCTGAAAAGACGCAGGAAATTAAATGTGTCTGTGCTTGTGTTTGATCATTACTGTTTTGTCTCCTTGTGACTCATCCACTACTGTAATGAAGAAATGGGACAAAAACAAGGCGGCCTGTTGTGTATAATCCTCAGCACAGTCGTTTTCAGTGGATTGGTGATTCATTTGGATGGGTCATACGAGGTTACTGCATGTAAATACAGTGCCAGGCTGAGTGGCACTGATATCAACAGCTGCTCATTACTGGATCCACTTATAGGTGCTACACTGACAAAGCAAATGGAGTCGCAATCTAAAGTCTCTCCACAATCAAGGTTTTCTTGTGGGACTAAATGAGAAGTGTATCTTCTACCTGGACTCTCCATGTGATGCCACTGATTGAATCTGAAAGATCAATTTGAAGGCTTTTTCATGATGTTTGTACATCTCAGACTTCAGTTATTTTTAAAGCAGCATGATGTCTCAAAACAGAAATACAATAATTATTTTACTAGCCGTTGAAAACTTGAATGAAAAACAATCAGCGGTTTTAAATTAAAAGTTATTGGAAGTAAAAAAATATCTTAAATGAGCCAGAAGTTTAAACAGCTGCAAACTATTATTTTATTTCTCAATTGGAATTTATTGTGCATGAACAGTTGTAAATAGCTTTAAAAAAGAAATTCATGCTTCACTTACCACCTCAGTAACACACAGTTAGCAGCAGCTTAGATCTCCTTTAGATCTGATGAGCAGCAGAGTGCTGAATGCTAAAATGTGTGTGATAAAATCATGGAAATAGAACCAAAAGTTTGGCAGGACGTGAGCCTTTCTTGTCTTGAATGAGCCTGACGCATCTGCTTTGACTTTTTTAAAATTATTTACTGTGCATGGTTATCAAGAAGCAACCTTGAGTTTTTTTTTTATGAAGTAATGTTGTGATTTTTTTATAGAGGAATGACAGATTTTTGACATTTCCATTAAACGAGAAGCTACAAAGAGAGACATACTTTGTCCCCTGTAGTGCAAGGAAGAAATTCTTGGTAGTTTCCCCTTTTTTTTCATCTTGACCACTGGTTTTAAAGACCTGAGCGGTTCCCATCGGTCATCCAGATTTTTCCTTTGCTTCAAAAGTCCATCCTTAACTTCAAAGATTGTTTTGATCCAGAGAACAGGATTTTGGCATGATAAAACTCTGGTTGTAGACATTACCAGGCGAGCTGGATGGACAGTATATTTGGTCAGCTCCACTCTTAATGCACTGAAAAGTTCTTTACCTGTGAGAACCACAAAGCTACTGGCAGCAAAACAATTTCAGACTTTTGCCTCATTGTCTCATTCAGAGTCTTTTTTGATGGAAATTTGCTTGTTAAGTCAG